>CACSLK010027766.1:110871-124189 GCA_902706635.1 Striga hermonthica | reverse complement strand
TAATAAAATTATTTAAGAAATTAATATTTTTCATCATATCGGATATAATCTTATTTTAAAACGTGTATATAAAAGTAATTTAATGTATATATTTTAAAAGTTTCCAAAAGAAGGTATGCATTAATTGCTTCAAAAAAAATTTACTACTATTTTCAATAAATGATTATTCTTATTATATAGGTATAGATTTGATAATATCCATTAATTACCCTAATTTTTTTGGTTTCTATGGATACTCGTTTTTTTTTAAATTTGAATGTCTTGTTCTATTCATTTTTTAAAAACAATTAATATTTATTTTAATATAAAAACATCTTTTTAAATTTAGATACTTCTGTAACTTATATATTAAAAATAGTTATTTTTTGTTTCAAAATTACTTGATTGTGGTAAACTAATCATTTTAGATTTTTGGATTGATAAAACATTGGAAGCAGATAATCTAAAATCTCCTCAAGCGAATAATAAAAAAAAAAAAAAAAAATCTACATTGTTTATGAAATATAAAATCACCCAGTTAGTCCATACATGTAAAGGACAATCAAATCATGTTAGAAAATAAAAAATATAACTCAAAGATTTAGGCTATTTTAGTGGGTATATATTGACCACGGAACAAACAATTTGAATTCAAGATGTAAATCTTATTCTAAAATGATCTAAAACCCATAATTTGTGGCAACTTTTAATGCTAAATGATTTTTTTAAAAATAATATAAAAAAGTTACTATTGATGGAAAATAATTAATGATGAGCAATTTGACCATATAATTGACCTAACATTTTTGATAAATGATAATTCTTTTTATATGTATATATATAGATTTTCCCACAAATAAGCATAAAAATTACTTTTTTTTTTACACTCCGATATCGTGGCTCGTTACAAAAAAATAAAAATAAATAATAATACTTCCCAAAAAGTGCTCTCTCTCTCTCTCTCTCTCTGCAACTACTCTACTACCGAAGGAAAAAAAAAAAAAAAACTGCTGTGTTCACATCAAATTGTTGAACTTGTTCACAAAACCAGCTTCTTGTTTACACTTAGCAACGCCAAAAACCTAGAGAGAGAAAGAAAGTGTGTGTGTGTGTGTGTGTGTGAGAGAGAGAGAGAGAGAGCAAGCCTGACATGGCTTCCTACGCTGCTGTAATTTCTCTTAAACAGACAATTGACCATTTTCTGAAGTCATCGCATGCTTCGATTCCTCCCCACACTCGAAAAATCCTAAAAGCAGTGTACAAGGAGGTACAGTCCGTACAGCAAGTCCTGACAAGGCTGGATATCCATGGCGGCAGCAGACGCAGCGAGAGCTTGTCAGTCTTTGATGCACAACTCACAGAGGCACTTCGTCAAACACAAGACGTGCTCGAACTCCACGCCTCCAATCAATCCGAAAACTCTTCCCTCCACCTGCGCGAGCTGAAACAGGATATTAATGCCCTGATCCAGACGATGCAAAACACGAGGAAGGACTACAGTAGAGAATTAAGCAACCTTTTGACTCAAGAAGATGACAGCGAGTATATTTTGTCGACAACCGATTTTCTTGGGTTTGAGTCGAAAATTGTTGGATTATCAGAGGAATTTCACGATCTCAGAGAGAGAGTTGTAAGACGGATTTCAGTAGACGCAGACCTTAAACATTTCTTGTTATCTGGGATGGCCGGCATCGGCAAGACCACCCTGGCCAAGAGAATCTTCCAAGACCCGTCGGTTTCAAACCTGTTCCAACTTCGCCTGTGGGTCCCCATCGGTTCTGGATACCGGTTAGAAGAAATCTTGAGGTGTATCATGTGTCAAGTGACTGGTGACTGCGAAACTCTTCCACAGAGGGGATTGGCCGAGCTTGTTTCTGGAATACTAAAAAGCAAGTCATACCTTGTCGTGTTGGATGATATATGGAGCCATCAGGTTTGGTATGAGTTGAAAAAGCTGTTCCCTGACAACAAGAAGGGGAGCCGGGTCCTGATAACAACCAGGGTGCATAAACTACTCGAAAAATCATGCATTCATCATGAGAGACTTCGCCTGCTCAATTCCGAGGAGAGCTGGTGCCTTCTTCGCGAGAGGGTGTTTGGCAATCGGGAGCCGTGCCCTCGTGAGCTTGAGCAGGCCGGGAAGAAGATTGCTGAGAATTGTGAGGGCCTTCCTCTCACAATACTCACGGTCGCTAGTCTCATAGCCGGTCAAAGAAATAAAGAGTATTGGACTGATGTAGCAGAAAATCGGAATTCAGTCTTCACGGATGCGTACGACCTGATATCGGATGTACTACTCCCGAGCTACAACCACTTGCCCCAGCATTTAAAGGCATGCTTTCTTTACATGGGTGTTTTCCCCCGAGATTACGAGATCCCTCGCTCGAAGCTCTTTCATTTGTGGTTTGCCGAGGGACTTGTACAGTCCAGTCGGTCTGAACCAGCGGAGGATTTGGTCTCTGAGTATCTGGAAGACCTTGTATCTAACAGTGTTGTCATGATCCGCCAAAAGGGCTCGCTTTCTCACCTGGACTTACCGTCATATTACGTAATCAAGACCTGTGGCCTCCATTCCGCTTTTCGCCACCTGTGCGTGAGGGAAGCTGAGGGGAACAAATTTTTCCACATTTTCAACCTTCTTGAAGATGGTTTAGTGCATAAGACGAAGGGCCACCGCCGGTTGTGTGTCCACAATAATGTCTTGCTCGGCATCAAGGATGTTTATAACTCTGTGGGGTCTGTTCCCAATGCGCGCTCTCTCCTATGCACCGGCCCATACCATCACTACCCGGTGCCAGTATGTTTCGATCGTTTAAGACTTTTGACGGTTGTCGATGCTCTCGCGCTCCGTTTTTACGAGTTCCCTTTGGAAGTATTGAAACTAGTTCAGCTGAGGTACCTTTCACTCACTGTGAACGAAAACCTACCCCCTTCGATATCTGACCTTCGTAATCTTGAGTACCTGATCGTCGCTCGACATGTGAGCATCGTGCCCTCTGAGACCCCATCATATTTACCTTTGGCGATATGGGATATGAAAGAGCTCAAGCATCTTCAGGTTAAAGGACGCGACTTGCCGAGTCCTTCTGAACGTGGTGCCTTCTTGCCGAATCTCTCGACGCTTTTGGATGTGAGTGCTCACAGCTGTACCAAAGATGTTCTTCGCAGACTCCCAAATCTATGTAAATTAAGGATTCGGGCCGAAGTTGGGTTGGATGATGCTCTTCATAATAACCTTTTTAGTTGGTTCAATCACATGTACATTTCTAGGCTGAGTCAGTTGGAATCACTTAAATTTGTGATCGCAAATCCTTTGCTCACACGCCGGTTGCCTCCACTATTTGATTCTCCTTTGAATCTTACCAAGTTGAGTTTGAGCGGGTTGGGTTACTCTTGGGACGAGATGAGTAAGATTGTCTCGTTGCCAAATCTCGAGGTACTCAAACTGCAGTGCTATGCATTCCGTGGCCCTATATGGGAGATAAAGAGAAAGGGATTCGTGGAGCTCAAGTTTCTGCTGATTGAGGATACTGATCTGGTGGACTGGAAGATTGGACGTGGAAGCTTCCAGAAGATTAGGCATCTCTGCATCAGAAACTGCTACAAGTTAGAAAAGTTCACTCCGGAATTCGGTATGGAACTAAACAGGATTGAACTGATCGACTGCGGCCCAGTGGTTGTGGCTAATGCACAGCAGATTGAAGAGCAGTTGAAGAATGAACTATTTCGTTATTCTTTCAACGTTCGAGTTCGTTCTTCCTGCGAAGCTCGGGCTGCAAAACCAGTCACTTGAATAGAAAGGTTAGTCATTTAGTTATAGTGAATTTGCAACTTGAATAGAAAGGTTAATTAAATAATTGAATATTTTGAAAATGGTAATAATATTTTTCTCTTCCCTCTCCATTGGTTGAAGAGAATGTGAATGAGAATGTGGATGAACCACATTCTTCTCTACATTGTAGACATTAATTATGTCCACCTCACCACTATATTTGTAATAACACTGTGCATTGGAAGATTAAAAGTAGATAAATTGTTAATTATGTAAATATAGAGTGTAATTTACTACAATTATATCTAAGCATTGGAGATGCTCTAAGTACTTCAAAAAAAGTGATAGTTTATAAGAAAAAATAATAAAATAGATATTCTTATTAATATTATTTAAAAGTAATAGTTGTTTATCAATATATTAAAAATGTGATAGTTTATAAGAAAAAATAATAAAATATATATTCTTATTGATATTATTTAAAAGTGATAGTTGTTTATCAATATATATATGTCCAAAGCAAATGATATCTACAATACCATAAATTTGATTTCGATTTTTGTAGGTTTCTTAAAAGTCTTATTGTAGTGATAGATTTCCCATATATTAATTTTTGAGTATTTTAAATTTATAATATTTGATGATTTAAAATATAAATTAATATATACAAATGTAATATTTTCTAAATTTATGAAATATATTTTTTAATTTTTAATTATGATATTCATTCGTATTTTTATTTACAACATCATAATAACATTTAAACTATATACATACTTTAAGTTGAGACATAATTTTTTGAATATTTTTCATATTCATTTTTTGTTGATACTCAATTTCTACATTTTTTTCAGATAATATACTAAAATGGTTCTTTAAGGTATATTAATAAACTAATACGATACCCGCGATACTACACTGATACTTAAATATATTAATATTTGTACAATAAAAAATAAAAACTATTTATACTTTTATTATAAAATTATGTATAATGAATATACAACAATTAAAAAAGTGATAACTAATTCAAATTGGCGTCCGCATTTTTCGCTAAATTTATCAAAAATAATATTTTTAAATTTTCTTTTTAAAAATTATATATGTATAAAACAAATATTATTTACAACTCCATATATTTGATTGATTTTTTTTTTTAAAATATTTATTATATTGTGATTATATTCTATATTTATAGAGTCGGTGTCTCTCGTTTACTAATTGTCTAAGCTCTTAAATCTTATATAATTTAATTATTGAGAATATTAATTTATACCGAAATATAATATTTATAAATATATGAAACACAAAATTATTCTATTATATTTAATTATGACATCGATTATATTTTAAATACCATAATAACTTCTAGTTCCTTATATAATATATTATAATTGCCAAACAATATTTTATGTAATATTTATTTTCTATTTTATCCAAAATCTATGGAGAAAATATTTAATTATTTGTTTATGGCGATTTTTATTTTTTTAATAAAAAAATTTATACTTTTATTTGATAATAATTTTTTTCTTATAAAGATAGATGAATTATTTTGTATTTTATATATGCAATATGGATGTCAGAAACTGAAGATCATTAAAATATAATTATTTTAATATATTATAAATAAAAAATAAAATATAAATAAAAATGTTATAATGTTTTCTATATATAAAGGAATATTAATTTATGATAATTAATATATGAATTAAATAAGAAAATGTAAGAATGGTATATAGTAACTTAAAAAAAAAAATCTAAAATAGTTTATGGTAATTCCCAAACCTACTAGTCAAAAGTCAAAACCAAACCTGTACATTTGCCAATACGAAACATGGATTTATGACAAATAAGTTTACGAAACACACGAGGCTGCCACTTAGGCTCAACGCATTCGATAGTTATATATAGAGGCGATACTGAAATTTATATTGAATGTAATGTATATTTTTTTTTGTTGTGCAAGAAAAGGAGGCTACGCAGAGCCTAGACTAGAACCGAGCGAGAATATGACACGCCGACCTTGTCATGATGTAACCAAACACTCGCCCCTGACGGAGGGCTCGCCAACCGTTGAATGAAATCTATATTGAAAGAAGTTGATGGAATAATGTAAAATAGTAAATTTGATTTTGTAATTAAATAAGTTGACTTTCTATTAAAGGAAATATAGTAAAAAATATGTTATATATATATATAATTAAATTATACCTACTTGTTGCAAATTGTGCAATCCAATTAATAGCACAATTTTCTATATACAAAGTGGTATCAAATCTGAAAATTGTTGTGATAAATATCGTAATAAAAAATTGATTCTTTATATTAATTAATCACTATAATTTCTTATTGTTTTGGTAACCAACCATACAACATATCTTCAAAAAATGTCTATTAAATATATTTCGTTTTGAAAAACTGTTATTTAAATATGCACGATAAGATTGCAAATATATTTAAAAAATAAAAAAAAAATCAATTATGGAAATTTTGTTGTGGTATTTAACACAATGTTACAATTGAGTTTTATTTATTGACATTAATAACAAATCATTATGATTTCTTATTCATTTGGTAACCAACCATATACCAAAATATTTTGTATCGTATCTTCAAAAATCATTTAATCGAGAGGATTAATTTTGAATTCTTCAATAACTAAGGGGGTGATTGTTTATGGATTGGACTAGTTTTTATTTGGTTTATTTTTTAACTATAGTTAATTTTGTAAAAAAGTGATATGATTAGTTGTTAGTGAATATATTAAAATAATATTTAAATAAAATAATTAAAGTTGATTTGATGTAAAGTAGTAGAAAAATGATTAGAAGTGATAGTTAGTTAGAATTATGTCAGTTGGTGAATAGTAAACTAAAGTTGATGTGATGGGTAAGAATGATTGGTTGATATTATTTAATTATATTGATAATATTGATGATAGTGGAGTTGAGGATAGTTGGAACAAGAATGGATAACAAACTAATAATTCTCTCAAGTAGGAGCTGAAATTCTCTCAAGTGGGAGCTGAAATTCCTTCGGTGAAGGCTTCAATCTTCGATTTTTTTGGGTTTTCTCGTTGCTATTGTGTTGTTTCGGTGTTCGCAGTGGATTGTTTCAGGTAGGGGGTTCTTCTTCTAGGGTTAGTGGTATAGGGGTTTCACCTCTTGGTGGCTGGTGTCTGGAATAGCCGAGTGGAGGGTATCTTCTTACTATGGCGGATAAATCTTCGGGGGGTAGTTCGTGTGGGGCCATGGATGAGGGTATGTTGCGGAAACTCTAAGCTATATCTCTTTCAGCAAAAGAAGCGGGGGGGAGTGGAGCTCAAAACGACAGACATTAAAGCGAGCGAGGAGGACTGTGAAATGAGTCTGTTTGGGAAGGTTTTGGGTGACAGGAAAGCGGGCATACTGGGGATTAAAAGAACCATGACAGCTATATGGAAACTTCAGGCGCCCATGGAAGTTAAAGAACTCAACTCTAACTTCTTCCAATTCATATTTAATTCTTCTGAAGATAAAAATAAGGTGGTAGCTGGTCATAATTGGCTGTTTGAAAACCAATATCCGATCCTGAAGGAGTGGTTCCCTGGGTTACACCATAATCATAAATGTTTCGAGGAAATCACTCTCTGGGTCCAGGTTATAAATGTTCCTCTTAACTGGATGAGCACGGATGTTGGTCTTAAAGTGGGGCAGATTTTCTCTAGTGTTAAAAATGTTGTTATCTGTAAGCTTGGCGGAGAAGCTGGGAGTTTCCTCAAGCTTCTGGTAACTCTTAACATTAATGACCCTATTCCCAGATGTACATCTATCAAGTTGGGTGAGCAAAAGGTGCTGGTAGCCTTCCGATATGAACGTCTTGTTAATTTGTGTTATTACTGCGGGATGTTTGGGCATTTGGATAGGGGATGTGCCAGGAGATTGGAGGATATTGCGAGAAAGACGGTAGCTGAGGGACAATTTGGAGAATGGCTCAGAGCTAATGAGACTCTTGCAAGGGGGAGATACAGCCAGTCAGATAGTTCTGGGGTGAAAACAAATACTCAATTTCACAACTCCAATCAAGATTCTTGGGAGCCTGTTACTGCTGATAAGATTCCTGTGGACGCAAATGAAGAGAGACAGGGTGAATGTTCTAACCGACAACAGGTCAATCCAATTCCTCTGAGGAGCATTGAATCAGAGGAAGGAGAGCAGTTGGCCGTGGATGTTGTTAGGCATGAAGGTGTTCCTCCTGAGAATCAAATTGCTATCCATTCTACAGATAGTTTCATGGACACCGAAGTTCCAGTCAAAGTGGATGAGCGCATTTTAAAGGAGGCATCCATTGGCAAAGGAGGTAAATTGTCTGGGAAGAGGACCACATCTCAATGGAAGAGGAGAGTAGCTACTAATAGGAGACTTCTGAGGATTGATGATTCTCTCAAGGGGGGCTTACAATGTGGTGAGCTAAAAAGGAGCAGAGACCTTATTATTTATGAAGATGAGGAGAAAAATTCTGATGAGCCACTGTTGGACAAAAGACAGAAGATAGAGGGTAGAAATGCTAAGGTGGAGAAGGCCAGCCTCAAGTGGCCCCGAAGTGATCAATGAAGGCTATGGTGTGGAACTGTAGAGGACTGAGTGGGCCCTCTACAGTTTCCCAGATTAAGGATTCTAGAAGAATCCACCACCCAAATGTAATTTTCTTTCAGAAACCAAAAAATCCAAAGCTTTTTCTCAAACAGTATGCAGAAAATTAGGGTATCAAGATAGATGGCATCTGGAAAAGCCTGTGGGTACCAAGGGAGGCTTGCTGGTTATGTGGGACTCAAATACTGAAGTTAAACAGTTGGTGAGTACTGATTTTTGCATTCAAATGGAGATGAGGGGAGTTGGAATGACAGACTGCTATTGGATGATCTTTATTTATCTCAGCACTGAGAGGTGTATCAGGGTGATTCAATGGCAATATCTGGAAAATAGTAGGAATCTTTGGGGGGGATTGCTGGTTGGTGGCTGGTGATTGGAATGACATCTCTTCTAATGAAGAAAAAAAAGGAGGTATCAGAAGGAGTCCTGCTAGCTTTATGGGTTTCAATGAGTTTATTGGAAGAATGCAGATGCAGGAGGTGAATCAGACAGGGTCATTTTATACATGGAGAAATAATAGGATGGGGGATGGTTATGTGGATGAAAGGCTTGACAAAGTCTTTGTTTCTTTGGAGTGGTTGAACAGATTTCCCTCCATGGAGGTATCAAACTTTTTCAGGTCAGCCTCTGACCATAATGTTTTACTATTGGATACTGACAGAGCTGTGGATAACAAGCACAAGAGATTTCAATTTGATGTTAACTGGATTAAGATGGAAGGTATTCATGATGTTGTGAAAGCTGGTTGGCAGGGGGTTGTGGAGGGGACATCCATGTTCCAGGTGAACCAAAAGTTAAAGAACACTAGAATGGCTTTGCTTGCTTGGCATAAGCCAATTCACAGGAATAGTGCTAAAACCGTCAAAACATTAACAGTTAAAATGGAGGAGATGAGAACTGAGGGGGATGACAGGAATTGGAGTGAGTGGGTGATATAGGATATTATACTGGACCCGTTTTAATGGATAAAATGGATACATATTGAAAGATAAGCCCACTAAGACATCTAAGCCCAACGATAGGAGTCAGGCCCAACTGGGCCCAAAAGGTACACTCCCCCTATAAAAGGGGGCCAAGGTACATCATTCTCTCATTCTCTATTCATTCAATGACTACACTTTCTCTCTCTTGATCTGAGCACTGACTTAAGCATCGGAGGCCCGACGCCGGGGCTACCCCCGGCGTTGGGTTCTGCAGGTGCGGGGGCCGTTCGAGTTGAAGGAGCCTGGGTGAAATCTATTCACTTCAGTAGGGAGCAGTTAAATCTGAGCTAGATAGTGCTCACCAAGCAGAAGAGCAATATTGGAGGCTGAAATCCATAGCATTATGGCTCAAAGCTGGTGATAGAAACACTCGGTATTTCCATGCTTTCACTTCTCAGAGAAGGAGAACAAACACTATTGTAGAGCTGGTGACATCTTCAGGCATTATTTGTGATTCTCAGGCATCTATGGCTGGTCACATTTCACAATTCTACTCTTCTTTATTTGCCTTTGAAGGTTCCATTGGTGGTGATGACCTTCTCCAACACATTTCTCACTCACTCTCTGATGCAGCCACCAATGATCTAATCAAACCAGTTATGGAAGAAGAAATAAAAGATGCTCTCTTCAGTATGGCCCCTGATAAAGCCCCTGGGGCTGATGGTATGTCTGCAATTTTTTTTCAACACTTCTGAGACATTGTGAAAAATGATGTGTGTAGAGCTGTGAGGTGTTTTTTTCAATCTGGGCATATGCTGAAAAATTGGAAACTCACTCTGATTACTCTTATTTCCAAATGTTTATACCCAGAGACCTTGGCTAATTTCAGACCTATTAGTCTCTGTGGTGTTCTCTACAAAATTATTACTAAGATCTTAGCTGAGAGAGTGAAGTCTTGCTTGAGTGAATGCATTAGTCAATCTCAGACAGCTTTTGTGCCTGGTAGGATGCTGCTTGACAATGTGGTGATTGCTCATGAAATGTTTCATTTTTTGCACAGACATAGAACTGGTTCTAATGTTTTTATGGCTGCTAAATTGGATATGGAAAAAGCTTACGATAGGGTGGAGAGGGTGAGCATTAGGAAAACCATGATGAAGATGGGGTTTCATGGGAAATTTGTCACATGGGTATATAATTGTATTTCATCTCCATCCTTCTCTTTCAAATTGAATGGTGCTGTTTGTGGCCATATTACTGCCACCAGGGGGATTAGACAGGGTGACCCTCTGTCACCCTATCTATTTATTATAGTCTCTGAATTATTCTCCTCCTGCATTCAGCATAAGATGAGCACTAACCAGTTTAAGGGGATTAAAATTGCTCAGAATAGTCCAATGGTGTCTCATTTGCTGTTTGTTGATGATGCACTGGTCTTTTGTAAAGCTGATGAGAGCCATGTTCTTTCCTTGCTGGAGACTTTGCAGAAATATAGGGAGTTTACTGGGCAGAAGGTCAATCTTCATAAGTCTTCTATGTTTCTGAGTAAAAATTGTTCTGAGGAGTTAAAATCCAGAATCTGTTCTCTTGCATGGGATTATTGTTAAAAGATCTTCTAGGTATCTTGGTTTGCCCCTTGGGATTGGAGCATCTAAAATTGACACCTTTCAGTATGTTGTGGAAGCTGTTAGAGATAGGATTGATAGTTGGAAAAATCTCTTTTTGTCTACTGCTGGCAAGGAAACTCTTATTAAGGTTGTGTTGCATGCTCGTCCAATGTTTGTTATGTCTTGTTCCATTTTGCCGGCCTCTCTTTGTAAGGAGATATGCAGGGTTTTAGCTGCTTTCTGGTGGGCCAAAGGAGATTCTCAGACAAATGGGAGGGAGGTCTGGGATTCCAAGACATCAAACTCTTTAATAAAGTCTTAATTCTAAAGCAGCTTTGGAGAATCTTGGAGCATCCTGATCTATTGGTAAGTAGAATTCTTAAAGGAAAATACTTCCATTCCTGCTCTATGTTTGATTGGAAAAAATTTGGGGGTGCTTCTTGGCTGTGGAGCTCTTGGGCTGCTTTATTGCCCACTCTACAAAAGCAGGTGAATGTTATTATAAAAAATGGGGCTCATACAAAACTTAGTGATAAGAATTGGATGCCTGGGTTGAGAAAGGGAACCTCTACTCTTAGAACTGAGATTAATGGGAGCATGTTCTGTGTTAAGGATCTGCTCATTGCTGGTGGTTTGGGATACCACTCTTGTTAATGCTTTGTTTGAAGAGGAAGATGCCAAACTTATTCTTCAGATTAAATCTTTGATTCCCAATGCTGCTGATCAATGGAGATGTGAATTCCTGAATAAAGGTAGATTCTCTGTGAAGACAGCTTATTCTTGGCTTCTGACTGCTAAAATGTCTGAGAGAGCTGTGGGTGAATGCAGTAGTATAGCTGGGGGAAACCGCAGAGCTAGGAGAAGATGCTGGTCTCTTAAAGCTATGGCCAAAGTTAAACACTTTATTTGGCAATGCTTTACCAATATCCTACCTGTCTGTAGTAATCTGGTTAAAAGAGGAGTAAAGGTGGATATAATCTGCAAGTAATGTGGGGAAACTGAGGAATCTGTGGAGCATACTCTTTTCTTGTGTAAGAGAGCTCAGATTGTCTGGAAACTGGCTCTAGTGGACTGGGATAAGGACAAGATGGATAGCATGACCTTTAAGGAGTGGTGGTGGTGGATCTCTTCCATGAACTTTAAAGATACTTCAGAAGAAAGAATCCAATTATCGACCTACATATTGTGGTGGTTATGGCGGGCGCAAAATCTTTGGGTGTTTGAAAATCAATAGCAACATGAATTATGGATTGTTCAGTCAGCTGCCAGAGATTGGAGGGACTTTGCAGCTAGCAACTGCATAGAGTAGCAAAGGTGTTTCTTCAATAAGTTAGGTCTAGTGTCAGTTGCTTATTGAGTTCAACTTTCTGTTTCGTGCTTTCATTCTTCTTTCCTTTGGTAGTTGTCTCTTCTATTTTTTCTGGTTCTGATTTTTGGTTTTGCTATATTTGGAGGGCTGCAGTGCCTCGTATTTGTTGGGGGTTATTTGGTTTGTTGATTGTTGATTTCTGTGGTGTAGTTTCGATTAGGAGGCTAGTGTAGCTTTCCTCTCAGCTACCCAGGATTCGGGTTTTCCCGTGTAAACATTCTATTTCTATTGTTTGTTTTATGAGGAAAAATTATCGTTGGAAAAAAAAAGAGGATAGTAGAGTTGGGTTAAAATTGAGTTAAATTTGAGCTTTGATTGAGTTTTTTTACTGTTGAATTCATATACAATCGCCCCCTAACCGTTTCAGTTTTTCAAAAATTATAAACTTAATTTTTTGAAATATCATAATAAACTAATTTAACTATTTATCTTTAATAACAAATCAATCTTCATCCTTAATAACAAATCATGTATTCTCCATTTTGTTGTCCAACCATATGTAGATGAAATATGCGTGAGAATATTGCAAAATATAAGTACAAAATAAATTTAAAAATTAATTACAAAAATCTTATTGATATAACTATCATAATACCACAATAAAATTGATATATCAACATTAATAACAAATCCCAACGATTTTCTATTCATTTCATAACGAGTCACATACCAAAAATTATCTATTCAGAGAGTTAAAAAATATCCATTGATTTTATCAATAACTGCCCCAAACTAATTTTTTAGAAGTTTATATTGTATTTCACAATACCATAACAAATCTCGTATAAACTAAAAGATTAGAAAAAATTAAAATATTTATAATAATATAAATTATAAGAAAAAATAACATAATATTGATGTAATAAAAAATTAATAATTTTTTTAAGTTCAAATAATATATTACAATCTTTCTCAATTAAGTGTTGATTATAATGTTTGCCACAATTTTTTAACTTTAGGCTAACTTATTTAGAAGTTGAATAATATATTGTAACAAGGTATGTGAGAGAGAGAGAGAGAGAGAGAGAGAGAGA
>CACSLK010027766.1:82076-100396 GCA_902706635.1 Striga hermonthica | reverse complement strand
TCTTTTGTTTTTAGTTTCTTTGCTTTCATCAAACTATCTTTTACTTTTACACTTAGGGAGTAAGTGTAGGATAAAAAGTTCACGGGACGTGGCCGGAGAAATAGTTGATAGAATCGTGAGTAGTGTTGGCTAAGCTTGAAGGGAGTTCGAGTCTTTGTAAGTCCAAACTATGTTCATGTTTGATCTATCAATGAAAGAGCTCTGAGGGGAAGTGGGATGCTTCCCTGAGAATTTTTAAACCTTCGATTTATTGTTTCCGCATTCTTCTGTTCTTAATATAGTACGTACGGTGATAATTATACGTTTCATTTGAATTTGCAACTCATTTGAATTTGCATGTACTGGTATCAAAGTCAATACCTTCAAATGTAGATCATTATTAACAATGAGGGCACTCACTTGCTGCTGAGAGCAACTCTAAATAATTGACATGAATATTAATTTGCTTTGTCAAGTGATATTTATTAATTTACTACTCGCCGGCACAATGGACGGAGTGTATCTGGATGGGCAGGACATATAGTAGTACTATAAATTATTATATATTTTTGCGTCATTGTTTTAAATTAAATAATGCCATTTGCATTGGGTATAGAAAAATGTAGAAGTGTAATGCTTTCCGTGTGCTCTGTTCCCACAGGATGAATACAACTAATGAACTAATGGATAATAAAAAAATAAATAAAAATCAGATTGACCAGTTGTATATATATATATATGGGAACCATCCCGTCGGGTATTTTAACAGCTACAATTTTTAATGAACTCTAATTTAAACATTGTAATATTCATTTTAATTTGCAGGATGCAATGTGAAAGTATTGATCTCAGGGCTGGCTTAATTAGTTGAGTTCACATTTATTTATAACCAAATCTATGTACAACTACCCATATTATTATTATTATTATTTTTTTTTTTGGTACAGGCAACAAAGAGCGGGCAAGTGGCTAATTAAATATTCATGCACAAGACAAGAAGACCTCCCCTCCCCCGTTAGCAATTAATTTAGTTCTCACTCACTCTGCTCGTTATATAATATAATATTTAATATAATAGCAAAAACTATTCTACATCTATTTCAGAACACTGTCCATTTCCACTCCTCTGCACTTGACTTTGCACATTATTGATCTGATCCCTCGCTATTATGGCAGATGCAGCAGTGGAGTTCCTGCTGACGAAGGTGACGGAGGTGCTGACATGGTACACGGATCTGATAACGGGGGCAGAGAACGACCTGCAGCAGCTGAACAATGAGCTGGGCATGTGCAAGTCCTTCCTTTTGGACGCCGCCAGAAGGCCCAAGAAGGAGGAGTTTTTCCGGGAGGTTGAGAGGCAGATCCGAGAGGTGGTCTACGATGCCGACGACACCATAGACTCCTGCCTCACTCAGGCCAACAGGGCCAAGGCCAGGGCCAAATCCAAGTCCAATAAGCTCTCTAAGTGGGGGAAGAAGGTCGTCGAAAAGGCTGACGTCAGCCTGCCTCTTGAGGTCAAGGCCCTCAGGACCGACAAAATGGCCCCCGTCCTCGAAAAGATCAAGCTCTACCTGGACACCTACGACAGCGGATCCGGCTCCTTCGGCACCACCTATGATGACTACCCCCCACATGCGTTTGAGGTTAATTTTATCCTATTCCCTTTTCAATAATATTTCAACTTCATCCTGTTCGCTCTTGTTGAAATGTTTTGGTTCACATTGTCGAATGTTACTATGTTAATTGCTTCATATCTGTTCGGAATATGTTTCTGGTTAAAATTTATATGTATTCTGTAGACAACAGGTCAATGAGATGGAGACCTTATTCTGCATATATGACAGGGATATAGAAAAGAGAAATGGTGCGTGCAACCTTGTCAATTTTAGGAGATGTGTGGAAAACTTGTTCTGAATGACATGTGTTTTAGCTTTAGATGTAGAGTATTGAGTCCCCAATAGCTAACTAATGCAAAACATAGACCAAGCAAAATCTTAAAATTTTTCGTAACTAATTATGTGCAGCTCCCGTCATTCCGGAAAGACAATGTGGTAGGTCTGGAAGACGAGGAAGAAAGGATAGTGAATTGCCTGCTGGAGCCTTGGCACGAGCTGGACATTATCTCCATCATTGGCATGCCCGGCCTTGGCAAGACAACTATCGCTTACAAGGTATACGAAAGCGAAGTCATCAGGCGAGAGTTCCCCGTGCGCATATGGGTCTACGTGACTCAGGTCCTTAACCGCAAGGATGTTCTCCTCACCATCCTCAAGGACTTCACTAGCCAGGACCTGTCTGCCTGGACCGACCACCAGCTCACCCAGGAGGTCCGCCGTCGCCTCACCGGTGCCGGCCGCTTCCTCCTCGTCATGGACGATGTCTGGAAAGTTGACGTCTGGAACGCCATAAGCGATGTCCTCCCGATGCGCAACAACCGTGCGAAAGTCCTTATCACCAGCCGTGATACAAAAGTCGGGGACCACGCCAACCCGGGTCGGGACCTTCTCGAGCTCCGGCGAATGCGTGAGGACGAGAGCTGGAGGCTCCTCCGCCTCCAGGTTTTTGGTCGGCAGGATTACGACTGCCCCAAGCCCCTGCTGAACACCGGCAGACTCATCTCCGAACAGTGCAAGGGCCTGCCCTTGGCCGTTGTTGTCATCGGTGGTGTGCTTCTCGACCACCTCAAGAAGACGAGGATCCTTAACCTCGTCCGGAACGAGTGGCTCGAGGTGTCAAAGAACGTGGGGGAAAACGTGACGAACAATAAGGATGTGAACGTGCGTGAGATTGTTGAGATGAGTTACCAGAGGTTGCCCGATTACTTGCGCGACTGCTTCGTCTACTTGGGGGTGTTCCCGGAGGATTACAGGATCCCGGCCCGCACGCTCACTTATCTGTGGATAGCCGAGGGCTTCATCAGGGCAGAGGAGGGGAAGAGTCTGGAGAAGACTGCGCGGGACTATCTGCAGGAACTCATCGACTTCAACCTGGTGCAGGTGACCGAGCGGAATCCCAACGATGAGGTCAGGACGTGCCAGGTTCATGACATGGTTCGCGTGCATTGTAAGTTAAAGGCCGCCGACAAGGAGCTCAATCTGTACCAGGAGATAAAATTGTCGAACGAGGGTGTCTTCACGACTTCAGACATAACGAAATGCCGGCGCTTGTGTATTCACGCCGGCCTCCCGGAGTTCCTCTCCAGAAGGATAAAGGGTCCACGCGTGCGATCCTTTCTCAGCTTCAACAAAGCTCCCGTCGACCTCGACGCCAAGGACACGCCTGTGATCCCAGACTTGTTCGACCTGCTCCGTGTGCTCGACACGTCGTCCATCAAGTTCCAGCGCTTTCCGGAAGGAGTCACGAAGCTGATGCATTTGAGGTACATCACTATTTCTATTGAGGATGCTGATGCCCTCCCGCCAGCCATTTCCAATCTTTTGAACCTGCAAACGCTCGTCGTCAACACCAGCTCCAACTTCCTCACAATCGAGGCCAACATATGGGCCATGACTCAGCTTAGGCACATAATCACGAAAGCCGCCATCATACTTGACGTCAAGGGGGGTGAAGGTGAAGGTGAAGCCGGCGAGAATCTCCAGACGCTCAGCAGGTTGGCCCCTGACTACTGCACAGAGAATGTCTTCAATAAAGTGCGCAACTTGAAGAAACTGGGCATCCGCGGAAAATTAGCTATTCTTTTCGGCGTGAAGAGGTCCCTCGAAGAACTGCGCCTCCTGGAGAAGCTGAAGCTTGTGAACGATAAATCCGTCTCGGATCGGATTTATGTCTTTCCGGAGTACAATTTTTTCCCAGCTGGCCTAAAGAGGCTGACGATAACGTCCACGCACCTGGACTGGACACATATGTCGAAGCTGGCTAGGATTAATTCCCTTCAGGTGCTCAAGCTGAGAGGGAAGGCGTTCGTGGGGCGAGATTGGAGGGCAGTCGGTCACGGATTTCTCAATCTCCACTACTTGTTGATTCAGGACACAGATTTAGCAGTGTGGGAGGTCACACCTGATTTCTTTCCCAGTCTCAGGACACTTGTGCTTAGGAGCTGTGACAAGTTGGTGGAAATTCCGGAGGGTGTGACAGAGAGCCTGGAGATATTGGACGTGGATGGTGTTTCCGCATCAGCTGTCAACTCTGCCAGGGATATTGAGATGCGAAAAGCGGCATCGAAAGGACAGTGCAAATCCAGGTGGGAGAATGATTTCAAGCTCATTGTTGGTCTAGGATGTCAGGGACAATCGAAAGCCTAATCTAAGGTACATTTATGCCTTGCTGATTTAATTCATTGCAATCACAAGCCTTTCTGTCTTAGGAGAGGGTCTGTGTTTAAGTTAGGATGTTTCCCTTTTCGTCTAAGATAAAATATTGTTCACTATCTAACCATATATTTATTGAATTAACTTGTACCTGGACGAGTTCATACTAGGAAGGAGACTGAATGTGATCTTTCAAAAGTCAAAAATGATGATGTTCTCAACTATTTATTACATCTTCTTTGACAGTTGTAAATAAAATGGGAAGATGGATTATAAACAGAGATATCATCAGTGAAGTAAAAGTATAGGAAGTGCAAAGATTAATTCATTAGTCAATTTAACTTTTGAATTATTATTTGAAAATTAGAGTAGAAATACACATGGTTTGAAGTTTTCGTTTCGTTTTTTGAGAAGGCAATCTAAGTTCAAATATGATAAGGTCGGGTCTCTAGTGCTGCAGAGTATTTATTGTTTCTAAGTAGGGTCACCTGTATTTAGTCTTATTGATTCCTGCAGGGTACATGACACTGGGAAATGAAGTTGAAACAATTGATAAAACTCCGCTGCTCATCACCTCCCGCCCTTTTGCTTGCCTCCGAATAACTGCATGCAGCATTTTCTTTGTGTTCATGATGCTGTTGGACATAAGTGTTGGTTCATTTTTCTCTTGTTGCCTTATGCAGTTTGAGGAATTATTAATATGTATGATTCGAGTGTCTTCGTCTTGTTCAATAAACTATAAGCCGTTCCATGTTAATCAATAATGTTGCTTAAATCTTTCTGTTCAATGGAATTACAAGAAAATGATTAATTCCTCACATTTGTTATGCATTCTATTTTACCATTATTTTAAATTAGTATAATTGAAATATATTTCATCTTTCAATACATGTGGAACTAATAATCATCAGGTGCATCGCAAGGTGCGACTGCCTCGTTTAAACGCAAAGAAAAAAAAGAAAATCAATGTCGAACCTTTGTGAAGAAAACTAATCCAAGCACATGATTCTAAATTAGTGAAATGGACATTAACCTGCAGTCATTTTCTCTATTCATCTGCATTTGCTTTGCCCAGGTGAGGCCACAGCCAATGGGCTACATTCACCGCTCTAATCCTTTTATGAATGCGTTTTACAGGGAGAGAGACTCCCTGTGTTTGTATAATAATCCGAAATTTCTCTTACATCACATTCAATGTCAGTGTGCTCAACATTCCTAATTCATAAAAAGCCAATGTTTCAACGAGGTTTACTTTATGTATACATTTGAGTATTCACACGTTATAGATATAATAATATGTAAGCACTACGTACACTTGATGTGTGAACAAAAGTTAAACAAGCTGAGCCATGCATATGACAGGATCGTGTGGAAAAGTTTACCGTTGTTTCAGATGGGAAAATGCAGAATCTTTTTGGATGTTCTCATCACCAATCAGCACAAAAATCTGCAAAATAAAAGCATAAGGCCACAATTTCGTCTTTGCAATTCTCTGTTTGTCCACCCTATGACTCTTTCCACAGACGGTGTTGCTTTTCCGAAACCCATTTTAGTTGTGTGAATGAATCACAGCCAGAGAGAGAGAGAGAGAGATGGCATATGCTGCTGTGGTTTCTCTTAAACATACCATTAAGCACCTTCTAAGTTCTTCTCGTTTTTTCATTCTTCCCCCATCAAAAGAGACCATTCAGTATGCGTATGAGCAGGCTATTTCCTTACAAGAAGTTCTTGAAAAGCTTGATCAAAACAGAAGCACTTGCAGCAGAAAGAGAGTCAAAGCGTTGGGCGAAAAAATCAGGGAGGCAGTAAGCAAATTCGAAGATCTACTCGAAACCAATATGTCTCCAATCAGTTGCTTTCACACCCAGCTTTCTTTCTCATTGGATCTTCATGAAGTGAACTCAGATGTTGACTCCTTTCTATATTCGGTTTACAAGTTGAAGGAGGAGTTTATCAATGAATTATCCAACGAAAAGAAAACGATGACGACAATAATGATGTTGATGTCAGATCAATCTTTGAGGCTTATTAGGGAGGGAGCAAGACGAAAATGGTTGGATTATCTGATCCGTTTAGTGAAACCAAAGATCGGTTGCTCGTGGGGAAGGCAGGGTATTTTCATTGTGCAGGATGGCAGGGATTGGCAAGACGGCACTAGCTGCAAAAATTTACAATGATCCAGCAATCGTGAAGCATTTTGGATTTCGAGCTTGGGTGAACGTGGGAAGTGACTATCAGCTCGACGAAATCGTGAAACAAATTCAAGCGCAAGTGAATATCGATAGAGATGGTAGGATGCATCTCTTTGGGTTGGATAATGTGTGGGACCCACATTTCATTTATAAGTTTCTAGACTCACTTCCATACGATGTCTACCATTGTGGTCCGTTCTTGGTGACGACCAGTGTAGAAAAGGTAGCCATGAGGTCTAACTTCCGACTGAACGTACACTTTTTGAATAAGCAGGAAAGTTGGAACCTTCTTCGTGAAAATGTGTTCTCCCGGGAACTTTTTTGTACTCCTCTACTCGAAAAGGCCGGGAAGAAGATTGCTGAGAATTGTGATGGTCTTCCTCTTACAATCATTACAGTTGCTGCCTCTTATCAAAATCCGATATAAGTCTAGAGCTTCTGGAAAATGTTACAGAGGGAGAAAATTCAGTTTTCACGGATGCGTACGATAAAATTTCCAAGGTACTACTTCCTAGCTACAATCACTTGTCTCAATACTTAAAAGCATGTTCTCTCTACAGGGAGTTTTCCCTCAGTATTTCGAAATCCCCTGCTCCAAGCTTATCAAACTAGGGAGTGCCGAGGGGTTACTCGAGCCTATCAAGCTCCAGACATTGAACGAGTTTGCCTGGAAATATTTGAAGGCCCTCGTCTCAACAAGTCTTGTTTTGGTGTGCAAGAAAACCTCTAGAACTAAAAACTGCCGCCTACATTCTGTCTTTTGCCACCTTTGCAAAAGAATAGCTGCAAAAAGCAATTCTTTTCATGTCTTAAACAAGCATGCCGATAGTCTGACGAAAACATCGATTATGTGTGCACAACAATGTTTTATTCCACATCAAGGATGTATACAACTCAATGGCATCTATTTCAACTGCACGCTCCCTCTTATGTTTCGGGCCACCACATCAATACTCGGTCCCCATACCTGCGGATTTAAGTCTCTGCTTTGAGTACTTGGTGCTCTCACGATCCGTTTTTACGAGTTCCCAACAAGTACTCATACTAATTAAGTTAAGGTCGGGAACCTACCTCATTCTATATTCAGACTATGGAACCTTCAATTCTTGATTGTCCACAATAATCTGAATATCAGACCCTTTAGAGTGCGTTCGTTTTTGCCAAATGAGATATGGGACATGAAAGAACTGAAGCATCTTCAAGTCACGGGAAGCGATCTACCCGGATCCTTGTGTCATGTTTTTACCAAACCTCTTGATACTTTTACACGCGAGCCCTAAAAGCTGTACTGAGAATGTTCTAAGAGGGCTCCCTAATCTGAAGGGATTAGGAATCCTAATTGAATTGAATTGACACCGTATGCTGTTGAAGTGCCCTTGGGATTCTTCAACCATATTTCTAGTTTTCATGGACTTGAATCAGTTAAATGCATGGTAATAAATCCTAAATTTAATTGCTTCGATTTCAAAATTTACCGACAGGTCTTAGAAGGTTGAGTATCAGTTGTTTGGGATATCCTTGGAAGGACATAAAGGCGGTAGCTTTATTGCCAAAGCTTGAAGAACTCAAACTGAGATGCTATGCCTTTCGGGGGCCGAACTGGGAAACAGATGACACGGAATTCACAAGGCTTGCCTATCTTTTGATTGAAGAAGATACTAATTTGGTACAATGGACAGTTGGAGAAAACAGCTTCCCATGCTCAAGTACTTGAGCATAAAGCACTGTTAGAGGTTAAAATGGATTCCTGAGATAGCTCGGGATTCTGATTCTCTACGCACAATCGAGATAACTGACTGCAACCCTTTGCTCAAAACATGTGCAAAAATGCAAATGCAAAAGTATGAAGTCAATGTTACTATCAAGGCTACATGGGATGATACGAATCTTAGGAAATGATGTGTAACTTGATTCAGAAGGCTGTTAGTCATTCTGTTGTATTGATTTTATGTTCCACATCCACAATGTAAATCCTCTAATGGCAAACATTCTTTTAAAAAAGTCCCCAGTCTATTTGGCATATATTTATTCACATGGTCATTATAACCTACTAAATACAAAGCTCAAGTTCAGAACTCGAAACATTTCATTCCCACACACTTCATATAAGAAAATATTCGCTTTTTGTACGAATAAAAAGCTATTACGTCTGGAGGATCAGCTAACCATTTGAGGTACAGATATGAAAAGGTAAGAACTTGACAACAGAGTGTTAGCCATGGGAAAACCAGTCTTGCAAACAACCGACAAGTCACGATTTTATTATTATTTTATTATTTCCAGTTCATGTATATTTCATGTGGATTATAATAACAGAAAAATGATTTCTCAACGAGCTATCTAGTACAGATGATTGCATTAACGACATCTTGAACTCGTGTGCACCTTTCCTTAACATAAAAATCGAAACTGCCCCTAAACATAAACAGAACTCCCACCACAACTATGGACAGAAAAGCATTTCTTGAGATTTCAATCTATCGGTACCGTACAGCACCAAACCATCGTGAAAAAGATCGACACACCCAAAGGCATTGGTCCCAGGAGGGCAGTCCAAGGCCGCTTCAAGAATCCGATGGTGCACACCGTAAGAATCGACCGAATAACCTCCTTTGTGATCATGTCCGGCCAAACAGACCTTTACGCATCTATACCTATGAATCATATCCATCACCTCATTATAATTCCACAAGAGGGCCTCGTAGGATGATGCCTCGGGATACAACGGTAGATGACAGCATATCACCACTCTCTGGTCGAGCCTCGTCGAGTCTTGAAGCACTTTATCCAACCACTCCATTTGCTCTTTCCCCACCCCACCATTGAACATGAGAAACCGTCTCTCATGGTCCACGAGCCCGTTTGGAGAATTTTTCTCCGGATTCGGATTTCTCTCCTTTAGAAAATTTAATGCCTTTGATGTTTTTGGGTGGTCCTTGGGCCAGCCGATAGCGCTGATGTCATAACCATCGAGAACCACGAACCGGTACTCTGGGACCGGTGAAAATTCGAAGTAGGCGAGATGGTTACGGCTGTGAATGTTCAGTAAAGGCAGTAACTTTTCGCGAGGGAGGTTGTAGAGACAGTGGTTCCCAATCATGTGATAAACGGGCCCGTTGAAAGCATTGAACTCGTCGACTATTTTCTGGACCGCGGTTAAAGATTTATCCTTTGGGCAGAATCCATCTACAATATCCCCAAAGTTGATCGCAAAATCGACCTTTTTGTCGTTCCATTTTTGTACGGCTCTTTGCAGCACAAGGTGACTGTGCCTGTAGTAACGGGGGACACCAAGAAACGAGCGCCCGTCGGGAATATCAGCATATTGGACATCAGATATGACTCCAAAGGAAACTAGGGGCTTGTTTTCTTGGGCATTGACAAATACATTAGGATACCCCATATGGGGCAGATAAAATGGGGGTTCTGTAGAGAAAAATTTATGATGAGAATCATTCAAGTAATCAAAAGCTGATATATTTTTGCACCAATTCATAATTATTAAGAAAACAGAGACACAACACACACTGGAAGGAAGCATGTGGTTTGGGAAAAGATGAAGTTTTTGGTATCAATCGATTATGAATGGAGAATTGACATAAATTGATTTATCCATCCAATATGTACGTATGTAGCTCAGATTGCCAAAAATTATGCAGATGAAGAAGAGGCGCAAGAGGAAACCAATCTCATGGAATTTTTAACAAGCATTCTTGATCCAAAGTTCATACATATGATATGATACAAATAAATAAATATTAACTACATGTAAAAGTAAGAAGCGATCAAAAACATTGAGACAGATATAATAATACATGAAAAATCAAGAACACTGCATCAAAGAATTAAATTAAATGTAGCAGTAGTAGCATCACCTTTATATTCAGAAATTGCAGGAGATCAGGGGTGGGTGCTTTAAAGGAATGGCGTCGGAGAATATTATATATATATGTGTGTGTGTGTGTGTGTGTGTGTGTGTTTAATTGGATGGTAAAGTTGTTCCCTTCCCCTATATAAACTCGGAATATATTTTGTTAATGAAAAAACCTGAACATTAATGAAAATCTTTATTTTTATCCCCATCTTATTATTTATTATTATTATTATTTTTTTTATTTTTATTTTTATTTTTTTTTTTTTTTCAAGATAATGAAGTAACTTACATAATAGATCGATACACAATTTGATTAGTTTCTCATCTAATATAAGATAATTGATGTTACCACTTTGTATTTATTTTGTCAACATAAATTGTCAAAATTATCTTAAGGCAAATAAAATAAAATATTTCTCATATTATTTTACGCTAAAGATTTTATATGCAATCTTGTGTATTTGCTTGTATCCTTCACTAAGTCATTTATGTGATATTTATAATTTTACAAATTTATAAATTTTAAATTACGGTACGTTTAAAATTATCATTTACTTTTTTTTTATTTTCCAATTTAATAATGCATACTATGGACATTACAATTTTTTAAGTCAATAATTCATTTAGTGGCTTGAGACCACTAATTTATCGTTTTAATAGTAGATGTCACATTATTGCATAGGGTAAGGTCACAGTCTTGTTACGGAACCATTTCGTTAGAATTTGTAACCGTTAGATGAACATGTTACACTCATTTAACCTTTTCTTATTGTTAGAAGTCTCAACACAATTGTTCGTAACGGGACTTTAACCTTTTCTTATTGTATATCCACAGTTTTGTATTAAATTAGTTTAGGGTTAAAAAACGAATACGTGTTATGTAGTTAACAATAAAAAAACAAAAAAAAAATATATATATATATACTTAATAAAATTGGTAGCATCCCTCGTGTCATTATTAGAGGCTTCCATAGCAGAAACATTTTGGTTCGACCGTATTTAATTAATCAAGAATGCTTGTGACCCGTATTTATCAAGCATTCATTTTGGTTCATTATCAGAGGCTTCCATAGCAGAAACATTCTAGTTCGACCGTATTTAATTAACCAAGAATGCTCGTGTCAAGTTAACCAAGAATGCTTGTGACCCCTATTTATCAAGAATTCTTGTGCCGTGAATTTAATTAATCAAGAGTGCTTGTATCACGTATTTATCAAGAATCACTCAAATATTGCAACAAAATCTTTAGTTTACTATTTGTTGTTCGACTCCAAAGTGCTAAACAAGATGAGAAGCTTTCATGAGTCGGCACCTTTTGGTAAGACTTCTTGTACAATCTATTACCATATCACTATGATGCACGAGACATTATACCATTGAGAATGACAAACCAAATGCATCAGACAACAGACAAAGCAGCAAAAGCATTTACACGTTCTTCTCCGAACAAAATTTATATTTTACCTTCCATCCACTACATGGTATGCCATGAAAAAAGAAATCTATCACAATATAACAAGGGAAAATGAGAATAAAAGTCTTCAGGAATACAACACTAGAATTAATACAAATGTAGACCGCCAAATTATTCCTATTCCAGGCCATTCCACGCTCATACCTATGTACACTACCGGGTCTTGCAGCAACTAATCCCGAAAGCATCACCACCTCTGCACAACTTTGAACAACCATTACTTACAGGCACGATGCAAAATCGAAAGCTCCCCTTTCAATTCAAAAAGGAAGACTCGGTCTCAGTATCTAATCAGACGATCCCTGGTGAAAAATGAGTGCCTTAGTGCTTCCTCAGCCGACAACCTTTCAGCTGGATCATATCGCAAGAGCCCTTGCAGTAAATGAATAAGGTCTCCTGCCGAATGATCCACGTGCTGCATGATCAAATTCTGGAGCCTCGGCAACTTCTGAACAGCCCTCATACTATCTCTAGTTGCTGCCCCCTCTGGCCAGTTAAGCCGACCCCTTCTAACATACTTTTCTGCATGTCGACTGCAAAAAACGGCAGACAGATCAATAAAACAAGCACAAGGAAAAATAAGAATACCTCATTATATAATGTATGTAAATTATAAGACGCTTACTCTGCTTTTTTCAACATGTGCTGGGGTAAGGCTCCGAGTACCCTTTCCATCATTGCAAGGTGCTCCAAGTTCTCATGGGTTTGGAACAACGCTTCGCCCTATGGAAAGAGGCACAGATTACTTAAGGATGGGAAGCAGAACACAATAGAAATCACAACAAACTCTACAGGGAACAATTAGATTACCGAGCAAAGTTCAACCAGGATACAACCAACGCTCCATATATCACAAGGGTAACTCCACCCAAGTCCTACACAGGCAAAAGACAAAAACTACGTCAGAATTGCAAAAGTACAGTAAAACATTTAACACGTTGTGGGAAAACCCATTACCTAGAATAACTTCTGGGGCTCTGTAGTGCCGTGTAGATACAATATAAGACTGGTCCTTTCTGTCATATGTCGTGCTACCAAAGTCAATTACTTTGATAGCACTAGACTTTGGGATCCTCTTGTAATACGAGTTATCCTTCGGAGACCTTGAAGAACCCTGGAGATAATGCAATAAAAATGAGCCTCAGAACGACATATATTAGCTATGCAATTCCAATGGTATAAGCTGGCAAGACCTTACAAACTACCTTGAAATCAGGAACTTTCAAATATTCCGGTGACACAAGAAGAATATTTTCAGGCTTCAAGTCCGTATGAATGAGGTGCAAATCATGCATAACTGAGGTGATAAGCAACAATCAACACAAAGCACAACACCAACCAATTAAAAAAAACTGTCCTTAAATGGGAAAAAACTAAAAAAGAAATTAAGTGCATACGTTCTTCCTAAATTTGAATAGCAGATAGAACGTAAACTACTGTTCAAAAATGAGTGGTTCATTAAGCATTAGTCCAAATGAATGAATGAGAAACTATTTACACACATGCTACACATTCCAACAGTTGCCTGCCAATCTCACGGACAAGATCAATGGGAAATGAGCGATAATTGTTTTTGCGTAGGAAATCGTATAAGCTTGGTCCAAGCTTCTCAAAGACCTGTTGAAACCATTTAAGTCCACGGATTGATTTAAGCCCCATAATATTTGTTAGGATGGGGAATTTAATCCAACAAATCAATCATATACTTACAATACAGATATGGTTACGATAGTCAAACCAGTTCCGTAATTGAACACAACTGCAAGGAATAAACATGTTCAACCATATAATAATTTTACAAAAGCTCATGGACTATATGTTAAGAAAAGATGAAACCCAAACTCACCGACTGCCACCCTTGTCATGTCTACCAAGTTGTTGAAGCACTTCTACCTCAATCATTGCTGCTTCACGATATTTCTTAATGCCACGGACAATTTTGATGGCTACCATTTCTTTTTTCTCCCTATCCCAACACTCTAAAACCTGACCGAAAGTACCTGAAAACGTAATAAGGTTTGTAAAAAACCGGACCAAAGGCCAAAAGTGATAGTTGTCAGTACAATCAATAAAAATTGCTGAATCAACATACCTTCACCCATCTTGCTGTGAATCTTATCTGCACATAAGAAAATAAAAAACCTCATAAGTATTGATCAAAGTTGTCCACTAAATAAAAGAACAATGCATCATACTTCTCTGTGAATAAATCTTTACAAATCATTTTAAAACTTAAGATGACAACATTAACAAGATGCTATATCAAAAAGTCTTGACCCAAACACCAAATCAAACTTTAATATTTTTAACTAAAGCGACCAAATCCAAATCATCCACGTAGTCCAAAAATCAAGGCATAACAAAGAGAATGTGTTCTGATGATAGTGAAAGTAATTACAGCGAGAAGTTAAATTTTCTCCGATCTCAAACATATAATGGCCATCTTTGTCATCTTCTCGCCATGGGGGTGAACCATTTCGAGCAAGACCCTTAACAAATAGTGAACTAGGATGATCCGAGAGTGCCCTCGAAGGTTCATAGCTTGTCACATTTCCAATCTCTTGTCCAGAAAACAATCCTAGCTGAGCCTACACACAGGCACCATTCACATTTTTTTCAATATAAAAGGTTGTTGTTAATTTTATTTACCTCCTCGGGACCACTGTGCATCATGTCACCACTACATCTCACATCAAACCAAGCATACCGATAGAAATCCCAAAATAAGGGTGAATACTCACATCACAAAAGTACCATACAAATCAAAGTCATAATAAACAGTAAAGACTCATCCTTTATAAGATAGGTCATGAATTTTGACGATTAATTTCAAAACTTAGGAATAAAAAAAGGAGGTCTTCTAAGAAAAAAAGATAACAGCACTCCATGAAAATAATCAGCTCGAAATAATATAATACACACAATACAACTAAGATTTTCTCTTCAAAAGTCATAAAATCTTCTGGATGAATATAAGAAGCAAGAGCAGATCTGAGGCCGTTTAAAAGAATTAAGGAATAAGAAAATAAGAATTCTTCGAACTATTAAGAAACCAAAAAAAACATAAAACCACAACAGCAAGGCGAATTTATCACTGAAATAAAAAGCCATTAACCATACCTGACCGAATAATATTCATAATTTCGCATCAGATCTACAAAACAAACCATAAAAAAAGGGAAAAAGAAGAAGATCAAGAGTTTAAGATCTGATAAAAAAGTTACCTTAGGGGCTTGAGGAAGAACATCCCATCCCAACCGCGGCTTTTTCCTCGGCCGCCGATCCATCGTCAGCTCCGTCACGCGTTCCATCTCCATCTCAAGATCTGGCGGAAAAATAAGAAAGATAAAAACTTTTTTCTAGAGAGAGAATTATGAGAGAGGGTAGGCAAAGCAATAGTGAGGAAAAACAATCGGACGCAACCCTAATATTTGACCAAATAACGTGTGCCAGTCGGTTCTGGGGAAATCGGACCGTTCACGTGGCGTTTTTTAAGCCGCTGCTTTTGTTGATGATTCCCACACATGCTTTATAAAATTTCTAGTCTATACCGTGCCAAAGGATGTATAAATTTTCAAATACTCATTAAATAATATTTATAAATTACAAATATGAAATCAATATGTATTATAATTTATTTATATTAATTTATTGAAAATGTTATATAAAATTTAAATTGTGTAAAATTACATAAAATATGTCTATCTAAAATAAGTAACGACTCGTACGGTGCAAGTAACTGATAATAAGTTACACTATCATCATTTAAAAAATAAATGTCATTTTAAAATTTGTATTCAAAATTTTGATTTGACTACAATATGATCAAAGTAATAACAAACTGTTGTACATACACATACACATACACAACAATTTGATATGTTCCACGCACATTTACAAAGAAGAATCGACCATAGTATTATCCAGATTTTTCTTTATGTGAAAGTAACATATATTTTACTTATATGTTAACATAGAAGTAACAAAGAAGAATTTGATATTAGTATTTACGTGAAAGTAACATATATGTTACTTATATGTTAACATGTATGTTAATCCTATATAGTCAGGATTAACATAAATCAAATTTAGAAACAATTTTCCGCTACTTTCATTAATGATCTCCTAAAAATAGTAAATCAGCTTTTTCCCCTTATTTTTAATAACATCAAATACTTTTATATTGGTAACCAATAAGGAATCAAAATACGAATAAATCTCCTATTTTTTCAAACAATTTGGAAATCCGAATGTAAATCCGAATAAATTATTATTTTAGAAATCGTGATTTCCAAACAATTTGGAAATCCGAATAAATCTCCAAGGAAAATCATGATTTGTATATATAATGATTTTAGAAATTTGTTCAAAATTTTCTTTGCATGAATCTGAATAATTCATTCAGCCTATTATTATATTATTAAATTATTTGAAACCGCATGCTAAGGTTTGTATATATCAGATTTCTAAATCATGATTTGTATATATCATCTTTTCACCAATTAGACTTTTTTTTCATTATCGATTTGAAATTGAAAACGAATTTTATAGACCTTATCGGTTTTGATAATACAATATTATAATCATTATCATTATTTATTTTAAAAGATAGTGATTGTCATTTATTTGATTTCAAAAGATGAAAACATTTTTATAGTTTAGGTCTCTTTTTATTTATGCATTTACACAAATTAATTTAAAAACTCTAATAACGATTGTCGACATAATTTGTTATATATTGATTCAAACCAACTAATTAGTAAAAGAGTCCATCAATAACGAAATTAAAAAATAACACACGGCCACTACATTTCAAAGATTAAGTTTTTTAGATAAATATTCATTTATATTGTCATGTCGATAAATAAGAGTGAGTGTCAATCTTAGAAATTTGATGATTTCAACTGCTATATTTCCAATGGTTTTTTTATCGTAGGAATTTCTGTTGGAATAAGCAAATTCCGCTGGAATTATTATTTCCACCCCGTTGAAAAATTCACCGTTAGAATCGTCAAAATCCAACAGAAATTCCAATGGAAAGTTCATTCCAACGGAATATTTTTGTTGGAATTTCCGTTGGAATCCATTGAAAATTTCCAACGGAAATAATAGTATTGAAATATCCATTGGAATTGTCGTTGGAATAGTTTCTTTTGGAATAGATTTTCATTAGAATTTTATCATTTTATTGTAGTGTGCCCAATAATCAAACTAATAATGTTGTTTACAATTAGGTTTGATTTTTTCATACCTGAACATTTTATGAGCATTTTCTGCCCAAAACATTAATTGCCTACTATAGATGGAAATATTATAAAATGATCTAAATAAAAAATAAATCATTAATTGCATAATTTTCATATAACTCGATTTTCGGTTTGTGTTTGTTTTAGTAAATTCTTGGTTTTCTTTAATTACGTTGATAGTGGTTTTGTAGGCAAAGATTATGTAAATAATTATATGTAGCCGATTTTGGAACTCTTATTTATCAAGGATTCTTTTTTTTATTTTAACAGATTTATTAGAATCATTGATTTGGATTAGCATATATGTTACATACACAAAAAAAATACAATTTTATAGTAATATTTAAATTTACATGGCGTCAATTTTGAAATTCTCATTTGTGAGGATTCTTTTTTATTTTATCATATTTATTAGAACCAACAATTACAAAATATAAATTTATATTAATATCTAAATATATTTATATTATATTTAAATATATTTTTCATTCCAGCAGATTTTGAGAATGATTTTATATAAGATATATACAAATCTTTTTTTTTTGAGATATACACCAATTCCCTTTATTGCATTTTTTTGTCGATTGTTTTTAAAGGAAAATTTTCAAAAAAATTTATAGTAAATCGATTTTTTGTTTTTGTATCACAAAATATAAATTTATTGCAAAATCTATATATATATATATATATATATATATAAAAAAAAAAAAATTTAATACCTAAAAAGTTGTCACACACATAATAGGAAAGCTGTCAAACTAAAAATAGTTCAGTTTGAAAATATATAACAAGTTGTCACACATTCAATTAAAAATTGTTCGGCTTGAAAAAATTAGCCTGAAATAATGTCTAATCACTAATGTTTTATATTTTATATCTATTATATATAATCTCTCTCATAAAATTAGTCTGATGTAATATTTAATGTTTTGTATTATTCATACATATTTTTGAAGATATACACCAATTCATTTGTCCAAATGTTGTATAAATTATCATATTATAAATAGATTCATCTTAGCCTTGCATTTAAGTTCCAGCGGCACCAGTTCCTTTTGGGTTCCATTTGACACTCATGGTCAGTCTTTTCTCATTGTCTGACTGCCTAAGTAAATTATCATATTATAAAAAGATCCATAATAGGATTTCATTTAATTTCTAGAGCATCAGTTACTTCTAATCTTAGGGTTTCATTTAAGATCAGGGTCAGTCTTTATGTGCGTTGGCATATTGTTAAAGAAATCGGTTCTTAGCAACGTCCGACTATATGTTGTTATTTTTACGTGT
>CACSLK010027766.1:30379-48819 GCA_902706635.1 Striga hermonthica | reverse complement strand
ATAACAAATATGCATTTCGTATTAACTAAATATGCATCATAAATTACCTAAATATTTATAAAAAATTAACTAAATATGCATCATAAATTACCTATATGAAATGCACATTTTATTGCATACTTTTCGCTGCATATTTAGTTCATTCATGATGCATATTTAGTTCATAACAGGTACATACTTAGTTGATATTATTGGTGCATATTTAGTTCATAAGGACTGCATGTGCAATTCATATCACATGCATATTTAGTTCATATTGAATGCATGGTGCTGGATGCATATTTACTTCATACATATGATGCATATTAGGGGTCAACGGGTCAACGCCGAAAGTCAATGGTCAACGCCGGAAGTCAACGGTCAACGTCGAAAGTCAACGATTTTTCGCCGGAAGTCAAATGTCAACGCCGGAGTAAACTAATATTTTTTTATTATTTAATTATTATATATTTTAAGGAGTGGACTCATTTTAAGGAGTATACTCATTTTAAAAAGTGTACTCATTAGATCCTCCCCTTTATATATATAATAAAATTTATTTATAATAAAATAAAATGATACTTCTATACATAATATATTATCAATGTCGTAATTTGTATATTAAGTATTTTGTATTCAATAGCTATATATATGATTTGTTTTTATTTCACTTATTTAGTTTTTATATTTTATTTAATTTTTTAAAAATATATAAATATTATTTATTTAAATAAATTCTTATTTTCAATTTGTAATAAATATTTTAGATACTTATTATTTATCAGTTTATTTATGTTAAATTCTTGTAATGTTAAAAGATAAAAGATGTTATTTATAATTCAAAAAACTTTAATTAAAATATCTAATATCCTTTGTTGTGAGGTCTCAATAAACTTCACCAAAGCGGATTCACCTGATTCAACAAGAGCCCTGCCTCTTTCCTATGATTGATTAGGATTAGCCCTAATCGAATGAGTGGCTACACGCCCCCTTCCCAAGGTTATGAAACAATGTATAAAAAATCAGTTATTTGGTTTATTTTAAAATATGAATATATATATATATATATGTATATATATATATATATATAAACATGAATAAAAAATTTATTCTTATTTATAAATTAGAATATCATTTTTAGATATTGTATTATTTATAATTTTGAATATATTTTACTTCATTATTATATCATTTATAATATAGAAACTATTTACTTAATCATTATATTATTTATAATTTAAAATATATTTACTTATTATTATATTGTTTCTAATTTAGAATCTAATTTATTCATTTATTATAAATTATATATACCAAATTATTATATTACTTAAAATTTATAATTATCATTATATTATTTATAATTTTGAATATATATAATTAGTTATTATGTTATTTACAATTTATAATTATCATTACACTTGAGAAAATAATTTATTCAATTATTATATTATTTATAATTTAGAATCTATTTATTAAGTTACTGTACAACCTATTTACTAAATTATTATATTGTTTATAATTTATAATTTATTTTCTTAATTATTTTATCATTTGTAATTTAGAATACATTTAGTGAATCATTATATTATTTGTAATACAAAACCTATTTATTCAATCATTATATTATTTATAATTTAGAGTATGTTTATTTAATCATTGTATTATTTATATATAGAATCTATTTACCAAATTATTATGTTATTTAGAAACTATAATCTCGTTGTGTAATTTCTATATTATTTGTAATTTAAAAATCTATTTACTTAATTATTATATTATTTATAACTAAATAATATTTAATTATAACAATATTTATAATCTATACACTTAATTATTATTTATTTTATAATTTAGAATCTACATACTTAATTATCATATTATTTTCATTATATTTTATTCTTAGATCACTTGGAAATGCTAGACATAAGTTAACATAAAGAACCTTTAATCTTGTAGGGTATAATTTGATTTTACATTTCTATAACAGATGTGTACACATGCCACACCTCTGCCACACTGGCCGGTCCGGTTTTCAGAAGATTGGTTAAACTTGAGTTGAATTTGAAAGAAAAGGGTCTAAGTATCTTTTCAGGACTGCGAACTGCCGCCCAGAACCAAGCTCTTCAATGCTGGCATTAAACCCTGGAGGAGTTCTCTCTTGCTCAGAATTCTGTCTGATGTACAATCTTCTTCCTATAAAAATGGGCAGCAACAAGATAAACAACTAAAATGCATATATTTTTGGACAACTCAAAACATCGGTTGGCTTCCAATATTAACCAAAATCTAACACATCTCAATGAATATGAAACTATAAAACCCAACTCACATCTCCGGTTCCCGCAGCAATTAGAGAGAGAAGGGTTACTGCAGCACTTTGATAATCTGCTAAAGTTTTGAATGCATAATCATCCAGTTTATCCTATAAAATACAAAATAAGGAAGTTGTCAGATTTTAACCACAGTGAAAATATCACGCTTTTCTACGACAAAATTCTAGTAACAGCACAGGAGTAAATGCAAACACTACACACACACACACACACACACTAGAAAGAGAGGATCCAATATGAACCACTCTTATAGTGAGGACGTAGGGACGAAATTTAACCATGGATTGTTAAGTATAGATGATTCAAATTAACACTTTAAACATGGACTAGGTTCTTAATTGGAGGCAATAATGTAAAGTAAAAAGTGTTAACTGCGTTGAATCAAATTTATACACTTAGTTACACTAACATGTTCAATGTTTAAACAAAGTACATATGAAAAAAATGAAAAGTAAACATGAAGTTAGTCTTTTATAAATGTGAATAGAATGTGAGTCAAGTATGCGCTTAAGAAACATCCAAGTAAGCATTTTGTTGTAACTAAAGGTGCATTTCATATTAATTATGTATGCATTTAGCAACACTAAAATATATATTTCGTAAAAACTAGGCAAGGTCCTATTTGAAATTGCATTATTTTGAAATTCAGTTTGGATAGAGATGCATTATTGAATATGTAAATGCGCATCAATAAACTTCTAAACAGGCAGTATATTAAATTGTTAATGCACCTTTAGAAGGGCTATAATGCAAAATTTAATTTTTGTTTCTCGATTTAGAATATTTTTATTGGTCATTTAATCACCAATAGTCCCAATAGTTTTAATACATACTAGTGCAGTACTCGTGCGATGCACAGGCTAGTATTACCAAGGTTAGCATTTAAATTTGAATGACTGGATGATAGACCATGTATTGGAATAAAACTAAATGTAATTTATATATTATTAAGCACATCCTTGTACACAACGTCTAGATAGGCTTAAATAAATCAATTAATATATTTAGCAGGATATACATGATATTATTTATACCGGTTTTTTGAAGATTGCATAAACAAATATAACAGAGATTGTAAAACGTCTTTCTTAAAAAATTATACTATTATTATTTTAAAATTGTAAATTACTTAATTAAAGGAAAGGAAAAATTGTGTACGTGTATGCATTAGATTTCAAATTTGTATTATGAAGGATTAAACAAAACCTAAATCTTTACAATGTTCCAATCTGATTTCATTTTGAATTTCAAATTAATATTACTTGACTCTGTTTTATGATTAAAAAAATCCAAACTAAAGAAAGTAGTAGCCGAATGATAAGATATTTTTAATTTTAATTTTTAATTTGAAATCGGGTCCCATTTCTATGCAATCCCCATGATCCGCTGCAATTAGGTAACGCTGCAATTAGATAAAGATACATGTTATAGTATTTTGATAATATCAAAATTCTCGATTTTATGGTAAACAGATTTTTTTAACAAAATATGAGAAAATTTGGACATTTACAAAATTGTCAAGCCGAATTTTTACCTAAATTAACTCGATTTTTATGTAATCTGATTTGTTTAATAAACAATTCTGTTGCAATTAGGAAAAGTTATATGTGACAATATTTGCCTAATTCAAAATTCTTGATTTTATGATAATCATTTTATTTAATAAAAAATGAGAGAATTTTGACTTTTGCAAAATTGTAAGCATCAGTCGAAATTTATCTAAATTAAATACACAAAACCCATGAATTTAGGATGCATATATAGCTCATCTATTTTTTTAGAATAATTTAAGAAAAAAATTCAAAAAACTACCGAAAGTAGAATGCAATAAATACTGGTTGACTTTTCTTGTTACTATTTTTCGTAAATAGGTTCTCTCTCTCTCTCTCATATATATAAATAGATATAGATTTAGAAAAGCATAAATGCATTATGCATATATCTTTTGAATGATTAGAATTTGGTCGCTTTCCTATTTTAAGAAGTGGATTCCATTTATATATATAGCTGGAAAGAGTTATGGTTTAGTGTTTGCAAATGCCAAATGTTTTGCTTCATTAAATCACAGACGAAAAGAAAGCACGGAAAAGGTATGTTAAAGTATCGTCTTATACTTACATTATGACATGAACACAACTAGAATACTTTTACTACTTTTACAACTAAACAGAATACACTAATATTCAACACCCACCCCCCACCCTACAGAAAAAGCAGCTCTGACAGCTGCTATAGTAATGACATGGCTGCAGTTTCAGGGTTTTTTTCTTCCTCAAAACCCTAGCTTGGATTAATTCTGCTTTGCCTCTGTTCTTTCTTAGATAACAAGTGGGGAATTTAAAACTACCAAAAAGTGTTGTAACTTCTGAAATGTCCTAACAAAGAAATGGCTATTGTTTCCAATGGAGATATGTACAAATGCAATACACATCCCAGAAGCCTAAACTTCCAAATGGATATGATAAGATTACACAGTTGACCATAAGTTCAAAGCAACTTTGTAGTTCCTAATAGAAGAAAGCAACTGCTCTATAAGAAACTGTGACATGCCACCATAATCTTATTAGTCCTTCCAGATTTGACCATTTTCTTAGTACAATTACAATGAGTAAAGGTCATCTGAAGAGTTGAAGGAAAATATTGAGGACATATGAAACTACAACGAATACTGTAGTGATCCATACAGTCACGTAACTGTCATCATAAGGGTAACCTAAAGTGAATCTACTTTCTACTAGACACCCTAATGACAAAGAGCATCAAACTATGGAAGCCAGTACAATGAGAAAAGATTTTGCCACATTAATCTGGTTGAAGCATGGAATTTATCAACATCCCATATTAGATACCTATAAGTCCGAGTTCGATGCTAATGGATACAGAGATGAAAAAACTGAATTAAGACCAACCATATCCATCAACTTTGCACGACTCAGTTGAAATGACATACTTAGGCAGCGAATAATACAACAACAACAACAACAACAACAAGCCTTTTAAATCCCACCAAGTGAGGTCGGCTATATGGATCACATGTCGCCATCGTGCTCGATTAAAACACATATCCTCATTCAACTTTAGATACTTCTAATTTTTTATTGTTTCCTTCCAAGTTTTTTTAGGTCAATTCCTCTCCCTTTTAATTTGTGTTCTTAATTCTAATATTTCTACCCTTCTCACCGGGTCTCGAAGTCTCTCCCATGTCCAAGCCATCTTAATCTGATTCTCTCATTTTATCCTCTATGGGCAATACCCCACGTTTATTTCTAAAACTTTCATTTCTAATTTTATCTAACCTAGTATCCAGTACCCTACCTTTATTTCTAAAGCTTTCATTACTAATTTTATCTACCTAGCATACCTATATACATCATTCTAAACATTCTCATCTTTGCCACTTGCATTTTTGCATTTTTTGATCATTTTCATATATATTAGCCCAACACTCGAATCCATAAAGCATTGTCGGTCGAATGATCATTCCATAGAACTTGCCTTTCAAACTAATTGTATCAGAAAGTATCGACGACGCGCTCATCCACTTGTTCCATCCAATTAATTTTATGCCGCACATCCTTATCTATGTTGCCATAATGAATGTATCCTAAATATTTAGAACTTCTAGATGTGTTCAATTTGTGTCCCCCAGTTTCAACTTTTATCCATTATTACTCCTTTGAATACTAAAATTACACTCCATATTATTTCATTTTGGCTCTCTACTTATTTTGAAACCCTTAAATTCATGCGTCTCTCTCCAAGTTTCTAACTTAGCATTTACTCCCTCTCTTGTCTCATCTACTAGCGCATTCTCATCCGCAAACAACATGCAATCGGTGACATCCAATTGCAAATGTTTCGTAAATTCATCAATTACTAATGCAAAAAGATACATACTCAACTTCGAACTTTTATGCAAATCAATAGTGATAGGGAAGTCACCCGATATCCTTACCAGTGTCCTAACATAAGATTTCACATTATTATGCACATCTTTTATGGTTTATAGATAACCAACTCGCACCTCCCCTCCTTCTAACACTCTCCACATTATACCACCATTAGCACTCATATATTTTTCAAGGTCAATAAAGATCATATGCAAGTTTTTTTATTTTTTAAATTAAAATGCTCACAAAGTCTCCTTATTACATAAATAGCTTCCATTGTTGATCTTTCCAGCAAAAAGCCAAATTGGTTTCTATTATGTTTGTTTCTTGTCTTAGTCTAGCTTCTACTACTCTCCCATAATTTCATTGTGTAACACATTAGTTTTATGCCATGTAGTTTGCACAATTTTGTATACCTCCTTTATTTTGAACAAAAGTATTAATGTACTTTTCCTCCATTAGTTAAATGGACGTTTTCTTACTCTTCAAGATTATGTTAAACAAGTTGGTAAGTCATTCAATTCCAAATTTACCAAAGCATCTTCATCTTCATGCCTCTATTGGCATATCATCCGGACCTACAGCTTTGTCATTTTTCATTTTTTTGCATTGTCTTCTCTACTTCTTTGGTTTGGATTTTCTATTTTTCACTTTCCTCTAATTTCCCTAGCGATATTTCTATTATCTACTTCATTAATAGGTTATGAAAATAATATTTCCACCGATCCTTTATCTCTTTATCATCAACTAATACCTTTCCATTTTCATCTTATATGAATTTAATTTCCGTTCAGCCCTTTGTCTTCTTTGCCCTTTGCTTTGTAATTTTATAGATGTATTTTCTTCCTCCATAGTATTTAATCTCTTATAAATGCTTTTGAAGGCTTTTATCTTTGCTTCACTTACCAACTTTTTCACTTATTTTTTAGCATTTTTAATATTTTCTCTGTTTTCATCACTCCTAGACTTGCATAACGATTTATAACACGTCTTTTTCTCCTTAACCTTTCCATAAATAAATTGATTCCACCACCACGATTCTTTAGTACACTTACCACCTCTAGAAACCCCTAATTCTCTTTAACAATTGATTTTATCTCTTTAATTCTTTAAAACTTTCTCCCATGTTTTATTTGCTTCTTTTTCCATACTCCAGTTAACGGTTTCAAGTAAAGTAATAGTAAATCTGCCCCTTTTACCTTTTTTATTAAAGTTAGTCAACCACTTCATCTATCTTAGGTATATTAGGTATTTTCTTACCTTGACTACATTTAATTCTTATATCCATGACTAGTAACCTATGTTAGGCAGCGAACAATAATACTATGAAATCCTTTGTCGCTAAGGAACCAAGTATAGAAGTGACCTTTAACCGAGAAATTGCAACTGAAATAGCCCTGCCAGGAGCCTGAAGGGCCTTTCCATGTATCTGTAAGGAAAATATCCGATTTAGGGGAACTAAAAGAGATGTCAACTCTACCTGATAGTAACATTATTGTGCACAAAGGTTACCTGGACATATAGCAATGAAACAACTTTTGGCAAAAGGGCGACAGGGTCAGTTTCAGCAGAAACTTGAGTTGTCAAATCCTGCAAAATCTCAAATACAGATTATACGGGTGAAAAAATAAAATCTATGTTCCTGTTCTATAAGATCAACAGTGTTCTATAACATCAACAACACATCAAATAAGTACACAAAAAAACTACGTAACATAAATGTTAAAATCGTATATTTATTCCTTTAAAATACACTTATCAAATGCTCAGGCCTCCAATCTCAGAAAAAACTGACGTATATACACATAAAACTTCGAAAAAAAAAAACATGTAGGTACTCAAAAAAATCTTAACAAAATTGATAGATTGCATACCTTTCTATATGAATGCAGAAGAGTCCTCTCTAACTTCTTATCCAGTTTTTTAGGAATTAATCCACTGTAAAAGATGCGTAAAAGAATATAAATATTTATTCTATTGTACAGATCTCATCAATCACAAATAAATAAATGATTCCTCTACCTTTCTTCGGTTAGGTCTCTTACTGATCTTACAAATAACTCCACCCGCTGCCATTATAAAAGTTAATGAACCAAGTTTGTTATGACAATCGCATGAACTGATAGCATAAGTAATCTATGGAGCATAACATGTCCGCAAGGATTGGACAAGGAATCTGCACGAACCTTCCCTTCCAAAGATTCAACCAACGCAACAGCTTTGACTGACAAAGATCCAGGCAAACCCTTTGCCTAGGAAGAACATGGAATTTATAAGTCTAGAGTTAAAATGAGGAAAAAACAGTGTACCAGAGCATCTCTGAGAAGTAACAAAATCCTACCAGCATAATTCTATCCGCTGAGCTCAATAAACCAGTTTCAAGATCTTGCGATTCCTCAGGTTGAATTCCGTTCTTCAATTTGTTGTGCATGTCCTATGTGCATAACTCGGAATATCAGACCCACAGCAACAATCAGTAATGTCCAAAACATTAGAAATGTTGGGAATAATTCGCATAATTACCAGGTTAACTAAAAAATTTTCCACAATAGGGGTGCCTGAAGTTCGCAACAAGTGTTTATGTAAAAGAACCTATTAGGCAAATGAAATAACTTGTTAGGTACTAAGACAGAAGAGCGCTAAAATGGAAATTGGGTAAATACTTACAGCAGTTGACTGGTCATCTTCAAACAAATCTAGGGCCTTTTCATATAGTTGAAAATTTAAGAATGCCTGGGCCAAATGATATAATGATCAATAGGAGTATGTACAGTGCCAATATTCATGAGCATATATACAGTTCCATCAGAATAAAGGAAACACGTAAGAAATAGCTGTGCGCTATATAAATTGGCAACATTCATCTGTAGATTGAAAACATTAAGACACAGGATATGGTTAAAACTGGAAGATTAAGTGCCATGCTCCTCAATTTAGACACTTTTACATACAACAAAAATATTTGCATGTCCCGAGCTCAAGAAAGAAAAAAAAAAAAAAGTATCTGTCGTTACCTCATCAAGCTTCCGTTGTAAATCATCAAGCACCCGTTTCATTTTCTGAGCATTCTCGGTAAAAGCAGCCTTTCTTCTTTCCATCCATGAATTGATGAGCATCGGTCTCAAATAATTCACCAGAGGAGCAAGAACGGTCTCAGGATCATCCATACCTATGCAATAAAGGTCCTTACAAATATTAGATACAAACAGAAAAGAAAACAAATTAACAGGAAATTTAGAATACATTTTCCACATCAAACCTTGATCTTCTAGGTCAGGGATTAAAGACATTATTCTCTGAACTAATGATTCCTCTGATAGAAAGCTAGGGTTATCTAATCTATTGGCATCCCTTTTAGCACCCGGCTTTGAATCTGAAACCTCTGTAGTTGGAATAACTTTCCCTTTCTTCTGCCGTTTCTTGGACTTAGTAGCAGTAGATTCTTGGAACTCAGGAACACTTTCACTTCCAGCTTTAGCACTCCCAATTGCTTTTCCTTTTTTCTTCCTGGATCCTTTCTCTGAAACTGATTTGTCAATGCCACTTTGATTGTCATTTTCTTGTGGTTCAGTCAAACCGCCACTAGTAACAAGTCCCTGTCTGGCATCTTTTATGGCATGTGAATCATCAAACGACCCAGAAGCAGTTAGTCCTGTAACAGATAAGTTATCCAGCTCTTTCTCAATGCTTTCAAACAAACCCTGCCATAATCCAGAAGAAAAATTTAAAAAACAATAGTCTGATTTCCTCATTAATTTGAAACAACTTAAAGTTACGACATTTCCATGCACCAACACTACAAGATCTAGATTATTTATCTTCTAAATGAATACACCACTGGAAAAAAAAAAATAATAAGGACTATTAAATGCGGCATCAGGGTTATGAGTGGCGGATGGCAGAAATGGCAGCAGTCTGAAATCCCGCATGGCAGTTAGGCAGAAATCTGCCATGGCGGAGGAAATTCGATAGCACTGTGCTGCAGCATTTAAGTGTTTCTAGCTATTTGGCAACATTTCCAAAGATGATGTCCAAGATAACAGGTTTGGAACACGTTGGATTTTGCTTCCTTGTTTTGCATTTGAATATCTTGTGTTACTGACAGGCCTATAAGATACTCTATGGTGATACACAGATACTGGGTCTTAAACATGAGTTATGAAACAGGGAACAACAATCCTCGTACAACTGTGATATTTTAACCTCAATGTTCAAAATAAGGGTAAAGCAGAGACAGTAAAGAAATTATGAATATGACATCGATACAAAAAGTCAACAGATTACAATTTTTAAGACAATGCTTCGCTCTAGACGAACTATTAGATTAATTTCACAATGTTTACCACATTTCTCAAAAGTAATGCTTAATGAAGTCGTGTATCTTGAGACCAATATATCATAATTAACCTACATAAAAATTAAGAATACACGTTGCCGCTTCAGACCCTTGCTTTCTCGGGCAATGATATTAGAATATAATACTATGTGTGAGTTGTCCCACATAGTTTATACAGAGAATATAAGTCTAGTGGGTTGCTCCTCCTTTCAGCAATTCGTTTTAGGATGGAACCTCACTATGGTTCATCTAGGCTCACTCATTCCCCCCGTTTCTTACATGATATCAGAACCGGCTTACGTGGGTCCTGACGATGACGTACCCATTATTGGGCTTGGGCTTCGTATGAAAGACTCACAAGTGAGGGGGGGTATTAGAATATAATACCACTTGTGAGTTGTCTCACATCGTTTACACATGGAATATAAGCCTAGTGAGCTACTCTCCTTTCACCAATTGGTTTTAGAATGGACCGCATCTAAGCTCACTCATTTCCCCCGTTTCTTACAAATGAACCCACCCGACTACGCCGAGAAAAAAGGTACAATGTTAGCTTCACATACTATGGCTCACACATAGCTAGTAAACAAGTGAATTATAAAATAGTCTCCCAGCAGCTACTTCATGGGAATAGTAAAGAAAAATATAAGACAAAAGCAAGGACAAGTAAATAAACACAAAATTAAAGAAAGCGAATTAACCTAATATCATGCAGCATTTAGGACAATAGATATGCCGGACACAGTAGTGTAAATTAAGTCGATACTATCAGACAATAATCAAGCAAAAAGTTTTCCTTTCCCTCTAACAAGTTAAACTTAGATTCATCAGACAGCAAATAAGAAGTTTACAACGTTTACCTTCACAAATGTATCACTAAATATGTAGAATTCCCCCAGCATATGTGCTTTGCTAGACTGAAAGAGAACACACATTAATAAGAAACATATAAGGCGAATTACCTGTGATGAGTAGCATAAAGTTATGTCAAATGGATAGGTTATCAGTCACCTTTATATCTCTCTGAACAGATGGACAAAAGGAAAGGATCTTAGATGCATCTTGGGACGCAAAGGACGTGGGCAAAATTGTAAGTGAATCTATCCTGCATTCAAAAGAAAATAAAACTATGTTTTGAGCAGGCAACTCATACAGGATCAGAGCAACCACGGGGAAAATATAAAAACATCACGGTCAAGTAAAATGTACCCAGAGCTGAAAATGGTTCTACTCAGACAATTACTCAACGAATTGTTTGCTTTTCTTTAAGCAATACATAGCATAGTAAACACTGGACTAAACAAAGTTGAAATCATGAAATTGGTCATTAATACACTACTGCACAATATATATATATATATTATTGTAAAGAATTATATTATAATGTATTGACACAGCTATATAGTATTTCATTCATTTTGACAATGGAGAAATTATTTGTTCCTCGCCAGGTGATTATTTAAGTGTATCAGCATTTATTATGCATTTCCTCCGAAAAGTTAGTCCAACATTTGCAGAAGTCTCTAACTGAAGCTGTTCCTTGCTGCAAGTCAAAAGTCTAATCAGCAGTTACACCCTACCTTAACACTATATCTCAGCCACGAGATAGAAAATCAAAACTCCACTAATAAAGCTTCTTTCATCTACATAGGTACTTGACCTGAATATAACAAGAACGCTATTCTCTCAAATATGTGTTGACAATAATTGTTTTATAAATTGAAAATTGTCACATTCAAATTAAGCACACGTAGTGTTGAATTAATTCCCTCCCACTAATTCAATTTTTGGATCTACAGAAGGATTAGCTGCAATTTATGAGATCAATTTCGATGCTTTAGCTCAACTGTAGCAGTCTAGCCTAGTTGATTCATGATGCCTAGGGTACGATTGGTTATAAAATAAATCGGTTCTTTCTGGTCAGATAATTTTTTTACATTTTTTTAACTCCAAATCCAACTCAAATTTAGTGTAACTCAACTCTCTTCAATATTATCAATATAATTAGATAATACCAACCAATTATCCTCACAATTTTAACTATCATTTCCAACTTCTCTCATACTTATACATCACATTAACTTAAATCATTACAATTTCAAATATTATTTAAATGCTCTTTTAAAAATTAACAAACTTTATCCAATAAATCCAATCAAAACTAAAATTTTTTATAACCAATCACCAATCTAGTTCCTCAAAATTAGCAAAATAATTTACTCTCCGGTTACGAATGAAGTAGCAGTCTAGCATAGCTGATTTATGACGCTGAGTTCCTCAAAGATAGGAAACCAATTTACTTTGGTTGTGAATGAAAGGATATAAAGCCAATGATACATTGAATTTAAGGGCTCTGATGGTGCTATTGCTACATATCCAAAAAAGCATAGAAGATGAATTTTGAAAAAAGAACCAATTTCCAAGACCTTGCATTGTTCAAACATCAAATTTAAAATCATGTATCTGCTCAATGCAACACCACTATTTGTTAAATGCACAAGGGATAACACGGAATGTACAACACTACCGGTAGCTTTTATGTTCTAACAGACGAACTAAAGAAGTTTGTTGCTGGTATCATTTTGAATACCTTCACAGAAGTGCAAATAATAGTGAAAGGATTGTGCATTTAGTTTTACCAGCTACCACGCTCTATGGCATCCTCCACAGCAGCATCCAGCATCTCAATAAGTGAACCATGAACAAAGGCATTGGCAAGAGGTTTACCTTCAGGATATCTGGACTAAATTCATTATGCACATGTAAAAAACTAGTCAGTCAACTACGAATTTCTTTTTTATTAATACATCAAGTGATTTGGTTCGGGCAGTGGAATACAGTTTAATTCAATTGTATCACTCAAAATTGGAGGAGAAAACGAACAAATCCGAATAGATTAAGATACCTGCAAAAACTGAATAGGTTGTGGAATTCCAAGTTTGTGGAGCATTTCATAACTTATGAAGGAATTCTGCAGCAGAAAAAGTAAATTGTGAAAATCTTCTCAAGTGTTCACCTTTAAACTTAAGATAAGTACAAATAATTTTGGTTTGGGGCTTTAAGGAAGAAAATTGACCATTTATACATCTATTTTGATGCCATTGTTTTAAATTTGCCCGCGTCCACCTACGTCAAAGGTAAATGTTTACATTGTTGCATTATATTTCATATGGAGGTCACTCGCTCAGGTAACGAGTTTTTTTTTCCTTTTCTTTAATATATATATATATATGTGTGTGCTCATATCATTTGCATTTTCAGAGTTCTGGAGTTATCTATCATTGTTGGTGCTAATGTATGCTATAAAATCTAGAGCTTGAGAATTCCCCATTGCAATCTTTAATCAGGAAATATAGTTCCTTCAATTCTTATCATACAGCTCCTATGTGGATCACGGTTGACGGTTCAGAATAGTCACATCTTAGTGTGTCCCCATGTACTCAGTTTGATAGAATGAAAAAACAAATGATCCCGTAACTATTCAACTAGCATAAGTGAATCTCGGGGGGGAAATGGAAAGACCTTGCATTCTCCATGGGACATACTCCCACACAAGCTTAAAACCGATAACCCAGTAAAACATTGTCTCAACAGAATAAGACAGGCATTAAATAGTGAAATAACCATAATTCTAATGAACCTGTCAACCTGTCCACACTTAGACTAACTTAACAAAAGAAAGCGATAATAAAACAAAAATAAGGGACCAATCAGAGGAAGCAACTAAATGCTGTTTAATATAATTAACATTTAGCACGGGTACTTTAGGAACTCTGGCAAAGTTATACTAAGAACTGATGGCATGTGTGTAACTATACCATTGAAAGTGGAGACAACTGAGTGATTCATTACACATGCTAGCTTCTTATATATCTTAGTGAAAATATCAATCCAAACGGATACAGAATCAACGTAAATACAAAATAAGCATGCAGAAGTACCTCAAAATAGTGGATTTTCATAACATGGCAAAGTACTGATCCTTTCTTTATATATCATTGAAAACTAGGAGTTAAAAGACACCAAACATCAGTTCCTACCGGTAGCTAAACTAAGAAACTGATACTCAATCATCTTAAGTGAATTGTGGAAGAAGTTTAAGCTTATTTTATTGTCATATATGGTTTATTCTGTACACTATCTCCAATTTATCTTAAACAGTGGCCTCCCTACATTTATCACTTTTAGTGCTACAAAAAGCTATTCCTCCACTAGTTAAATGGTTCCGGATTACAGTAAAAGGGCAGATTCAATGAAAAAAAAATAAACGATCACTGGTTACTGAATTTACAATATATTTAAAAAGACTAAGGGGAAAATATGCACCTCGGAAATAAGTATACAAAGAGAAACTACTTACAATCAGGCTAACATTATCAATGCAACAAAACATAGAAGAAACAAAGAAGGTTTTGCACCTGTGAAAAGAAGGAATCCACACACTCTTTCTGTGCCATGGCAAAGACCTGACATATCACATACAACAGAAGCAATATGTTTATAAAACACAGAAAACAAAGGGCAACAATTCGTTTACTTCAAAAGATCAGTGCACAGGGATAGGAATTACATCACATAATCAGAATATATAAAACAGCCCATACTCAAGTTTTAATACAATTTTAAATATATTATTCAGAATAAAATATATACATACGGAAGGTGTCCAGTGCACTCCAGCACGAAGCGACCCAAGGATCTCGGATTCCTTAACCAAACCATTAAACAGTGACTGGAATAAGGAATTCTCAACTGCCACGCCACTGAAACCATCCATATCTTGCAATAATGCCTGCAATGAGCTCCACAAAGCTGACAAATTCATAGGAACAGCAATCCCTCTTGCTGCACCACGAACCATTGCACTAACACGCGCAACATGTGCAGGCGTATACAATTGCCCGCCTTCGAGCCTTCCCTTTACCTATCCGAACATCAACGATAGAAATCACCACAAAGTCCCAAGTATCTTTTTAAATAAGCTGAAAGTTCAAGCACCAATAGACATATTACCAGAGTCCCAAGGCGGGGTTCCAGGACAGAAATGACCAGTTCCGAGCCCACCTGCAGCTGCGCGGCGATTTCTGCCAACGAAATTTGACTGCATTCCTGGAGCCTTTCGTTAATTTCCTCAGAAACAGTGTCCCAATAGGAATTCGAGATTATTTCACCGTTAATTAACATAAGCGAGGAGTCACTTGACACCACGTGCAGCGATTGTTTCTCGACATGGTATAAATCCACCCCCGTGGCATCTGCCAAGTCAATCAGCGATACTCGGCCTCGCCTATCAATCTCAGAAACTATTTCGCTCCTTAATTGCTCCTACCAACGACATAATCCCCACATGCATCGATAAATTGATCGATTTTTCAAAAATAAAAAGAGAAAATGAAAAAAAAAAGGAGAAATCAAATTGATCGGCAGATTCTGCTTACAGGGGTAATGTATTCTTTCCCGGAGGTGGTGTGCAGGAGATCGAAGTCGATGATTTGGAGTTGCTGGAGCTTCTGGATCAACTCGACCACGTTTCTTTCGGACAAGCGGATGCTGGATTTCGCCTGCTGTGCGGACTCGAACTGCCTCTGCAGTTCCAGCAGTTCCTCATCCATGGGCGACGGCGGCGGAAGTTTGGCTGCGGTGATCGCAGAGGTGCGGTAGACCCGATGATGGTATAAATGTCCTGGAGGGAATGGGCATCAATTCGCTTTCGATAAGAAACAATTTTACTTTACCAAATTCTTGTATAAATAATCCTTAAAACCTTTTCTTCAAACATTATTTTAAGAATATATTAGCTTACCCCGTTTATATGTAGAAATTGTATTTATTCATGAAATTACATACACACAATCAACGAATTATCATGCATAAAGAAATTGTCAAGTTATAAAAACAATAAAATTTTACTTTAGGTTTGTTGATAGCCGAGTTGGCCTGGATTGAACCGGATACTCAACCTCTCAGGACCGAGCTGAAGACCCGGTCTGGTGAAGAGGTGCCGAGCTGAACCGAGGATTAAAGATGTGCAGAACCGCCATAGGAACGTTCTCCCAACCCGGCACCTAGCTCAGTCCGGACAAAGGCCGGTCTGGAGGGGTGCTGGACAGAAAGAAGACTATTCGCAGTCTCGTGAACACTTTCGGATGAGGTGCCGGCCTGAAAATCCGAGGAGGCCGACCAGAGGGAAAGCGCAGGCTTCGATGAGCATTAAAATATTCCCACTTGGGAGGCCATCATTGGACGATGGGACAAGTAATCATGGCCTAGCACCCTACCAGTAAGCCTAAGTCAATAAAGCCTACCAGCATTAAATGCCCCCCATGCTGGTATTTAATGTCTGACAGGTAATGATTGAAGAAACCTCAAATCGCATTAAATACATGTCAGATGGAGGCCGGACTGCTCTTCAAAGTCATTGTGCGACAAGACCGGTGAACAGTAGCTGAATAGTGCCACATTAAAGACTACTATAAATAGCAGCTCATTTCATTTATTTTAGGTTGTTGAAATTCAACTAACTATGTCTTCTCTCTCTAAAACTGTAAGAAACTCATTGTAAGGATTGTAAGTATATCGCAAGTGCCGACCTCGTACGAGAGGCCGGCTTCATGATCGCTCAATAAAATCATAATTAAACCGAGTCATCCTTTTGTTTTCAATCTTTTATTTTCGACATTTAACATCTCAACCGTTGACCGAAAACGCTCGTCAACAGTTTGGCGCTAGAGGAAGGGCACCATAAGTTACTTGGTGTCAATTGTTCGATCTTGTGAAGCCCCATATTCACTCGCCCTTGCTTACCTCGAATCCCGTTCAAGATGACTTCATCCAATCACGACGAGTCAACCCAGCAGTCCGACGCTCAGCCTCGCCGGCACAACGGCGAAGAAACCTCTCGCCGCAACCAGCAAGGGACTCAAGCCCCTGTCCCTCCTGTTCCGACTTTTGCTGCTGCCATGCAGCATCCCGACGTCCTCAAAGCCCTGGAAAGAGTCTTCGCCAAGGCCCTCGCAAGCCAAGCACCCGGGGGGAACACCGTGGCAGCCACGGACAACCCCGTCAACACTCTGCTCCAGACCCCCGACAAGGAAGCCGGGGGGCAGCAGAAAAAAAACCCGCCAAATCCAAGACGACAGCTCAATCACCCAATCGCACCGCCCAAGCCCGGCGCGAGAAAAACGCCAGGCCGGCGCCTACCGAGCAGATTGGCGAAAGCCAGCCAGACCAGAGCCTCCAGGTCATACGTCGCTCCGTGTATCAGCGCCTGGGTGACAAAACCCAGGCCAACGGCGACCTCAGGGACGTGATTGAGCGACGCAAAAACATTGGGCGCGACGCGGACGAAGTCGCGGCCCTCAAGCGCAGAATCGTCGAACTGGAAGGTCGGCGCTCTCCCCGGGGAGGTACATCGCCACCCCACTACTCACAACCCATTCCCCGGATCGTGGATCATGCCTCCCCCCTCTCTCCTGACATCCTGCGCGAGCCCGTGCCTCAGAAAATCAAGGTGCCACAGCTCGGACTTTATGATTGGAACTCGGACCCCGACTCCCACATCGGCCTTTACACTTCCTGGATGGATTTGCACGGCGCGACGGATGCCTTACGCTGTCGCATGTTCTCCCTGACCCTAGGACCAAAGGCGCAGAGGTGGTATCATTCCTTGTATCCGCACTCTATCTGCACTTGGGGCCAGCTCAGGTCGGCGTTCCGATCACACTTCATCGGATCACAAATCAGCCTGGCTCCCAAGGAATCAATCGCCAACATCGTCCAGGAAGAGGACGAGAGCCTGAAGGACTACATCACCCGGTTTAACGACCGAGTTCAAAATATGGAACAGTGCCATCCCGAGACCCTACTCGTCTCCGTACAGGCCGGGCTAAAGCCGAAAAC
>CACSLK010027766.1:318-27554 GCA_902706635.1 Striga hermonthica | reverse complement strand
CTTACTCTTAAGATAAAGTAATGTCTTTTAATTAATATAATTCCAATAGATTGTATTTACAAGTAGAATACATCCAATCAAAATTGGAACGCTGGGTATACTACTCTAACACTTCAAGTGCGATTCTTTAGGATTGGCTTGGTACCGAACACACATCCCTACACTGAAACACAGGTCAGGTCTACTGGCAGTCAAGTAAAGCAAACTACCAATCATGCTTCTATAAAGCGTGGAATCAACTGAAGTTCCAGCATCATCCTTGGAAAGCTTAAAGTGGCTTCCCATAGGAGTTACTGGACACTTAGAATTTTCTAGACCAAATTTTCTCACAAGATTCTTGGCATACTTGGTCTGATGAAGAAATATCCCCTCCTTTGATTGTTTAACTTGCAAACCCAAGAAGTAGGACATCTATCCTACTATGCTCATCTCAAATTCTTTAGACATGTGAGTAACAAATTCATTGACCCAAGTTCTCGAGGTAGAACCAAAAATAATATCATCTACATAAATCTGTACAATGATAATATCTTTATTAGACTTTTTAACAAAAAGAGTTTTATCAACTTCCCCTCGAGAATACCCCATTTTGACCAAAAATTGGGTTAAACGTTCGTACCAGGCACGCGGAGCCTGTTTAAGTCCGTACAACGCCTTTTTTAACCTGTAAACATGGTCAGGGTGATGTGGGTCTACAAACCCTTCAGGTTGCTTAACATAAGCAACCTCTTTCAAAAAGCCATTCAAAAATGCAGATTTTACATCCATTTGATAAATCACAAAACCAAGCATGCGATAGATAAGAACATTCTAACAGACACTAGCCAAGCTACAGGGGAAAATGTCTCATCAAAGTCAACACCCTCCTCTTGGGTGTACCCCTGAGCTACAAGACGGGCCTTATTCCTAGTAATCTCTCCTGATTCATCCGTCTTATTTTTAAAAATCCATTTTGTTCCAATGACGTTTGAATCAGAAGGTCTAGGGACAAGTTCCCACACATTGTTTCTCACAAACTGTTCAAGTTCTTCTTGCATAGCCTGAACCCAAAAATCATCACACAGGGCTTCTTTAGCATTTTTCGGTTCCACCTTAGACACATAACATGCAAGTTGACACAAACCAGCAATCTTACGAAAATCAGGTTTAAGCCCTCTAGTGTTACGCTCAGATATACCTCCTATGACTTGATCCTTAGGATGATCCTTCTGAATCTTGGCAGGAGGATCTCGCCGAGATTAATCAAGATTTCCGGAGGATGTTGGAACAACATATTCATTAGACTTCTCAGTTTTATCATATTCAAGGGTTTCAGACTTAACATCATTTAGCACATTCACAGTTTTAGAATTTGACAACTTCTTACCACTGGACACATCTATGTTGATCATATCAGGTACAACAGCACATTCAAGAGCATCATCAAAAACAACATTTATGGACTCCATAACCACCTCAGTGCGTAAATTATACACACGATAAGCACGGCTGTTAGCAGAATAACCAAGGAACTGACCTACATCACTCTTCGATTCAAACTTACCAAGGTGTTCCCTGTCATTGTAAATATAGCACTTGCACCCAAAGATGTGAAAATATTTCACATTTGGTGCCTTACCTTTCCACATTTCATATGAAGTTAATCCAGTTCCCTTCCTGCAATATACACGGTTAATTATATGACATGCCGTGGTCACAGTCTCTGCCCACCATCTTAAGGACATACAATGCGACACTAGCATTACTCTGGCCATTTCTTGAAGGGTCCTGTTCTTTCGTTCCACAAATCCATTCTGCTGTGGAGTGATAGGAGAAGAAAACTGGTGAAATATACCACGTGATTCACAAAATAACTCAAAACCACGGTTCTCAAACTCCTTACCATGGTCACTCCTGATTGCCACCAGGTTGGTTTGTTTTTCATTTTCAAGTTTTAACACGAGTTTTTTGAAGACATCAAGTGCTTCAGACTTATCTTTAAGAAAGTCAACCCAAGAAAATCTAGAAAAATCATCCACACAAACTAGAATATACTTCTTACCACTGTAGCTCTCGACTTGAATTGGTCCATCAAGTCCATGTGGATCAGTTCCATTACACGGTTTGTACTAACCTCTGTCAACCTCTTATGCGAAGCCCTTTTCTGTTTGCCCATTTGGCATGATCCGCAAACTCGTGGTTCTTCCTTCTTCAGCTTCGGCAATCCTCGAACAGCCCCTGTGGAAGAGAGTTCAATCAGGTGAGGATAGTTAATGTGACCTAGTTTTTGATGCCAGAGTTCAGTCAAATCAATACTGGTTTTGTTACATTTCAAATCAAGTTCCACAAGATAACAGTTATCCCTGGACCTAGTACCAGTAAGAACATGTTTATTTTCTTGATTAGACACATGACACTGAGTTTTAGTAAAATTCACATACAAACCCTGGTCACATAATTGACTGATACTCAGAAGATTGGCTTTCAATTTTTGAACCAAAAGAACATTTTTAAGTCTGGGCAAACCAGGAACATTCAAGCACCCTACTCCAAGAACCTTATTCTTTGCCCCATCACCAAAAGTTACTGAACTAGAAGAGACAGAGATAATATTGGTCAAGTTAGACCTCAAACCTGTCATATGACGAGAACATCCACTATCAAAATACCAGTCAGAGTTAGATGTGGATTTTAAAGCAAGTATGAAAGACAGACAAACGTTCTTACGTTCCTTGGGAACCCAGATCTTTTTCTGTTCATAATTTACTATATCAACTTTTAATTTAGGTGCTTTCAGGGGAACACCATGAGGACTCCAATCATTAATTCGACCCGTGTATATATCATTATGCATTCTATAACACTTGGGACGAATGTGACCACGAATCCCACAATAGTGACAAACGGGTACAAAGTTCTTACCAGTATTCTTGTGTTGAGCCTTTGGAGAGTATGGCTTACATTTCTTGGAGTCAATTGAGTATCCTTCTTTAACAAAAGTTAGGTCAGCCTTACTCAGTGATGAGTTTGATTCTCCAACCTTCCCTTTCAGTTTCTGGTTCTGAACATTCTTATTTGAGTTGGATGAACCAATCTGCTGACTCAAGTTTTGAACTTCAGCATATGATGCCCTTGGCTTGTTGATCATTCGGACAACTTCTTCACTCTTGCTAAGCCTTTCTTCAAGGGTAGAATAGTGACTCCGAAGTGCCACATATTCTTCCATTACACGACCAAGTTCCTCCTTGAGAACAACTATTTCAGTTTCTCTTTCACCTGCAAGACTTTGTACATCAAACAATTCGTTACGCAGAGATTCGATGGTAAAATTTTGTTCTTCACTTGCCTGTTTGTTGAGTTTGTCCCCATGTTCAACCAGTGCAAGTTTTGCGGAACAACTGTTTAGGTCCTTGTCTTGTTTTCCAATCTGAAGGTCTGATTTGATGAGTTTCTCATTCAGATCGACGGTCATTACCCTCATCTTCTGAAGTTCGTTCCGGAGATAGTCAATCTCCTTTTCACGTTCGGCAGAACGTTGTTCCATAGCCTTCATCTTCTGTTTTTGAGCCTGGTACTTGTTGATGATATCCCTTTCCTTGAGACACTTTTCGATGGCGTACTTGTGAAGTACAAGATTTTCGGCAGCTGGGTCCGAGAATTCATCAGAGTCCACCTCGCTCAAGTTTTTTGCATAAGAACCTGCATCAGATTCAACATCAGTCAGATGAACAGAGGAAGTAAAGCAGTTATATTCATTAAGAAGACATTTAGCAAAATTATTAGAGTAGTTAGAATTCTCAGTCTTTTCAGATTCTCCCTCCTCGTCGTCACTAGAATCAGACCATGTAGCCTTGAACGTCTTGTTCTTCTTCTTGAAGTTAGGACATTCTTTTTGAAAGTGACCGAAACCCCTGCATTCACTACATTGATCTTTTTCAACACCCTGGTTCAAGTTCTGAGATTTGCTCAGTTGCATGCTGGAACGTTTTTCTCCAAATTGCTGAAGCTGGTTCCTACCACTTTCAAAGGATTTGTTTCCCTGGAACCTTTTCTTCTGGAACTTTTTTAGTTTTGAGACATTCTTGGTGAGTACAGTGAGAGCCTTGGTGATTTCATCAAGATCAAAAGATTCCTCATCGGATTCTTCATCTTCAGCTACTGAAGTACGCACCTTGGCCTTTAACGCTAAACCTTTCCCTTTGCTTATCCTCATAGAGTCAAATCTATGATTTATTTCAAAAGTGCGAAGCTCACTAAGAAGGTCATCAATACCAAGTTTCTGAATTCTCTGAAAACTTTCTAGTGTAGTAATCTTGATCCCAAACCTATCTGGTAGAGTTCTCATTAATTTCTGAACTTGCCTAGCTTCTGGGACCGGTTCGCCAAGCATAGCACTTTGGTTTACTAGATCGCAGAACCGAGCATAGTACATGTCAATGGTTTCATCCTCCCTCATACGGATCTCATCGAGCTCAGTTGAGACTCTTTGGAGCTTTGACGTTTTAACCGCGTTTGTGCCTTCAAACTGTCTTTCCAAGATCCTCCAAGCTTCTTGAGCGGTAGTGCACTGAATTATTATCTTGTGCCGGGTGGGATCTACAGCAGACATGATAGCATATAAAGCTCGAAAATTAGCCTCTTCTGCCTGCTTTTCATCATCTGTCCAGATACTCATTGGTTTTTCAACCAGTACTTTGGTAGTTGACGATTTCCCATCCGAGGACTCACCACCCTTAGTTTCAGCAGGAACTTTTTCTTGGAGAGGTAAAGTCCAACCATTCTCAACGGCCTGCCATGTGCCTTTACCAAGAGATCGAAGGAAGATCACCATCATGGATTTCCAGTACGAGTAGTTGGAACCATCAAGAAACGGAGGGCGCGTAACAGACATCCCATCATGACTCATGGTGCCCGGTACACAGTCCCAAAGATCTTTATCCGGTAGTTAGAACAGGAACACTGCTCTGATACCAATTGAAACGTATAATTATCACGGAGTGCGCTATTTATCGTACGTACTATATTAAGAACAGAAGAATGCAGAAGCAATAAACCGAAGGTTTAAAAACTCTTCAGGGAAGCATCCCACTTCCCCTCAGAGCTCTTTCATTGATAGATCAAACACGAACATAGTTTGGACTTACAAAGACTCGAACTCCCTTCAAGCCTAGCCAACATTACTCACGATCCTATCAACTATTTCTCCGGCCACGTCCCGTGGACTTTTTATCCTACACTTACTCCCTAAGTGTAAAAGTAAAAGATAGTTTGATGAAAGCAAAGAAACTAAAAACAAAAGACAGCTTCAGCCCTTGAGTTTGTAAGAACTCTCGTACTGAACTGCGTACAACTGAATATAACAGAAATGTGAAGCTCGAGTATTGCTCTAAAAATCTCTCTAATTTTCAGCAGCAGCAATAAGAGCTTCCTCTAGGGTATTTATATGAACTACTTAGGGTTGAAGTCTTCTACAAGGCATAGGACTCCAAGCTTGATTTCCTTCCATAATTGTAGCTTATCTTTGGTAAGTGAATCTTCCATTCTCTCTCCTTGATCTCCTTATCATGCACGCCTCTCCTTCCTTTAATTCTTTCAAATCCGATTTCCTACAAAATACAATACCATAATAAGACCCATAATATCTTATATATGGAATGTGAAATAAGCTTACTTAAGGAAATAAAATAAATAAAGATCTTCCTTTTTTTGTGGTTCCAGGTGCTTGTTCGAACTGACGAACTAATGCCAAATAAAAATATCATTTATAAAATACAACTAATACTTATCCCATACAATGCAGGGGCAATAATTATTGAATATATTAAAATAATGAAGCAATATTGATGTTAATAATTACTATTATTTTATTGTATCATCTTCATTTTTATCTTTATCTTTATTTATATAAAAAGGTTGTTGTTAAATTTCTTTTTAGAAACTTTAACCAAATAAATAAATTAATTGACTTACTATGTATAGACTATTTCAAATAAAACAATACGTAAAAACCATAATAAAACCGAAAGTTATGGCTTTCAAATTTTAAAATCAGTTGAGCCAATACACGCGTCACTTAATTGTATTCAATAAAAAGTGCTACTTTAAATATTAGTTTATTATTATAAGATCATCCATTTAAGATTCAAAATACATGGTTTAAGTTTCACCAATATGCACGGCACTTATTTGCATTCAAATAAACACTGCTTAATTTAAATGTTAGTTTATTATTTAAGACAATCAATTTAAGATCAATCAAAACACTTGATTTATGTTTCAATGAAATGTAATATACAACATTCACTCTTAAATTTTAATAAGACGTCATTGACATGAAAGACGAAATAAAAAAAGTGAATTAAAAATACAATACCATTCCATTTGGTTTCCTATTGGATAAATAACAACTAGTGTGTATCCCGTGTGATGCACAAGAACAATACTAAATTAACAATAATATAAAGTGACCTCGAGTTTGAGTCACTCAATGGCGGAAGTGGAAACTACTATTGATCCTATTTAAAAAAAGGAAGAAAAAAATAATCAAAAATTGAAGAGGAGGATAAACAATACTTAATAATTATAAATTAAAGATTTGGGATCAAATAATGTAAAATTATTTTGTATAAAAGAATATAAATTTTACATTATTTTGTATAAGAGAATATAAAATTTGTATGCTTAATATTAAAAACACCTAAAATATTATATTAGTATATGTAAAAGTATTCAAATTTTCTATATTATTTTTGAAAGATATGAAGTCACTTACAACTTTTCTAAACAATTTTAGAAGGAAAACATGTTTAAAAACATTTGAATTTAACATTGTCTAAAAAAGATTTTTTTAGATTATTTTGTAAAGAAAACATGTCTGCAAATATTTAAATTTAATATCGATTATATATGTATATGTGTATGTATATATAGACGAATATGTAAAAAAAAATGTCTAAACAATTTGTTTAAAATATCTAAAATATTATGATCCTAATTTAATAAACACATTAGATCAGATGATACCGAATTTATGGCGCTACTTCTATCTATAAAAAAATTGATTACACAAAATTTCAAAATTATTATTATACTTTTTAATATTTGTAAAAATATTAGGACTTAGAACTATGAAAATTACCTTTTTAGAGTAGATAATGGATTTCTAATAGTAATTATAAATTGGTTTCTATTTTATTTTATTTTTTCTTTTTAAATATAATTGATTTCTAATAGTAATTATGAATTGGTTTCTATTTTATTTTATTTTTTTTAAATCTGATAGATAAGTGATGAGATTTTTTAAACTTGTGAGACGTATGCAATGAGATTTTGTAACAAATAAGAGATAAACTCGTGTAGATTTATGCTATGAGATTTTATAAGCTATCAATTATTTTTTTAATATGATTGTGTAATGGTAGATTTTTATATAATATCAACACAATCTGTTATTTTGTTAACCTATAAAATAGGAAAAAGAGAACCATCAGAAAAACCAGCACCGCATTTATTCATTAAATGTTTTTGGCGGTAAATTTTGGCGAGAAATCATAAAAGGGTTATTCTTTTTATATAATGATAGATTTAAAAAACACAATACAATTACATAAATAATAATTTAAATAATACAATACAGACACATGCTTTAATCGTACACATACAAACATAAAAACCCCATAAACTAAAAATCCACTCATTCCACGAAAACAAAATACATTATTATAATAACAATACAATAATAATACAATTAAAAAAATAATCGAACTTCAAAACAAAATAATTAAAAATTTGATATTTGAGTCAATCCAACAATTGCTAGAAACTGTAACAGAAAATCAGATATTTTAGGATCACATTAGAATTGCATTTATGTAGATGCCACACCAATCTTATCATAAAGTTTCCGCATTAATAAAACTTCTAAACAAATAAACCAAATAATTTAGAATAGTTCATGTACACTTATCTTATCATAATTTAAACAAGGCGTGTACATTACCTCGGTTATCATAATTAAAGCAAGTTTTAAAAACATAATTACTATGAAAGTCCTTAATATTTTACATTAAATATAATAATATAATCTATCATTATATAAAAAGAATAACCTTTCTACAATTTTAGAAACAATTTCCCGCCAAAATCATTAATTACATACTAAAATTAGCATAATTAAAAAAGTTTTAACTAAATGCCTATTTGTTTGGAAACAATCTCCATTTATATGGACTCTTCCAATTAATTTTGTTAGATAAAAAATACGAAATATTTTTCAAATTTGATTGTCCATAATTATCTCAATACAACACCTTTTTAATTTATGGAAAGAATCCTTATTTATATGGATTCTTTCAATTATTTTTCGTATATATAAAAAAACCTAGATGAGCTATTTGATTTCCAAAAAAATCAATAGCAATAATTTGATAATTATTAGTAAATATTTAGTGCGAATAATTTATATGCCTACGTAATATTTTATTTAAGTTAATGTGAAATCAATAATTGATCTGAATCTATTGATTAAATTTTTCAAAATGTTTCAATCAAATATTTTATTTCTACCTAATTTATTTTTATTTTTATTTTTATTGATATGCTACCATAAGATTTGAAGAAATATTGGTTAATAAAATTAAAAATCTGTAATTTAATTCTAGAAAATTAGTTGATAAATTTGAACGATAAGGTAACCGACAACAACTCTAGAAAATTACGAGATTATATATGTAATATATTCATATATCAAATATATAAGGGAATTTAGTGTGTAATCAAAATTTGAGTTCCAAATTCATAAGGCAAATAAGTAATTATTCATAACTTACGAGTCAACATTAACTTTGATGACGTAAATAAAACAATCAATTATTCATAGTTTAATAAATTACTCAGCCACTTCAAATTTTTTATTTGAATATTTTATATAAAAACAAAATCGTCTAATTAATGAAACAATATAAGATTTATAATTATATTCACATATATTTTTAAATAGACGAGAAAAAATTACAACTTACCTATAAATCGATTCAATTTAAAAAAAAAATCGATTGAGTTTTTTATTCCAAACAATCAGATTGCCGAAAAATTTTCCTTAGAACTTGAATTGAAATTTTGAAATTCCCTTCTCATTTTAGTTGCCATAAAATTGGGTTTAATTCAAAATCTCTTCTTAATATAAAGGATTTTGTTCAAACTGAATTTCAAAAATATCTAATCACATGCTTCTATCAATATCCTTAAATGAAGGATTTTGTGCCACTTTAAAATTAACAAACCTCTTAGAAATTACAAAATCAGAATGAATTTCTATTTTTTTAGTTTCAATATGCACGAAATTCAAAATGGTTTAAGAATTTCAAATCAACTGAAATTCATCTCTTTAATTTTTTTTCCATAAGTTTCAAAATTCTACAATAATTAAGTCAAATTACAAATGCATTGTTTCAAAAATCAAGAGGATAATTTTGAAAATAGACAATTTTTTTTTTACAGTAACTAAAAAATAATAATAATTTTAAAATCTTTTGTACTCAAATTACGTAAAATTTAATAATAATAATAATTTGTACAGTAACTAAAAAATAATAATAATTTTGAAACTTCTGTACTCAAATTACTTAAAAGAATAACAATAATAATAATTTTGAAATCTTATATACTCAAATTTTCAGGTACGGTAGTATCGTCATAATTTTCAGCATCATGCCAATATTTATTTTATATATACTAGGTAAATTTTCTTTCAAAAACTTTATAATGTATTTATTTAGGCTTATAATATTTTATCATGTCATATTCAGAAAACATCTTTCATACAAATGTAAACTTTAATGTTTTTAGATATATTTTCTTAGATGGGACTGTGGTGGGCGGAGGATTTCGTTGGCGGATTCGGTCGGGTGGTTGACGCCTCGGTTGTTCGGTGGCGATGCTGTCGGACGGCCGGAGCTCTGCTGCGTTTCCAGCCCTCTTCCCCTTTCCTAACCTCCGACCAGTGGTGATGGCAGAGGTGGGGCAGTGGGGGATGGTGGATTGTGGCGGATTCGGGTGGTAGGGGACGTGGCTGCAGCCTCGACATCTTCGTGGTTCGGGGGTTTACCTGATGCGGTTGGTCTCGCTAGTGGTGTTAGTGGGTCCGGTCTCGTGGTGGTCCTGAGGCATCTTGGGTGTTGAGGTTGTGGTTCGAGTTTGATTTCGGATATTGTTCAGGGGCTTGGGCTGACTTCGTTAGGCCACCGAGTTGGTGTTTGGGCAGTTTCGGGTCGGTTCTATTTGGCTGTGGGACTCATTCCGGTTTCATCTCGGTATCCACCGGCTCTGCTTGTTTTGCTGCATAGGAAGGGCTTGTTTAATGTCTGTGTTTTCTGTAGGCTTTTGTTTCTTTGTTTGGTTATGTTTGTTTGTTTAGGGCTTGTATTTTTTGTTTGGGTGGCCCCTGTGAACCGGAGTGTCGCCTTATTATCCCAATGGGATCTGACACTCAGCTATTATCCTGCTGGGATCTTTTTTAGTTTTTGTTTGTGTGGTTTTCGTGTGTTTTCATTCTAGCTTTGCTAGCGGCGGATTTTAGGCGGTCTGCGGACCTGTCCTCCCACTTTTTAGCCGATGGCTGCTTTGCATTTGTGTATTCGCACATTTGTGTGTTTTTATTTATATAAAACATCTGTCGTTTCGGGAAAAAAAAAAAGATATATTTTCTTTACAAAATAGTTTAGAAAAGTTGTAGACAACTTCACATCTTTTAATAATAATATAGAAAACTTTAAATAATTTTACATAGTATGTTAATATAATATGTTAAGAGTTTTTAATTGTTTAAATATACTAATTTTATATTCTCTTGAACACGCTAATTTTATATCGTTTATAAACTGATATACCGTAAATTATATGATATGTTAATCCCACATCGTTAATTTATAATTTTTTTAATACCGTTTACCCTCATCTTTAATTTATAATATTTTTTCTTACTCTTTTAAGAGAGGATCAGTAGTGGTTCCCCACTTCTTTCATTGGGTGACTCAAATTCGATACCTATTTATAATTATTATTTAATATTGTTTACCTGTGCATCGCACGGGATACGCACTAGTTTATCATGCTATAGTACTAATAGAAATTCATCATTTGACGAGGAAACATGTGTTGGGCAAGTTAAAACATGTTATCTATTTATATCTGTACAAAGAGTCAACCTATTTACCAAAAATAGTAACAAGGAAAGTCAACCAGCATTTATTGTATTTTTTTTTTGCAGTTTTTGATTATTATTTTTTTTTTTATGACCAAAAAATCGATCAACTATATATGCACCCTAAATTCATGGGTTTTGTAGATTTAATTTAGGCAAATTTCGACTAATAATTACAATTTTGCAAAAGTCAAAATTCTTTCTCATTTTTTATTTACAAAAAAAAAACTGATTACCATAAAATCGAGAATTTTGAATCAGGAAAAATACTATCACATATATCTTTTACTAATTGCAGCAAGTCAAGTGTTTATTAAAAAATCGAATTGCATAGGAATTGAGTTAATATAGGTAAATATCGACATAACAATTTTGTAAAAGTCAAAATTCTCTCATTTTTATTAAAAAAAAAATATTTACCATAAAATTAGGAATTTCGAATCAGATAAAATACTATAACATGTACCTCTACCTAATTGCAACATATCGTATTTATATCTCCCTCATACATATAAGAAAAAGTATGAGGGATTATGGGTTCGACACGTGTCCTTCCCTTCGGCAGAATTTCCGCAGTTTTTTTTCCTCATCAGTTCTTCTCTTTCCCAAATCACATATCCCAATTAACAATAACCAGATAAATTTCGTTTCACTTTTTTCAACCAAATATTTGAAAACAAATAGATCGGCGTTCGATAGGCGGATTTCATCGTTCTCGTGGCAGAGGGATGGTGCCGACGGCGGACTTGGCAGCGGTCGCAAGGGTTGGAGTGATGTTTTTTGCCGTGTTCATCTCGCCGGAGGATATTTCCAGAAGAGAAGACGACGCCGCCGATCATCGTGCACATAGCCGTCATGCTGGACTTTGGTCGACTCTTCACGGGTAGTCGCTAGCGTTAGATTAGAATTCCAACCTCTGGTCGCCGCCCTCTAAACCGACCGCCGCTGGTCGCGGGGCCCCAACGTCCAGTTGTCGGCGCTCACCAGTGGTCCCAAATTGGGTCAGCAGCTGAGAGGTACCCTACCAGGCGGCGTTGGAGCATAAATTGAAATCAGGATTGCGGTGCGTAGTCGAAGAAGATCGACCCAAGGGTGATGGAGAGGTGTTGGAGGAGGCGGCGCGTTTTCAGGTGAGCAATTGAAGAAATTCAAGTAATTTCGTGTTCGATTTGTCAGGTTTATAATTTGATTTCACCATTAAAGCAGTTGGAGTTCTATGCATTCAACCTCGCATTTTAGAATTGGGCGATGTGTTTGTGATTTTTACTGATTTTCAGCAAACAAATTGTTTGTTCATGAGATTCTCAGTTTCCTGTTTTTGTTTCTTGTCCGGTAGAAAGTCGAGCACAACGAGCGAGTTTTATGGTGACTCTAACTCGGAGCAAGTATCAGTACAATCAATCTCCACGCCCAAAGGCAAGAAACTGACGCCCCCAGCAATCTTTCAACGGAATAGCCATTCTTTCCGAGTAAGCCTTCACCTACCATATTAATTTTCTGCTTTTGACGAACATAGACGAGGAATACACGTCTTCCTCTTCCTTTCTCCACGTCAATGCCTCTTTTATGTTGGGAATTGATAATTGCTTCTGCGAATGCTACTTCAAAAATAAGCGCTGTGGTGAAAATGCTTTACCAGTCTATCCTAATGTATTGCTATTTTTGGAACGTCTTCTTTCTGGTGATTATTTTAGCAACCGAATTTTGCTTTTCATTGTTTAGAGCTCCAAAGAAAAGCTTTTCTTCTATGACATTGTTTTTTCTAATGAACGCAATGTAATTGATGTTTACAAGTATATTTTTTGTCTCAATAGTCAATAGTCAATCGTCAATGAATTTCATGTAGTTAGATAGCATAAAACTGGAGATTTCAATTGCTAGAAATAATAATTACAATCTGTCTGCAGATTTGATTACACTGTTCGTGACTGCATGGCTTGTGGTCTCTGCTGCAATTTTCAATTTAAGAGGTGTGACTATGTCTTTAGAAATGGAGAAAGAGAATTGTTTTGTTATAATCTCCCCCTTACATATAAGAAAAAGTAAAAGGGCTTATATGTTTGACACGTGTCGATTTTTTTGGACATAAATTCCTTTGGGGCCGATGAGCGGCGCGGGCTCACTGCAGGTGCGCCGAAATCCTTTCAATGGGATTTCACAGCCGGGTAGTGTGAAAAGTTTTTCAGGTATTCTTTTCTTTTCTTTTTTCTGTCTATACATATTAACAAATGAGAGTTCGGTGTTTGCTGCCTCTACTAGGTGAACCTGCATCATGGAATAAAAAAAATTGTCTTAACATGTTATAAAAACTTTGTCTTGTTACTTGAAGAGACCCTCTTGGCCTTAGCTTCCTGCTCGGACTCGATTTGCGGCATTTCTCAAACAACCAGTGAGATCAAATGGTGGAGAGACAGTGAGTCGTACGATAGCCCCCCGGTCGGGATCATATTCGTGTCCTTATCCGCTGGGTTACGCCATTTTTGTGGGATTAGGGAGGATAATCACGGGATAGAGTGTTGGGGCCAATTCAATGCCTCACCAGATTGCGGGGTTACAGCATGACGAGTCACCGGCGAGCTGGACGGTGGGATTTTTAGGTGTAGCACGATTCTCGAGTTGAGGATACAGGTCGGATTATAGAAACTTTTCCAACGCAAGCTACGAGACCTTTGTGTTACAATTTTGTTCTTTGTTTGATTTAATTTGTGCATGTTTGTTTCGTAATAATTGTAACTTTTATATTGACAGTTCGTCTATTTCTGAATTAGGTCACTCTATTTGGATAATTAATTCGGTGTTCGATATGCGCTTGGAATTTAGGTTTCCTGTAGATGGAAAGCGTTAACGTGGCGTCTATGTCTATGTTGCAGCCTTCACTACTTTATCTATCAGGTTTGTCAATTTTCAGTTATATAATGCATCTCGATCCATTTGTACACTTTCTCATTGGTATGTGTTGAAATTCCCTTAATTATTTTGATTAATGAAAAAAAAAAGTGTTCGAGATATAAATTGTTTGTTTGGGTTGGTAGTACATCCTTCTAGGATTGGTGGAAGAGATTGAATTAAAAAAAGAGAGCTAATCCGAGGTAGTCTAAAGTAATTAGATGTAGTCTGAATAATTGTTGGTACTACATCCTTCTGGGTAAGATAATTCGAGGTGGTCTGAATAATTGCTCTAAGGCAAATTATCTAAACTTCAATTGCCGATTTGTGTGTATTTATGTTGGTGTTTGTTTTAATCCACCTTACAACACAATAGAGAGGAGAACTAATTTGAACCCCCATTCTAACACGTGTAGGAGGATGATTTGATAATTTCGATTGAAGTATGGGCTTCAATGTTGTCGGTGATAGTTTGATCTAAAAACACTAAGACTTATATCCTTAAATCTTAATATTCTTTTGTTTCTTCTGAATTCGACACATTGATTTTTGCTATGATGAAGTCTTATATACTACGCTAGATAATTAAGGCACATTTTTTTGTGTGAATTATTAAAATTGATGAGTTTTCTTTTCTTTATTGTGAATTTTGGATCTATCATTATTATGTTATGTACCTGGTGTGTAAACTTTTGCTCACTCTTCTCCATTGAGATGATTCTAAATCCATGAAAAGGGTAGACGAGCATGTCTGAGATGATAAAAGAACAAGAAACACATGAAAATTGCGTTTTTAGGGATTCTTTATATGCAAGAGAGTCAGGAGCTATATGTGAATCAGAGCAGACCATCTTTGGCCAGCTCTCCATTTCAATATTTTTTGGTTAATCATTACTACTTGATCATATCAGCGTTTGGCTCAACTGCTCATGTATGCTAATGTTAAGGTTCAATTAATTCAGATCATGAAGCTTCGGGAGACAAAACTACAGTTCATATGTGTTTGGTCAACTCACGAGACCCCAACTTGAGGAAGACGTCTTGGATCGGGTGATTATCGGTGATGGCGAGGACCACGTTGTTGGTGTTATCACCCGAGAAGATTAGTGAAATCGGTGTTCCTCCTTCGTTGTTCCAACCTGTCAATATATTCTCAGCACCGTCAAAACACAAAATGTTCTTCAGTAAATGGTTGAGTCGTGATTGCTTTAGGAGTTTTTGTAATTACTTTTTTTTGTGTTATTCACATTCTCATGAGTGATTACTTTTTTTTTTTCTGAAACTTTTCTTATCATATACTTTGCTAATCATATGATTGTGATGAAAGAAATTACTCATGGTAAAGATCCATGGACATTCCATATCAGAGTACGCGCACACGATGGGTATTGGATGGCCTCGGGAGTTGACAGGGCACATATTCCTTCTCTGATGTACATTGGTGAATGTTGAAACAGCGTTGGGCCCACCAGCTTTGATTGGGGTCAAGGCCACTCATTATTTTCGTTGTGCGGAAGGTTTTGTATTTTTTAGCTCTTTATAATTGAAGATACGCTGGAATGATTGTCTTTAGAATTTGTACTTCTCCGTTGTCCTGCATCATGATGGATATACGAGCGTTTTAAATTTGAGTGTTCTTTTCTTTGTCGAAACGATTCAAGATATCGTAATTTCTTTATCCTTTTGTCAAAAATATTTTTAGATTGATGAAAAATAAGTTTATGTTGTATTCGGTTGTTGGTGAACATTTTGCAAAAGAATGATGCCCGATAAATTGGCAATCCATCAACCTATTCTGATTGCACACATTGGTGCTTGCCAGACGTGTCTAACGTATAGAACGAGTTGTTTCAACTTTTGTGAAAAAGGGGCTCTTATGAGAACCGGAAATATCGGTTTTAATGGTATGTGTAGGTTGGTTTTGTTAAGGTATGTGTAGGTTGGTTTTGTTAAGGAAGATTGATTTTTTCCTACATTTTCTTTTTCCTGTATCTTTTTGTGTTGCTTGGATTTTTTATGAGATTTTAAGTAGTAGTGGTTGATGGAAAATGTTGTGAGTTTTCTCATGAAGTAATGCATGCATGCACTTGCAAAAATCCAAAGAATATCTCAATTGACTTAAAGGGAGTAAGTTACTGAAAGACATAGGTGGTGATACTTTTATGACATAGGTGGTGATACTTTTATGACAATTGTTTCAATTTTATATTTTAAAATCTTTTTCTAATTTTGTTGATTTGTCTTATTTAATAATAACAATAAAAAACTTAATTATAAATTGAACTTACTTTAAAAGTTTGTTTACATGTTTTGAAAATAAAAAAAAAAAAACAATGATAAAAAAAAAACAAATTAGGGATTGAACATGTAAGTTTAATAATGTCAAATTTTAACTTGAATATTGACTAAATTTGGGTCGGCTGTGCGTGCACCGTGACTGATCATTTCAAGGGACGACAAATTTCACTATATTTTAGACTAAATTTGAGTCGGCCGTGCGTGCACGGCCGTAAGACAACTAGTATATAAAGAAAATATTGTGAGTTATTTATATACATATAATGATTAATATTTTTTGTTAAACTTATAATTAAAGGAGCTGAAATATTTAAATTTTTTAAATTGTGTTTATCATATTGCATATAATGTATATTTTGGTATGTATCTTTTTTTGTGAATTACATATTATTTATTTAGGAATTTCAAATATGTTTTTTATTTTCCGAAAAAAGTTAATTAAAATGTAACCACAACAATAACATCTACTCACATTAAATAGTCAATACATTATATGGTTAACTGCAAGTAATTAGAAAATTTAAAATGATTTTTGTAATTTTAAAGTAATTAGTGTATTGATTACCTAATAATTAAATGAGATGTTAAATGAATAAAAAGTAACGGTTTTTGGAGGGAAAAAATTATATTGCCACCTAGGTATAATTTAATAGGTTTTATTAAATGCCCATTAGCCAGTAATTATATATATATAGATGAATATGTTAAATGAATGAAACAAGTTGTTGATGGTTCATCATGTATCAATGGTGAAAGAAATTATAACATGATTGGTATATTGGAATGGAATTTGAAAGGAATGGGATGAGTTGAAGAATAGAATGAACATGAAAATGAATGAAACAAGCTGTTGATGGACGGGTTCGATCAAAAGTTTAATAAAGATTTAGTATAGGAAAAATAAAGATTATGAGCGAGATACGCAAAAAATAAGTTCTTTATTATTAATTACGATGTCGGCCTCTGATATTGAGGTCAGCACTTTTGTTATAGTGAGAAGTATTTGTAGAGAGAGAGAGAGAGAGAGAGAGAGAGAATGTTGGTGGCAGATTCAACAACCCATAATAAATGAAATGGGTTACTTATTTATAGTAACCTTGAATTCGACACTGTTCACCCTGTCTCGTCGTACAGTAATCCTGACAGCCAGGTCGACACTACTCTGACAGATATTAAAATGTGATTTGAGATTTCATTAATCATTACATGTCAGACAATTAATGCACACATTGGGAGCATTAAAATGCTGACATGTCTTATTGTCGGGCTAGATTATGTAGGGCGGTAGACTAAGGTGGCTTGTGCCATTAGCAATCATTGGCGGGCAAGTGGCAATATATTATCAATTTCGGGCTTTGCCTCCGTAAGGGAACCGATCTCACGAAGTCTTCAGGTCGGACTTTCACGATTATTTTACCTTCTGGTCCCAAGGTGCATCTTCTTTTGTTCGGTACTCGATGAGGTCAGCCTTGTCGTCACTTTGTCAAATTTCCGGTCGCAAAACTAGTGCATCTCACCATCCTGGGCGACTTCGTCCCCCAGTCAGCTTGGCACATCACGATCATTCGATCCCCAGCCCGTGCCATAAGGTCGTCTATTCTGGTTCCTTGTCGTCGAACTGGGGGTCCCCGGAGGAGCCAACTCGAATATCAAGGTAAATCCAGAGAAGGTTTGGGCGGTGATAGAGATGAAGCCCCCTACGAAAGTGAAGGAAGTGCATTCTTGCTGGTCGAATCACAGGCTTGAGTCGCTTCATCTCGAAGGTGGCAGAGAAAAGTGGCCCACTATTTCGGATGTTGCGAAAGAGCTCAATATTCAAATGGACGGAGGAGACCCAAAAGTCCTTCGAGGAGTTACAGAAGGTGTTGGCCAATTTATCCCCTATTAAGCCAATGCAAGGAGAGGACTTGGTGTTATACATATCTATCGGGGAGACTGCGGTGAGTTTGGTGATGTTGCAAGAGAAAGGAACGGTTCAATTGCTAATTTACTATGTGAGCAAGGTGATGTAAAGTGCCGAGAGAAGATACTCGGAGATCGAGAAATGCGCATTGGCGGTGGTCATAACGGTTAGGAAGTTAAGGCCTTATTTTCTCAGCCACAAGGTAAAAGTACAACTAATATGTTCCTGGGAGAAACGCTAAGTCGACCCTCGATCTCGGGTCGGCTAGTTAAACAGGCTGTCGAGTTGAGCTAATACTTGATCATGTATGAGCCACGAAGCGCGATCAAGTCACAAGCATTGGTCGACTTCATTCAAGAGGGAACAAAGGTAGAGTAGGAGTTAGATGGAGTAGGAGTTAGATGGCGTCTGGCAGCTGTTTTCGGATGGATCGGTGTCGATGACTAGGAGTGGTCAGGGTATTGTGCTTATTTCGCCCAATGGAGATAGCCTGGAGTTTGCGGTCAAAGTGGGATATTGAGTATCAAAAAATGAGGCTGAGTATGAGGCGGTTGTCAAAGGGATGCAGCTGGCCGTGGAGAGAGGAGCTCGAAAAATTCAAGTGCACTCGGATTCTCAACTGGTGGTCGGGCAATTCCAGGAGGATTTTGAAATAAACGAGGAAAGAATGCAAAAGTATATTGATGAAATGAAAAAATTACAAAGAGAATTCAGTTCCTTCGAGCTGGTGCAGATAGCTAGAGAAGAAAATGGCCGAGCAGATCTACTATTAAAAATCGAGCTCGATAATTTATCGAAAAATCGCACAAACTTTGGTGAATTGCAAGAGTCAGAGTGTCACCCTATTGCATATGTAGAAGAGTGTGGTCGAAGTCGAAGTGGCAGAGATAGAAGAGGTCAAAGAATGAAGGGCCTCAATATTGGAGAAGTTGAGGAAAAGAGTGGTGAAAGTGACGAGGAAGTTTTTCGAACACGGAGGTGTATTGTACAAGAGGTCGTATGCAGAACCACATTTGCAGTGTGTAACTAGGGAGGAAGGTCGATATGTTCTTAGAGAGACGCATGAAGGGTGCTATAGCAATCACAACAAGGCAGGGTTTGTAACGCCTCAATTAGTTAATAAAACGATTATGTTTCACTAGCTCGACTTTAAAGTGAAATCGGTATTATTCGAACTTTCCCGAGTTCGACTAAGTGTCATTATGTGACTTATGTGATTATATGTGCTTATTTGCCTTAGTATTTTCATGTATGTAAGATTATTTCTTTTATTAAGTTCGACATATCCATTCGTGCCGAATCGCCGAGAACTTGTGGCAAACGAGTCGAACCCCAGCCGAACTCACAACCACCGGCAAGTCAAGCCTCTGAGATTTTGAAATTTAGACCATAACCCTCGGCTATAATCACTTTAAAACCCTTTTAATTATATAAGAAGTCATATAAATGCAAGCAATTAAGCAAGTCAAGCTTCGTGCGAGTGGCATTAGCCGAGCGGTTACGTGCCTTGTTTCGAGTCAACCGAGCCACCAAGCCTTGAACATTGAGGATTTAGCCACCTTAGTAAGCTCTTAGAACACCATAATCATTCTTAGGAGTGGCCTCAAACATCAAGAAGTCGAAGAATTTCAAGCGAAGCCGTGATCGCGGCCAAGCGCACGCGCCACTCGAACCCGAGCCTATTGTCGAGCCATGGCTTATTGTGGCCCTTTTCCTTTCAAGTTCCAAAATCATGCATGTATATTAGAGGGTTATTAGATATTTGTAAGCTTAAGTTTCAGCCTAAGCCATGCCTAAGATTGGATTAGCCAAGTCAAAGACTCCATTAGCATTTTTTTTAAACTCTTAACAAGTATGGGCATGCGTATTTTATTGAACGTGTAAGATTTTGTTCCCTTAGTGCTTTGACCAGAGCATCATCAGCCCTTTAAGTGCAAGAAAATCATAGATTCTTGGCCCACATGAACAGCCACCACACCACCAAAGCCCTAAGTCCTCATGCTCATATGAGTGAGTGTATGCACAAGAGTTTGTCTTCTTTTTGTGCCTAAATTGAAACGCCCTTAAGCCATTACTTAAACTTCCATTCTCAGCTGAAGATATTTCATTTTGATACTGAAAAAATTCGAGCAAAACACCCCCTTAGAGCCATAATGCCGAGAGCAATTTAAGTGAAGCCTAGAGTGAAAATCATTTCACCCGAGTGCATGCTTGAGTTTGATTTGAGCTCTAAGCCTCGACTCTTGATACCAACAGTATATTACCCTCTTCCCCTCATCCTCCACTTCCCATAGTAGAGTTTGAAGCTTTGAAGTTCAAGTAAATTTGAGAAAAAGCAAGCAAAAGCCGGGAGCAAGTCCAATAGGCCATCACCGAACATACCCGAGTTTTCTTGCATTTTTTTAAGTTTAAGATGTTATTATGCTCAAATCATTTTATTATCATGTAATAGGTTATATGAGGAGTTTATTGATGTATAATTGTGCTATATATGTTCAATTTTTAAGTGATTACAAGCATGCAAGATGTTTAAGTTCGCCCAGCTCACACGCATGACATATATGTGTTGTTTACTTGTATTTTTTACTATCTTATACAAAACCAGGGATAGTATGCTTTATATGGCCATTTTGTGTGTACAATAGAAGTACATAGGAACAAGAATCATGTTATTTGGCCTAGTATAACTTGAGTTATACATTTTTAAAGTTAAGCATGCAAGTGGATTTTTATACGCCCGATTTCAACAGCAACTTTGAACTCGAATAAGTTGAGATATATGAATGATAAAAATGTTAAATTTTTATGACATGCTTATATATATGTTAAGAGCATGCATATCAAATTTCAAAATTTTAGAATGAGAATAGAGTGACCTATATGTGCAAGACGACATGCATGTAAGATTTAAGTTCATTGCTAGAGAACTCACTCAATACTTGCGTGTTTAATGTAAAATTTTAAGGAATATTTTTTGCATGAGTTGTGAACAAGATCACCAAATTTGAGTTGCAGATGATGAGTGTATGATTTTATAAAATTCTTTGAACATATACGTGTAAATCACATATTTATATGGCAAGTTTAAGATTCAAGTTGACCAAGCTATTGATGTTCAGATGAAGTGAAATTTGTACAGCATAAACTTGAACAAGTCAACTATTTAACTACCAAGTTTCAGAATTTTTAGAATTTTGTATGATTCTTCAAATATCATGACATTTAAAGACTTGATTTAATTCAACTTAGGTGATCTATGTGCTAAGTTTGATCATGGTTGAAGTTATAAGTATGTAAAGTCTAGTGTGAGATACTTGATCGGAATAAGTCACCGAGTCTGGCTAGTTCAAGCCAGATAAAGATATACTGATAATTTCAGTTTCCGAGCGTTTGTCAGATATTATCCAGAAACTCAATATCAATCCAGAATAACCAAGATAACCAATTCAGTTATAGTGTTTAATAGTTTTATCTGTCTTATCTGCGTTGCCTGCTTATCTAATTGATATTAAGTGTTAATATTCAAGATCATAAGTTCATTCGAGCAAATTACTTAGAGTATTTGTTTGTATATTTTGGTAGCTTGAGGAGAGTCGAGCCTCCGACAGCTACACGAGTAAACCAACACTTGCACAGTATTTTTCAGAGTATCAGGTAGGGGCTCAGCACTAGGTATTACATTGCTTATAATCATTTACCATGTCTGAGGTATGTATGTAGATATAGTATATTTTGCCCAAGGGCAACGACTCCCAAGGGGGTTCTTGCAGCTACTTATCGCCTGAGTTGGAAGGCCAATGCCACTATCCAGGTTCCAGGGCGGCCAATGCCACCCGAAGTGTGCACATGAATCCCGGTCAAGACCTGTTGTTGTAGTTTGCCAAAATTTCAGGTCAGTTATTTCCATATATACTTATTTCATGATGGATAATTACATGTGATATATATTTTTCAGTGTTGGTTCCTGCGGAGTACCGTTGATTATTTTGTACCCACGTTCCCACTATTATATTTTTCGGTGATAGGGTCCAGCGCGGTGCGTGATTAGCAAGGTGGTGTGGTGGTCCGAGCGCGTGGAGATTTGTTTTATGTCTATATGTATTGTATAAGTTATAATTTAGACTGTTCGGACACTTGTAGTTTATTTTCCAGCTTCCGTATGCTAGACATTCCCGACATTATGTATTCATGTATAATCCCGCCTTGATCTGCGAGGGGATCCATTTTCCAATATTAGGCGGCATGCATCAAGTATTTTCAGTGACTCAAGTGTGCATGTAGAATACCGTCATACGGTCCCACAAGGGGATCCACAACATTTCCTTAGACGACATGCATATAGATTCAGATTCAGATTATAGATTTAAATTGAAGATTAAGATTAAAGATACAGATTTAGATTAAAGATACAGATTCAGATAACCAGTTAGATTCAAGTAGTAGCACTCCCGGATTCAAGTTAAGTGTCTTCGAAATTTAAGTCAGAGTTTTCGAAACCAAAACGCGAAAAAATTCACTTTGCTTTGCACCAGTTCTAGATTGTAGTAGGCAGAGTGTTACATCTTGGTATCAGAGCGCATGTAGCGTTTCTATATTCTTAACAATTTAAAAAACACGACCACACCATGCTCACGCCCGCGCTGACTCCTATGTAAGTCACCTAACTCAGTTTTTATTATTGCAAAGGTTTATTCAAGTTTAGTATGATATATCCGGGGCTTAGGTAACTATCCTCCTTTAAAGACAGATAACTCTAGAGAGAACTCTAGACAGAACTCTAGAACAACTAAGTTCAAGGACTTTAGCCTAAGTCAGAACTCCAGTTTGATCAAGAACATAGAAGATTAAGTAAAACGGAACTCTTGCCAAGTTAGGTGTTTTCGTCTTTCCATCAAATGTTTCCAGTATAGTATAGTTATTTTTTAACCGGCTATAATGATCTAATCAAAGTGTTATTGGCTATCTAGAATGCCACCTCACGGAGCTCCGAACGTACCAGCTGATCAAGATCAGGCCGCAGTCGTCAGCAAGTTCCGCACCTTCTCTCCACCCCATTTCAGTGGAGAAGATGGCATAATGGCTGTCGGAGAGTGGATTCGCAAGATGGAGCGGATCTTCCATGTGATGGGTTGTTCCGACCAGCATAAGATTGCATGCACTGAGTTTTAGATTGATGGTGCAGCCGGGGACTGGTGGGATGACTATTGGCGTCTGCGTACTGAGGACGAATGCAAGGATCTGACATGGAATCAGCTTAAGGCACTTTTGGAGGACAAGTTTTATCCTCGTCATTTTTGTGTGAGGATGGGACAAGAGTTTTATTCCCTGCCGCAGTGTAACCACTCGGTGGAGGAGTACGAGCGTGACTCGCAAGAGCATCTTTGTTGTGCACCTTGTGGACATTGAGGATAAGAAGGTGTCCCAATTCCGGAATGGACTGAGGAGAGATATCAGACTTCTGGTGACCAGTCATGGCTACCTAGACTATTATGAGACTTTTGAGCAAGCTCAACAAATCGAGGCTTGCCAGTAGTTGGATTCACCTGCACCACCCACACCACCACCAGCTAGACAACCAGCCACTATTCAGCCGGCGGAGCCAGCGCAACTTCAGCAGACACCAAAACTACAGGCGAATAAGACAGAGGGGCCAAGGCCCAACATAGGGAGCTCAGCCCGTGCAGCAGATTCCAGCCTGTGCTACATGTGTACGTCGCCACCAGGGCGAGTGTCTGGTCGAGCGAGGGATTTGTTTCCACTGTCGGAGGCCAGGTCACAAGAGGGACGATTGCCTAGATTGTGCTCAGCGTAAGCCGGGTCAGCAGCAGCCGACCCTAAATTATCCACGGGGATGTCTGGAACACATCTGTGCCCTTGATTAGCCAGGGGCCGCAGAGCAGCCAGGTACCATGTCCGAAAAGTTATCTTTATTCAATATTCCAGTCTTTGTTTTGTTCGATAACGAGGCAACTCATTCGTTTGTCTCGGATAAATGTTTATCAGCCATAAGGACCCAGGGAGTGAGCACTATTGTAACACCCCGCTTTTAAGACGTTTGAAAATCAGAGTAAAATTTTCGCTTTTCAACACTAATAATAAAACTTGACTATAACTTGTGAAAATCAATTGAATGATCTTGGGATGTTCCCTTTTCTTTTTATAAAATACATCTCAACTATTAAAACTAAAATTTATTTATTTAAACTTAAAATTCTTTCTTGTGAATCTTTATTTGGAAATATTAATCTTTGTTGCACATTGGAATAGATTGACATAATCATATAGCATTTGACTTTATGAAAATTTAAAGATAGCGGAAGAATAAACTTGGTCCAACGTGAGCCATGATTTATTACAGAACATAAAAAATGTCCTTTATTTGCCATTATAGCTTGCCCACATCCCACTTTGCTCAGCCGCTCAACTCCATTTCCTAAAATGTCATAATATAAACAGAAAATGAGTACATCATAATGGTACTCCGTGGAAAACCTATCATAACATTTATAATAATTATGACATTAAGTAAACTGATATATATGCATATAACTGAAATAACTGGCACATAAACATAAATAAACTTCTTTCTGCTTTCGGACACTTGGCCATATCATATGCACACTCTGATGTTATAACAAACTTAGGTTCCCATCAGAACCTGGTTTAAGGACACTTGGCCTTTACACAGGTGATAATTCGTATAAATCTGAACTGATAGGTCATTTCTACACTTGGGGAAAATTATTTTCTTTCGTACATATGTAAATCCCAGTTTAGGGTTCTCACCTTTTCTGCTGAATAATGGCACTAGGGTTCTCGTAAAATATTCTAATTCACTGGAACACTCTAAGATTCTGGATTTTGTCCTATGTTCGAAATTAGACCTGTTATACTTAAACTGAATTTGTTTAGCTCGGAAAAATACTTAATTTTCAAAATAAACTTCGAATTGCAATACTCGAACTAAAACTGACTCGAACCGCTGGCCGAACTGACCGTTTCACTGACTGGTTGGACCGTCAGCTCACTATGGGCCGGGCGGTCAGGTGTTGGCTCGGACTGACCGGTTATGTCCCTCGCAAGACCTGCTGTTGCAATGGCACGGCGCAGGGCACGACTGGATGCAACCGGGTGCTACTGGGCACTGTTGGGCGCTACAGGGTACTGTCGGGCACTGCTGTCGGGCGCTGTCGGCACACTGCGCACGCTACGTACGGGCAGTGCACACGACTGACACCTTGCCGGCCGCCCGGCGACTTTTCCGGTGACAACCAACTTAATATAATATAACATGATCTAAAACACTTAAATATGCCAAGAAACACTAGGATACCTCGTTTGGATTTGGAAATGGTTCGGTGGTCAAAATCGAGCGATTTCGAGTTTTAGGTCACCCAGGCACTAAACTCTTTTCAACCTAAGACTTAAGGACGAATATATATCTACATTTATCATGACTTTGAGTGCTAAAGACTTGGAAAATACTCAAGTAAATAAGGATATGGCTCGGGTGATAAAAAATAACCTAATTATTCAATTTCTAATTGATCGAGTACCTGACCTGCAAATAGGCTAACACTTGGTATTGGTGCCAAGGTAAGATTGGGTGTGGCTTATCTGACCCTTAGCTGCCATTTTCTGGTGATAAAACTCAAGTTGCTCGGAAGAAAAAGTCAAAAATTGGTTGGGGTCCCGATTGGGCGCTGATGAAGATGTGGATTTTGACATGTGAGAAGGAGAAGGACCAAGGGCCGGTACGACCCGAGATGGCCGAGGACAGGGCCAAAACAACGTATTCATGGGCTAAGGGATGGATACGAGCCCGTATACGTGGGTGTCGACATGTGCAATGGCATAGAAGAGTACGCAGGCTATCGAGGGTGATGCGTGCGAGGCGCGCGAGTTGGACGCGGTAGGTGCCGGAGACGTGCGCAAGAGTGCGACACGGGTGCTGAGAGGAAGAGGGCCACACAAAGTTCGACCAAGGTGATAAGTTCGAGCATTCAAGGGTCTACCACGATAAGGAGGACGAGCAAGAAGCTCAAGAGATCGAGGCATGAAGGGTCGAGGTCGACACTAGCATGGTCGAATGTGAGAGGGTCAAAGCTACAGCAGATCGACACACAAGTGGGTCGAGCATGAGCATCGCACTACAGGTTGTGTGCATGCGAGATGCGAGGTTTGGAGTACAAGGTTCCGCGTGGAAGTTTGGAAAGTCTCGTGGTTCAAGAAATAGCGCGCGACCAAGCACGCGGAGGATTACGCGGGTTGGACGCGCGGTCACATGAGCCGGTCCATGAAGGTCACGCACAGGGGTGCACAAGAGCGTGCGACAATACGATCCCAAGACTGACAACAATCGGGCGCAAGAAAGGGCGCGAACACGCGCATAGCCGTAGACGTACATGGAAGAGACCACGCCTTAAACGGACGTGCTATCGGTGCTTTCAAGTTGCTTATCGAAGGAGTGAAACCTGGTGGGAATGGCTAAAGCACCAAGTGGCTCGAAGAAATGGAAGGCACGCAGTGCCTAATGGGTGCAGCCCGCGCACATGGGTGCGCTGCAGAGCGCTGGCGTGCAGTGGCGCGCAGAGCCACGCGCGGGCGTGCACATGTACAGGAGGGCCGCGAATAGAACAGGCGCACGCAGGCACGCGCGCGCGTGCAGACACGCGCGCAGGGGTGGGTGCACGTGGGCACAGCACAATAGAATGGCGCGCGCATAGAATGGCGCGCAGACACGGGCGCACGCGGGCGCGACACAACAGAACAACGCGCGTAGGCACGCAATGATGAATGATCGAAGATGATCGCGGTTGTTGTCTATTCGGTTGTGAGTAATCGCGCACTCAGGGCCTTGGACTACACACGTAGGTGTGACTAACAGACGCACTCAGGACCTTTTCTTAGACACTGTTACTTCAAAACGCACTAATGGCCTTCTCTCCGACACTTGTATGTAAACACGCA
>CACSLK010027765.1:37146-56262 GCA_902706635.1 Striga hermonthica | reverse complement strand
GAATGCGTGTGAAAGATCGGCGACGGAAGTAATCCTCGGAAGATCAGGCAACATAGCCGGGAGCATATTCCTAGTAGGAATAGGCAAAGTGGATATGGGCTCAAAGCATAATCCTTCAAGGAGTAGGAATGGTGTACGCATGGCGCGAGGCCTTAAGCCTCGAGGCGAGAGGACATGCACGCATAGGCGGAGGCGGCGCGGCCCTAGTCCTCGAGGACTAAGGCAATACGCGGACGACTAGGACAAGGGGGCAGCCGAACTTGGAGTGCAAGGCAAGGAATTGGAGTGCAAGCCAAGTAATGAAGACTTCTAGTATGGTTAGGATTTTATTAGTATGGTAATTCAAGATGTTAGGATATTTAATTGCTTTAATAAGTTCCCTAGTAAGATTAGGATTAGAGATAATTAGGATCTATAAATAGGGGTGTTCCCCCATTGTTTTTAATGTCCAGAATTGATGAGTTGAATAGAATATAACGTTGTGTTCATTCGTGTGTTTAAGCAAGGCCCTGAGTGCGTGTTTATCATACAACTGTGTCTAAGAGAAGGCGCTGAGAGCGTCTATTAGTCACACCTATCGTGTTTAGTCGAAGTCCATGAGTGTGCGATTATTCACAACCAATAGGCAAAAATCACAATCCCTCATCACGCGTGCTGGCATGCCGCTGGCGGGCTAGCGCTGCACCGCTACATGCGGGCAGGCCCTACAGTCGGCCCTTCGCCGGCCGTCCGACAACGTTTTCCGGCAAACTATGACTTGGCTGGACATAAAATGACATGAAATCACTAAATATACATAAATTCCTCGGGAGTGTTCGGCTAGATTATGATATAGCTCGGAAGGGCCTATATGGAGCCTCCAAGTGTACTATGGCACAAATAACATAATTCCTACATGATCTTCTTAACATGGACATGAATTAACTAAAAGAGGGTTACTATGAATGTACCCTTTCGATCGCTCGTGGAACGGGCTATGACTTGCGTGAGCCTGTTCGTAGTCTCGGTGGTGCGCGCCTTCCTTTTGGCAATAGCTAGTGCTAGGCTTGCTTCTTTTTATGCTTTCGATATTTCTATCTTTTCTCGTGAAAATGTGCCATCTTTTCTCTCAGTTCTCTCTGTTTTGCTCGGTCTCGCATGAGTAATAAAACTCACGGCCATGGGTCATTTAAATAGGTAAAATAATTGATGAATAGAGGTAAAATTATGACTAAGTCTTTGAAAAGACACATGCCACATCTGTAGGCTTCGATGGCATTTTTCACGCCTAGTCACTATGCCGAGGTGTCGGTTGAATTGCTATGTCATCAAGTGTGAGTTCATATGGTGCCACATAATATAAAGCAACTAGGTGAGTCATGACTTGCAAGTTGCGTGCTTCCTTATCTTAGGCCACAAATTCACGGCAATGCTTAGGACATAAGGCTTACATTAATTAGAAATGATCTTGGTACTTATTAGTACATAAGACAGTGCTTCGTTATCTTAGGCCACAAATTCACGACAATGCTTAGGACATAAGGCTTGGATTAATTAGAAATGATCTTGGTAATTATTAGTACATAAGACAATGATGGACGGTGGGTGCTGCGCGCGCACGCTCACGCACGATGACGGGCGTGTGTTGCTCGCGGTAATGGTGTGCACGGCGTGCGTGTTAAAGACATAGGGCCTGGTGCCTGAGATGCTTGGGCGGTGTACCAATGTGAACGCGTTGATATATAGGGATGGTGTGTACACATGACAACTTAAACCGAATTTACTCATTTTCGGTTAAAACTTGACTTCGAAAATTAATTCGAATAATCTTGATTTCTAATAATTAATCCCGACTAATAATATCCGTTTATAAAATAAACGTTTTGGGAACTAATAATCGAATTGAACTCGGTTAATAAAATAAACCAAATAGACTTTCGACTTAAAGTCAAACTTATTGGCTCAAAAGCTGAAAATGAACAATATTAATAAAAGGAAATACATCGCTTTTATTAATAACAAACTGGGTTATTACAATCTACCCTCCTTACAATATTTCCGTCTTCGGAAATACAAAACTGGACATATATACAGAATACAAGAAAAGTATATACATCAAAATTCAAAGTCAGGAAAACGAGCTCTAATGTCGGCTTTGCGCACCCAAGTGGCATCGAATTCTCCGTGGCGATTCCATCTGATATGTACGAGGGGAATGTCTCGTCTCCGGAGCCGTCGAACCTTTTGGCCCAGAACCGCTATCGGCCGTTCCTCATACGATAAATATGGCTGAAGCTGAATCTCACTGTGCTGAAGAATATGATCTGGATCACACACGTATTTTCGTAACATGGATACATGAATAACATTATGAACATTGGACAACTCGGGAGGCAAAGCTAAACAATAGGCTACTTCTCCCACTCGTTCGAGAACATCGAACGGGCCGATGAATCGAGGATGTAAATTTCCTCTCTTCTCGAATCGAATGATTTCGCGGAATGGTCGAACTCTCTGAAAGGCTCGTTCTCCGACCTCAAACTGGATAACTCGTCTATGCTTGTCGGCTGATGACTTCTGCCGACTTTGCGCTGTCTTAAGCCTCTCTCTGATCAACTCTACCTGTTCAACTGTCTCCTCGGTCATCTTCGGACCGAGTACCTGATGTTCGCCCACATCGTCTCAATAAAGGGGCGAGCGGCATTTACGCCCGTAAAGTGCTTCGTAAGGAGCAATCTGGATCGACGCCTGATAACTATTGTTATAGGCGAACTCGACTAACGGTAAAATAGACACCCACTTGGCACCCCTGTCGAGGACCAAATCTTGGAGCATATCCTCGAGCGTCTAAATGGTCTTCTCTGATTGACCGTCTGTGTAATATCCCTTTCAGTTATTAATAAAGTATCAACTTATTTCCAAGATTAAGCTATTTTTAAAACTAAGAAAGTTGAAAATTTGAAGTTTTTAATTCACACGAGTCGTGTGGCTCAATGTACTGTTCAAATCTGCTCTGGCATAGTCACACGACCCGTCACACGAGTCGTGTGAGAGCACACGACCCGTGTGACTAGAAACACGAGTCGTGTGCCGACAAAAATTTCCAGATTTTATTTTGTCGGTTTTGCTTCCAACTTGAGTTTATTTTGATCAATTAATTATGCATGGATGATTTCTACAAGTTTAGAATTAATATTTTTATGTTGATTAATGTTTATAAGTTTTGAATTGTTTATTTTGTTAATTATTTCACTCCAAAGTATTATATTCAAAAATTTTGCCAATAAATAGGGCTTCAAAAATCTGAATTTTCACAAGATAAATTTCCAAGAGTGATGTAAGTTATATTTGAGAGATTAAAGTAGTATAAATTCTTGTGGAGTAAGAAGTTTTTTTTGAAGTAGAGTTCAAGTTTTCAAGTTTTAATTTCAAGTCCTAGAAGGAGGTAATTTTCCTATCTTATCTTTTACTTGTTAATGAGTTAATAGTTATTAGTATGTGTGTTTAAAGTTGAGATTATACTTGATTTTAGGGAATAAACTTGTTTTAATGATATTCATAAAAGTTATTTAGTTGAGATATAGATTGTTAGAATTTAGCATGCAATTGAGTTTATCATGAATGAAGTATAAAGTTTAGCTTTTATGCATGTTAAAGTTAATATGATATGTTATCATATTTATTACATGTTAGAATGTTAAATTGTAATTTATATGGAAAAATAGTAGTAATGAGTTATTTGGCTAATTTTTAGTTAAATGTGTTAAGAATGCAATTTTTATGAATTATTTCAAGTTCACTATATTTTAAGTAAGTTTTGAATCATGAAATTGATGTTGGTAAAAGATGAGCATGTATGAGTTTATGTATGTGAAATTTAGTTTATTTTCACTTTCAAGTTATTAAGTGGCATATAAGTTTCAAGAATATTGGCTTGTATGATTTAAGTTTTGGCTAAAGTTTAAGTTAAAGTTGTTCAATGAATTAATTTTCATTTGAGCTATAGCCGGAATTTTTATAAGATTCGGATAAGCATCAGTTAAAATCCCAATATCTTATTAAGTATTGAGCATAGTACTTAGTATATTTGTTAATATTTTTATGTAGCGTAAGAAGTCGGCTACAAGAGCAACACTTACAATTTTCAAACAGTTCAAGAAGAAAAAGTGGGGACTCGGCCTGGGTATTACATTGAGTATAATAGCAATTATCATGTCAAAGGTATGTATATGAGTTATCCGCTTCGGGTGGAGACCAGTTGCCTTAATATGCCATCCCGAGTTTTGGTGGAGGCACAGTAGCCTTAATATGCCATCAGAGTGTGCACACGGTTAAGGGACCAAGTGTCCAAAAGTTTAAGTTCATGTTACCGGTCCAAGTGTCCGGGAGATCAAGTTAAAGTTTATATATACCTGCGATCATGATATTGATATTATTCTTGTTGTTTACTTTAGTATGAGTTTTTGCGGAGTACAGTGGATTAGTACTCACGCCCCACTATTATCATTTTTAGGTAACAGGGTCGGTCCGAGGGTGTGAGCTCAGCTATTGTGGTGTCGGTTTTTAATTTGATCGTGAGTTGTTAAATTTTATTATCAAATTTAATAAGGCTTTGGTTCGTATATGCCACGCTTGTAAAAATTCCGCTATGTATTTAAAGTTTGAACATGTGTGATTTGAAAGTTGGAAGTTAATAATTTACCGGTTTACCAGTATGACCGAGTTTAGTTTTTCATACTTGTTCAATATTTTAAATCTCTTCAAAAGGCAGACCGGATCCATCCCATGCACCATGACCAATGTAACGCCCCAAGTTTTATTAATAAAGGAAAATACTAGCTTTTAATTTTAAGCTAGCCTTTGTTAATAAATAATCATGTTTATGTTCAAGTTCAAGTGATTCAACCAGTTATATTCCAAGTTCGACTATTAGTCGATACGCTATTCGATTTGATAATCGAATAAGTTTTCAGATTTAATTTCGATTCATTTAATTAGTTAATGAGTTCGAAATTAATAAGCCAAGTTGATGAATTATTCGACATATAAATGTTCGGATTAATCATCTAAGTCAAGATAATATTCGAGTTAAGTTCTGATGTCAAGTTGTAACCGAAAACGAGTACGTTCGGTTAAGGTTACCATATATGAACGTCGTCGTTCCTATACAGCGACGCGTTCACATTGGTACAGCGTCCATCATTAATTAAGTAATGGTCATTAGGCCTTGCTTAATTAACTTAATCTATGTTTAAGCTAATTAATCATAATTAGCTTAAGATAATCATGATTAGTTTAATGTTAATATTGATTAATTAACATTAATGAGGATTAGTTTAAGGTTAATCATGTTTAAGAGTAATCATGTTTAGTTTAGCGTTGAGTATGCTTAGTACGGCCATTAGTACGCATAAGTACGTCCTTAACACGTCTAAGCCATGCTTAACCGAACTAATCGCCGAGAGCTTAAGATTTCCCAATCTTCACGTGCATTCTTGTACACATGGATTCATGAGAGGGGTCTTGGACGTGACTAAGCAACAGGTTGGATGACTAAGCCTCAAATGCCACTCTTAGACCCTTAGCACTCGGCACATGGCGTACGACCAGTAGCCGAGCTTTTCATCCCAATCTCACCCACGTTTATCATCTATATAACCAGAATTTGGGGTGGAGCTAGGGCTGATTACTTAAGATATATGTTAAGCAAATGTTAAGCAAAGTTAAGATATATTATTCATACACGCACGCACGTAAGCACGGGAAGGAGGATCATGCCCGTTTTTGGGAAATTCTCTGAACATTTGAAGAGGTAACCTCATATTCAGCCTCCTTTCATGTTAGTTATGTCATGTTAAATTCAGTTTAATGAGTCCATGTCTAGAAATGCAAGAAAATGTAATAAAGGGTTCGATTTTGGCCATATAGGTCATGACCGAGTGATGTTAGTTTTATTCGTATACCACCGAGCAATTCATGTTTATTTGAGCATGTTATGTCCTTATAAGTTCAGCCCAGAAAGGTAGGTCGAGACAAGTTGTAGTATTGTCCATGTTTTGGCCTAAGGAAGTCGGCAACACGCGTAGTGCATGCCCACGGGCCGTGGTGTGCCCTCTCCGAATGATTTTGATGTTTAACCGGCAAGTCCCGAGAAAGTTATGTATGGTTAGTCATTTTAAGTCAATTTATGTTCAGTCATACGTGAGTTGCTGGAGAAAGTAGCCGGACGGCCGGCGAAAGGCTGACCGTGATGTCTACCGCACGCAGCGTGCGCACGGGCACGTCCGGCAGTCCCAGCAGGCACACTGGCAGCGTCCGCACACCCAGCAGTGCGTGCGCGTAGCCAGTGCCCCGCAGTCAGTCACGAACTACCGCCATCATGTGCGTGGGCGTGCCCAGTGCACGCCAACACGCACGACAGCGCGCAGCCAGTCCGTCCGCGTACACAACAACACGTCACACGCCCAGCAGCGTGTCCAGCGATGCCCAGTACGCACGCCAGCAGCGTCCCCGCGCACGCTGGCCAGCCCAGTGCATACCAGCGCACGCCAGCGCGCCCAGTAGCGCGCCAGCAGTGCTCAATAGGCCTCGGCCAGTGCCCAACAGCACGGCCGAGTACCCAGTCACCTCAGCACGCGCAGCCCGCGTGCCAGCCGCCTGTCCATGGCGCACAGCAGCGCCCGACAGTGCCTATGCGTGCCAGTGCCGTAGCCGCGTGCACGGAAGTGGCTAGTCGCGTTCAGTCATGCCCAGTAGCTGTTGGCAGTGCACAGCAGCACGCCAACAGCCGTCCCTAGTGCACGTGCGGTGCCAGCTGCACCCGCCAGTGCACAGCCCATGCCAGCCACGCACGGGTCGGCGCCAGCAGCGCCCGGCAGTCCCGACAGCGCCCAGTTCGTGCCCGGTGCGTGCAATACGACCATGCCAATAGTCGAGTTAGTTGCCGACCGACTGGTATGATCAGACCGGCGGTCCGGCCAGATTAATTTATAACAGTTCAAACCGGTTTCTTCATATTTTATTATATTAAGTCCCGGTTCATGATTTCAGTCCCGTTTTCAGTTAAATTTTCAGTCCAGTCCAGTTCAGTTTCGAGTTTATCCAGTTCCGGTTGTACCGGTTAAGCCCAGATATTATGTTTAAGTCCAGTAGGGCATTTTAACATATTAATCAGTTATTTTATCAAATCTGAGCATAGTATTTAGTAATTATTTATATTATTTTCAGTTTATTCAGGATCTAGACGATCAGCACTTACATTTTCAAACCAGCAGTTCAGGTGGGGACTCAGACTGGGTATTACATTGGTTATAATTGCTCTATCATGTTTTAAGGTATGTATATGAGATATCCACTTTGGGTGGAGGCGCAGTAGCCTTAATTGCCCATCCAAAGTTCTGGTGGAGGCGCAGTAGCCTTAATTGCCCATCAGAGTGTGCACATGGCAATTCAGTTCAGTACAGACCTCGTGTATGGAGTTTACAGTTTACTTATATATACCTGCAGCCATGATATTGATATTAATATTAATGTTTACTTTAGTATGAGTTTCTGCAGAGTACAGTGTTTTTAGTACTCACGCTCCCACTATTATCATGTTTTTCAGGTCATGAAGTCGGGACAGAGGAGTGAAATGATGGAGCTGTTTGGGATTATGCTTATAAAGCTTAAATTGCCTAAGCTTTATGCTTATAAAGCTTAAATTATGTTTTATACAGTTGGAATTTGGCATAGCAGTGCCGTTATTATTTTCAGATAACTTGTTTTCACGATCACGGTACTGCTATCCAATTTCACCACTACAGTTTCTGCTGATGTTTTACTGTTCGTCATTCTTAGTCAAATTAATCAGTCGGCGAACTGTTAGTTGGTTTTTAAAAACCAAAAGCCCAGATTTTTCAGTCAGTTACGTATTTTAGTAACATTCTGAATCAGTACTTCGCAATGTAAAATGTTTTATATTTTGAATGTAATTGCGAAAAGCGCGCTCTGATTTTTATGGAAAGGTGGGGTGTTACAACCAATAAGTAAGGCTTTTTCCTTCGTTTCCGTTTCAGTCAAAGTCACCAAACCCCGGGAATTTTTGATGAAATCACTCTATTACCGATCGTTTTCCTCACCTCACTAATTGACCTTTGCCTATCAACCACTCCAAAGGTTGCCAACCTTTTCTAGTGTTCGGATCGGAAGCCATGTTAAGTGGCTTGTCATCGTGGCTTCGCGACTAGGAAGTTCAAGTAATATCGGGGAGTAGCCCGTTTCCCATTAGTCTTAAGGGCAATTCCTCCGGACTGGGTACCTGGTCATCACGACGGAGCCAACACAGTTGTTAGACCAAGCTTTAAGGAAACAGATTTTTCAGAAATGTTAAGTTTAGTAGCATCCCGAGTTAAGCGCAAAAGATTTTGAAAAATTTATATGTATTTTTGAAGTAAGAGTTGCGATTTACTCTGATAAGCGGGGTGTTACAGTTGGTATCAGAGCTAGATTTCAAGTGTTCTGTATCCTAAAAGTTTCAGTTCAAAAAGAAAAGTTTTCAGGAAAACCGACCACACCACACTCACACCTCGCCGACTACCAGGTAAGTGTTGTTAAAGTTTTTATGAAGTTTAAATATATGCAAATTACTAAGTCTATGATCAATAAGAACCAGATATCCGAATCTTAGAAATCAGATTAGATGCTCAATATTTATAGAATTTAGCATGTATTTTCTGAGTATGCTAAAATTTTATCCTTTGCGATAAATTTTAAGATGGCACCCCAAGCTCGAAGGGAGATGACGACAACAGAAGTTGTTGCTCAGTTCCAGGGATACAATTCTGAGAAATTCTCAGGACAAGGAGATCCTCGTCTAGTTGAGAAGTGGATTCAGGGTCTTGAATCTATTTTTGTGATCACTGAATGCACAGATAGGCACCTCATTCTCTGTGCTCAACTTCAAATGACTGGAGATGCTAGATTATGGTGGAACTCCTACTGGGGCATGCATCCTGGGGAGAAGGAGAATCTCACTTTGATTCAGTTCAAGGAGATGTTGGAGGAGAAATACGATCCAGCTCATTATCGTGTTGAGATGGAACCCCAATTTCTGGCGTTAGTCCAAGGTAACCGCTCAGTTGGTGAATACGAGCGAGAGTTTACTCGGTTGGGATCCTTTGTCAGCTATCTGGTGGACACTGAGGTGAAAAAGGCAAGGCGATTCCAAGAAGGGTTACTACTAGTAATCAGTCATCATGTAGCCGGGCACTGTATTCAGACTTATGCTGATATAGTGGTCAAGGCTCAAGAAGTAGACGCAAGTTTCCGGAGGGTTGATGGCCAAGTTCAGGTGCAGCCACACCCTCAGGTTCCAGCAAATCCTCCAGTGCAGCCAATGCCTGTTCAGCAGGCAAAGAGAAACAACAAAAGAAAGTGAAAAGGTCCACAGAATAATAACCAAAAGCAGCCAGGTCCTGCTAACCAGCCACAATTTCCAGCTTGTGGCACATGTGGACGTACTCATCGTGGAGAGTGTTTAGCAGGACAGAACATTTGCTATCACTGTCGTAAGCCTGGCCATATTACCAAGGATTGTCCAGATAGGCAGCAACATAAACTTCAGGGGCAGCCTCAGCAGCAGAGGCGAGCAGGTCAGCAAGCTCAAGTGTATGCTATGGAGCAGGCTCAGGCGGAGCAGAACCCAGGTACTATGTCTGGGATGATTATTCTGAATGATATTCCTATTTTCGCATCGTTTGACACGGGAGCAACGCATTTTTTTTTTGTGTCAAAACGATGTATAGAAGCCATAGGAGTTCAACTCATTAACACTGTTGACCCTCTTGAGGTAAGTTTAGCCTCAGGAAGGAAAATAGTGACGAGTTCTATGGCGAAAAACCTTAATCTCAATATTGGTGGGAGAATTTTGGAAGTCGTCGCTTATGTTATCGAGATGAAGGACTTTGACCTCATACTCGGTATGGATTGGCTAACGCATTATCGGGCGAATATTTGTTGTCATGATCGGGAAATGATTCTTTATCTTTCGGAGAATGATCAAATTTATTTCTATGGATCGAAGACCCGAACATTGCCTCGGGTGATTTCCATTGCAAAGGCGAGGAAAATCATAAGACGGGAAGATTGCCAGGGATACTTGGTGAGCATCGTTGACGAAAATTCGAGAGCACAAACACCTCATGAAATTCCAATTATTCGTGAGTTTGTGGATGTGTTCTCGGAACAATTAACAGGAGGACCACCCAGCAGGCAGGTGGAGTTCACAATCGATCTTGTTCCAGGAGCAGCACCAGTGTCGAAGGACCCATATCGGATGGCACCGAAGGAGTTACAAGAGTTGAAACTCAAATTCAAGAGTTGTTAAAACTTGGTTTCATCAGACCAAGTGTTTCACCTTGGGGAGCACCTGTGTTGTTTGTCAAGAAGAAGGATGGATCCATGAGGATGTGTATTGATTACCGGGAGATAAACAAGTTAACCATAAAGAATAAGTATCCGCTCCTAAGGATAGATGATTTGTTCGATCAGTTGAGAGGAGCTTGCGTATTTTCAAAGATAGATTTAGACTCAGACTATCATCAACTGAAGATTAAAGAATCTGACGTAGCTAAAACTGCGTTTCGAACAAGATACGGTCATTACGAGTTCGTAGGGATGCTGTTTGGGATAAGCAATGCACAAGCGGTGTTCATGGACTTGATGAACCGTGTTTTTCATCAGTATTTAGACCAATTTGTCATCGTCTTTATTGATGATATTTTGGTCTATTCCAAGATTCGAGAAGAGCATGAGCAACATCTGAGGGTTGTTCTCAGTACCCTTAGAAGAGAGAAGATATATGCCAAATTCTGTAAGTGTGAGTTTTGGCTGAAGAAAGTTGCATTTTTGGGCCATATTATCACTGAGAGAGGCATCGAAGTGGATCCAGCGAAGATTGCCGCAATTCAGAATTGGACTGTGCCGAAGAATCCATCTAAAATTCGAAGTTTCCTTGGATTAGCAGGTTATTATCGTAGATTTATCGAGGGGTTTTCAAAAATTGCTCTCCCTTTGACAAATTTACGAGAAAATCTGTGAAATTCGAGTGGACCAATCATTGTGAAAAGAGTTTCCAAGAGCATAAGAGAAGCTCACATCAACTCCAGTGCTGATTATTCCTGATCCTACTAGAAGTTTCACTATTTATAATGATGATTCCAAGAAGGGTCTTGGATGTGTACTCATGCAAGATGGTCAAGTTGTTGCATATGCTTCGCGACAATTGAAGCGAAATGAGCAAAATTATCCAACTCATGATTTAGAGTTGGCAGCAGTAGTGCACGCACTCAAGATTTGGAGGCATTATCTCTATGGTGGCCAGTGTGAAATATTCACTGATCACAAGAGTTTACAATATATATTCATGCAGAAAGAGCTCAACATGCACCAAAGAAGATGGTTGGAGCTTGTGAAAGATTATGATTGCACTATCCAATATCATTCGGGAAAAGCAAATGTTGTAGCAGATGCCCTAAGCCATAAGGTAAAGGGTGGGTTGGCTTGTTGTATCACTCAACAGAACCAACGTATTAAAGAGTTTGCTCGGATGCAGATTGAAGTTGTCAAGTCACTTCCTAAAGAGATTTCGGGAAGTATTAACTCGATGAGAGTTCAACCATGCTGAGAGATAGAATTCGGCGGGAGCAGTCTTTTGATTAATTTATTCGAAAGATGGAAGAAAAAGTTCGAGCTGGAGAAGTAGAGGGTTTTTACGGAGGCACAGACGGAGACTTGGAATTCAGAGGAAGGATTGTTGTGCCGAAAGTCGAGGGGGTAAATTGCGCCAAACCCCCCTGTATTATACGAAATCTGCGCGTTATCCCCCTGTATTTTAAAAATTGCGCCATACCCCCTTATATTATACTTTTGATTGCGCACGCTCCCCCCTCCTCATTTACGTGTTAACCCCGTTAATTTTTTGCTTAACTTCCCGTTATGCCCTCAGAAACAAACAATTACAGCCAGTCTAAAAAAATCTCTCTCTTTTGATAAACAAACACTGAAATTTAATACATCATTGAAATTTCTTGGCACTCTCCTTATGAATGGATCCTACACAAATTTCAATACGATACTGATTACATAGCTAAAAATAACAAGGATAACAATTAATGCCCAAATAAGAACAAAAAAATTAATACAATAAAAAAGAGACAAAAGGGAGAAACGAAAACCCTAATTTCACTTTGGTGAACTAGAAAATTGTGGGAATCAAATAAAGGAAAATCACAATAATCGAGCAGCTCCGGAATAGCTAGTTCCTTGGCACTCTCCTTATCCGCGGCGTCTGGGCTCACTTTTCTCTTCTCCGTAAAACTATTCGTTATTTTTTCATCCTGCAAATTGCACGAATTTTAATACATCATTATAAGGATTTGTAGAAGACGATAAAAGTTTTGAAAAAGAATGAATTGCAGAATCAAAAACCACCTTAGAAATTGGACTCGATTGAAGAAAAAAAATGGAAGAACTTCGATTACGATTTGAAGAAAAAAAATTGACGGATGTTCAATTTAATTCAGGTATTAAGGGGCAAAATAGTCATTTCCCTAAGTTTATGGCGAAAAATGGAGAAAAAGCCGCACCACACGCGTGTGAAATGCACATCCGTCAAGTTAGACGGTTTAGGGGATAACGCGCAATCAAATGTATAATACAACGGGGTATGGCACAATTTTTAAAATACAGGGGGATAACGCTCAGATTTATAATACAGGGGGTTTGGCGCAATTTACCCTGAGTCGAGGCCTTGCGAAAGGAGATCTTGACAGAAGCACACAGTGCACCATATTTTTCTCATCCTGGAAGCACCAAAATGTATCATGACTTGAAAAAGTCGTTTTGGTGGAGAGAAATGACGAGAGATGTAGCATACTTTGTGAAGAAGTGTTTGCTCTGTCAACAAGTTCAGGCTGAGCATAGGAGTCCATTAGGTATGTTGCAGCCATTAGAGATTCCTAAATGGAAGTTGGAGGAAGTTACCATGGACTTTGTTACGGGACTACCTAAGTCATCAGAGCAGCATGATGCGATTTGGGTAGTAGTGGACAGATTGACGAAAGTCGCTCGTTTTATGCTTGTGACAATGACCATGTCGATGGATAAGTTAGCTAAAATATATACCCGTGGAATTATTCGACTCCACGGAGTGCTAGATAGAATTATATCTGAACGTGATCCCAGATTCACCAGTAGATTTTGGGAGAGTTTGCATGAGGCGATGGGCACACAGTTAAGTTTCAGTTCGGCTTATCATCCAGAGACAGATGGCCAGTCCGAAAGGACGATCCAAACACTTGAAGATATGCTCAGAGCTTGTGTTTTGGATAGAGGTGCTAAGTGGGAGAAATGGTTGTTGTTGGTAGAGTTTGCTTACAACAGCAGTTACCATGCCTCGATTAAGATGGCTCCCTATGAAGCACTTTATGGCTGCAAGTGTCGTTCGCCCCTTTACTGGGACGATGTTGGAGAGAAGCAAGTACTTGGTCCGAAGATGATCGAAGAAACCGTTGAACAAGTAGCTTGGGTTCGAGACAAGCTTAAGACTGCTCAGAGTCGGCAAAAGTCTTCAGCTGATAAGCATAGGCGAGAGATGCATTTTGAGGTAGGAGATAAAGTCTTTCTGAAAGTTCGACCAATGCGAGGTGTCGTTCGATTCGGGAAGAAAGTTAAGTTGCATCCCCGTTATATAGGCTCGTTCGAAGTTCTTGAACGAGTAGGGGAAGTATCTTATCGATTAGCTTTACCTCCTGAGTTGGCAAGTGTGCATAATGTATTTCATGTATCTATGTTACGTGCATATGTGTGTGATCCAGATAATGTGCTTCAACAAAATGAGATTCAGATTTAGCCAGATTTGACTTACGAGGAGCAGCCTATAGCAGTATTGGACCGAAAGGTTCAGAGGCTCAGGAAGCGAGATATTCCCGTCGTGCGTATCAAATGGAATCACCGTGGAGAATCAGATGCTGCTTGGGAGCGAGAAGCTGATATTAGAGCTCGATTTCTAGATTTCGAGTTTTGATATAATCGGTAAGTATGTTTTTCAGTTTCGGTATTTTTGAGGGCGGAAATAGTTTTAAAGGGGGTAGATTGTAATATCCCTTTCAGTTATTAATAAAGTATCAGTTTATATCCATGGTTAAGCTATTTTTAAAGTTAAGAAAGTTGAAAATTTGAAGTTTTTAAGTCACACGAGTCGTGTGGCAAGCCACACGAGTCGTGTGGCTCAATGTACTGTTCAAATCTGCTCTCGGCATAGTCACACGGCCTGTCATGTGCCGACAAAAATTTCTAAATTTTATTTTGTCGGTTTTGCTTCCAACTAGAGTTTATTTTGATCAATTAATTATGCATGGATGATTTCTACAAGTTTAGAATTAATATGTATATGTTGATTAATGTTTATAAGTTTTGAGTTGTTTATTTTGTTAATTATTTCACTCCAAAGTATTATATTAAAAAATTTTGCCTATAAATAGGGCTTCAAAAATCTGAATTTTCACAAGATAAATTTCCAAGAGTGATATAAGTTATATTTGAGAGATTAAAGTAGTATAAATTCTTGTGGAGTAAGAAGGTTTTTTTGAGGTGGAGTACAAATTTTCAAGTTTTAATTTCAAGCCCTAGAAGGAGGTAATTTTCCTATCTTATCTTTTACTTGTTAATGAGTTAATAGTTATTAGTATGTGTGTTTAAAGTTGAGATTATACTGGATTTTAGGGAATAAACTTGTTTTAATGATATTCATAAAAGTTATTTAGTTGAGATATAGATTGTTAGAATTTAGCATGCAATTGAGTTTACGATGAATGAAGTATAAAGTTTAGGTTTTATGTATGTTAAAGTTATCATGATATGTTATCATATTTATTATATGTTAGAATGTTAAATTGTAATTTATATGACAAAATAGTAGTAATGAGTTATTTGGCTAATTTTTAGTTATTGTGTTAAGAATGCAATTTTTATGAATTATTTCAAGTTCACCATATTGATATCATAGTTTGATTGAAGTATGGATTTTTATGAGTATTAAGTTATAATTCTCATTATTAAGTAAGTTTTGAATCATGAAATAGATGTTGGTAAAAGATGAGCATGTATGAGTTTATGTATGTGAAATTTAGTTTATTTTCACTTCCAATTGATTAAGTGGCATATAAGTTTCAAGAATATTGGCTTGTATGATTTATGTTTGGGCTAAAGTTTAAGTTAAATTTGTTCAATGAATTAATTTTCATTTGAGCTATAGACGGAATTTTTATAAGATTCGGATAAACATCAGTTAAAATCCCAGTATCTTATTAAGTATTGAGAATAGTACTTAGTATATTTGTTAATATTTTTATGTAGCGTAAGAAGTCGGCTACAAGAGCAACACTTACAATTTTCAAACAGTTCAAGAAGAAAAGGTGGGGACCCAGCCTGGGTATTACATTGAGTATAATAGCTATTATCATGTCAAAGGTATGTATATGAGTTATCCGCTTTGGGTGGAGGCGCAGTAGCCTTAATATGCCATCCCGAGTTCTGGTGGAGGCGCAGTAGCCTTAATATGCCATCAGAGTGTGCACACGGTTAAGGGACCAAGTGTCCAAAAGTTTAAGTTCAAGTTACCGGTCCAAGTGTCCGGGAGATCAAGTTTAAGTTTATATATACCTGCGATCATGATATTGATATTATTCTTGTTGTTTACTTTAGTATGAGTTTTTGCGGAGTACAGTGGATTATTACTCACGCCCCACTATTATCATTTTCAGGTAACAGGGTCGGTCCGAGGGTGTGAGCTCAGCTATTGTGGTGTCAGTTGTGAATTTAATCGTGAGTTGTTAAATTTTATTATAAATTAAATAAGGCTTTGGTTTGTATATGCCGCGCTTGTAAGAATTCCGCTATGTATTTAAAGTTTGAACATGTGTTATTTGAAAGTTGGAAGTTAATAATTTACCGGTTTACCAGTATGACCGAGTTTAGTTTTTCATACTTGTTTAATATTTTAAATATGTTTTATATCTAACACAGTTGTTAGACCAAGCTTTAAGGAAACAGATTTTTCAGAAAAGTTAAGTTTAGTAGCATCCCGAGTTAAGCACAAAAGATTTTGAAAAATTTATAAGTATTTTCGAAGTAAGAGTTGCGAAAAATTTACTCTGATAAGCGGGGTTTTACAGTCTGTCTCTGGATGGTAAGCCGAACTGAACTGTAACTGCGTGCCCATCGCCTCGTGTAAATTCTCCCAGAACCTGCTAGTGAATCTAGGATCTCGGTCTGACACAATATGAACGGGCACTCCGTGGAGTCGAATGATCCCACGGGTATAAATCTCGGCCGACTTCTCCATTGACATGGTCATCGTCACAGGTAGGAAATGCGCGACTTTCGTCAACCTGTCCACTACTACCCAAATTGCGTCATGATGCTCGGACGACCTGGGTAGCCCCGTAACGAAATCCATCGTGATCTCCTCCCACATCCACTTCGGAATCTCAAGTGCTTGTAGAAGGCCCATCGGACTCTGGTGCTCGGCCTTGACTTGCTGGCAGAGCAAACACTTCTTCACAAAACTGGCAACATCTTTCTTCATTCCCCGCCACCAGAATGACCTTCTCAGGTCGTGGTACATCTTAGTGCTGCCGGGGTGAGCTAGATAACGCGCGGCGTGTGCCTCCGTCAAGATCTCCTTTTGCAAGGCCTCGACTTTCGGCACTACGATCCTGCCTCTGAACTCCAGGGCTCCATCTTTGCCTCGGGAAAAACCCTCGACTCCTCCGGCGTGAACTTTGGCCTAGATAGCATGAATAAATTGATCAGAAGCCTGCTCCCGCCGGATTCGATCTCTCAAAGTGTGTTGAATCTACATCGAGCTGACACTCCCCGTGATCTCCGCAGGAAGTGACTCGACGAACTGAATCTGCATCCGGACAAAGTCTCGAACAAGATGGCGTTGCTGAGTAATAAAACATGATAATTCACCCTTTACCTTTCGGCTCAGGGCATCAGCTACAACATTTGCTTTCCCTGGATGATACTGAATCGTGCAGTCATAATCTTTAACAAGCTCCAACCAACGTTGCTGACGCATGTTGAGCTCCTTCTGTGTTAAAATGTACTGTAGACTCTTGTGATCGGTATAAATCTCGCACCGACCACCGTATAGATAATGCTGCCATATCTTAAGTGCATGTACCACTGCAGCTAACTCCAAGTCGTACGTAGGATAGTTCTGCTCATGGGGCTTCAACTGACGTGAAGCGTACGCTACAACATGGCCGTCCTGCATACGTACACACCTCAAACTCTGCCTCAAAGCATCACTATAGATGGTGAAACTCCGAGAAGGATCCGGAATAGTCAGCACCGATGCCGTCGTAAGCCTCTCTTTCAGCTCTTGAAAGCTCGACTCACAACGATCTGTCCATTCGAAATTCACAGACTTCCTCGTAAACTGGGACAAAGGGAGGGCAATCTTCGAAAACCCCTCAATAAATATGCGATAATAACTTGCAAGGCCGAGGAAACTACGAACCTCGGACGGATTCTTTGGTGCTGACCAGTTCTGAACTGCGGCAATCTTAGATGGATCAACCTCGATACCTGCCTGAGTAATAATGTGGCCAAGAAAAGCCACTTGCTGAAGCCAAAATTCACATTTAGAGAACTTAGAATATAATTTTTCACGTCTAAGGGGCTCAAGAACGGCCCTCAGATGATCTTCATGCTCCTTCTGGCTCTTGGAATAAATGAGAGTATCATCAATGAATACAATAACAAACTGATCGAGGAAAGGATGGAATACACGGTTCATCAAATCCATGAACACCGCTGGTGCATTACTGAGACCAATAGGCATAACCACAAACTCATAATGACCGTATCTGGTTCATAACGCTGTCTTGGCGATGTCTGACTCCTTGATCTTCAGTTGGTGGTAACCTGAACGTAAATCAATCTTTGAAAATACACAGGCGCCCCTCAGCTGGTCGAACAAGTCGTCAATTCTGGGAAGCGGATATTTATTCTTCATCGTTAACTGGTTAAGATCTCGATAATCAATACACATACGCATAGAATCGTACTTCTTCTTGACGAATAGAACGGGTGCTCCCCACGGTGAAACGCTCGGTCGAATAAAACCGAGATTCAGCAACTCTTAGATCTGAGTCTTTAACTCATGCAATTCTTTAGGTGCCATTCTGTACGGCGCCTCAGATACAGGTCTGGCTCCCGGAATAAGATCAATAGAAAACTCCACTTGCCGGCTAGGTGGACCGCCTGGAAGTTGGTCTGGAAACACGTCCATGAACTCATGGATGATAGGTATGTCGTGAGGTGTCCGTGCTTTCGGTTCGTCTCCGATAAGGCTCACTAAGTACTCCTGGCAATCGCCTCGTCGTAATATCTTTCTGGCTTTCGCCATGGAAATAATATGAGGCAGAGTATCGTCCTGGTACTGAAATAAGTGATCTGGTCGTCCTGATGAGGGATCGTGATTTTGTCTATGCTTTGTGAATAATCGCGCACTCGGGGCGTTCGACTAAACACGATAGGTGTGACTTCAAGACACTCTCAGGGCCTTCTCTTAGACACGTTTGTATGATAAACACGCACTACGGCCTTGCTTAAACACATGATTGAACACAACATTCCCTTTTCTATTCACTCATTCAACATGAAAATAATGATGAGAGTACATGGGTATTTATAGGTGTAAAAATAAATCTAAGCCTAGTCTAAATAGATCTCCTAATCCAAGAAATAATATGAATCCTAAACATATTAGATCTCCTAACATCTTCTACTAATAAAATCCTAATAATGCTAAAAGTAAATAAAAGCAATAAGGAAATAGAATCCTAATTAACTAGCAAGTCTTGAACCCCAAGTTGCTTTTCTTGCACTCCAAGTCGCACGCCCAAGACCCCTAGCCGCCTCACATCGTGCGCCACCCGTCATTCCTCCTCGCGCGCGGACTTGCGCACGCTTGCATTGCACGCCGCCTCCGCTACTTCTACTCCCGCGCGGCATGGGTCGTCTGCCCCGCAGTTGTTGGGTTCTGTTAGGAACGTCAAACAACATGCACAGTATTGAACTTTA
>CACSLK010027765.1:208-11586 GCA_902706635.1 Striga hermonthica | reverse complement strand
GCGAGTTCGCAGGATGGAGGCTCGAAGGCAAGGTAAGAGTAGAATGGAGGATGGTTGGACTTGGAGAGCTGGTGATTGTATTGGGTTGGATGGATGGGACCCATGGCCATCGGGCGAGCCAACGAAGTCGGACGGCAAAGGGTCGAGGAGGATCGGCTATCGGGCGTGGGGCGCGCATCGGGCCGTGATGCGCTCGATAGGGTGAGGAACACAACGTCGGGCGTACGCGGGTGCGATCAGGCCGCGGGGACGGCTGGGACGCGCAGTGCAGCGGGTGCACGGGGCGCGCGGTAGAAGATCGGGACGTTGGGGCGCTGGAGGCGACGCGCGAGGCATGGGACGACAGCGCGAGCGACACGGGGATGAGAGACGTGCGCGGCACTCACGGGAGTGGCGAGGACGCGCGGGATGCGGGCAGCAGCGGCGATAGGCGCGCGACAGCGCGTGAGTACGGGGCAAGCACGGGCGACCCAATCCTAACGGGCCTAGGACTGACGGGCGCGGACGCGCGCGAGAAGGTCGGCGGTAGCGAGGCGCGCGCGATAGCGCGCGAGTGCAGCAAAGACACGGGCGCATGCCTATGCGCGATAGGCATAGGTGAGGGGGGCACGCACGCGCAAGAGGGAGGCGGCACAGGAGAGGCGCGCGCGATAGCGCGCGCGTGCGCGAAGGACGCAGACGACGCGGACAAGTGAGGCGGTCGAGATTTGGAGACGTAGGGACATTCTAGAATTGCTTGGTGTGCAAGCCAAGGATTAGTTTTGGTAGCTTTAGGATTTTATTGCTTTCTAGAGTTAGGATTTATTTTATTGCATAGAATAGGAGATCTAGATTTATTAGGCTTAGATTTATTTTGCACCTATAAATACCCATGTACCTCTTCATTAATAAACATGTTGAGTCTTGGAATTGATGAGTGAATCTCATAGGGGGAACTTGTAGTTCTTACGTGTGTTTAAACAAGGCCGTTAGTGCGTGTTTACATACAATGTCGGAGAGAAGGCCGTTAGAGCATCTTGAAGTCACGGTATCTAGGAGAAGGCCGTAGTGCGTCTGTTAGATACACCTATCGTGGATAAACGAAGGCCCTGAGTGTGCCGTTTGTTCACACTCAACGTATAAATAACAACACCGATCAGCGGGTTCATTCATCATTGGTGCTTTCTTTAAACACGATAGGTGTATCTAACAAACGCACTACTTGCAATGCGCTCAAATTCTTTCTGATAATCTCTTAGACTACCCACTTGCTTGATTCTCGACAATGCCTCATTGTAATCGTGGTAGTCACTTGAGCCGAACCTCTCAATGAAAGCACCAATGATGAATGAACCCGCTGATCGGTGTTGTTATTTATACGTTGGGTGTGAACAAACGGCGCACTCAGGGCCTTCGTTTATCCACGATAGGTGTATCTAATAGACGCACTACGGCCTTCTCCTAGATACCGTGACTTCAAGACGCTCTAACGCCCTTCTCTCCGACACTGTATGTAAACACGCACTAACGGCCTTGTTTAAACACACGTAAGAACTACAAGTTCCCCCTATGAGATTCACTCATCAATTCCAAGACTCAACATGTTTATTAATGAAGAGGTACATGGGTATTTATAGGTGCAAAATAAATCTAAGCCTAATAGATCTAGATCTCCTATTCTATGCAATAAAATAAATCCTAACTCTAGAAAGCAATAAAATCCTAAAGCTACCAAATAACTATTGCTTGGCTTGCACACCAAGCAATTCTAGAACTTCCAAACTCCTCACATGCGCAAACTCTCGGCCACCTCTCGCGCGTGTCCCTTGCGGGCGCGCTATCGCGCGCTGATACGGAAGTGGTCATCAACCCCGGTGAATCCGACAATGATGATGGCGATGATCTCGATATTTGGATGGAAAACATGTTTGAGGCGCCATCTAGTCCTATTTACCGGCCATCATGTGTACAAGATTGGCCAAAAGGTTGTGGGCCAAAGCTGAAGTCGATGGTAAGGAAACGGACGACCAAGAGACGTCGCAAAGCACGGGTCCGAAAAGCAAATCAATGTAGGTGCGAGCCTTGTGCAAAGAAAAGACAAGCTCAAAAGAAGGAGGCCAAAAGGCGAGGCTTGCGATGGGAGAAGAATGGTCGGTGGATACCGGCGGATGATTGTGTGAGATTAAAGGGTTGGGATCCATGGCCCGAGCCGACGGGAACGAGTGGTAACAAGGACGACAATGATCGGCTAATGGGCGAGTGGCGCGCATCGGCCCATGATGCGCGCGGTTGGACCGAACAGGCCACACACGGAGACGCGGCACGCGATCGGGCCATGAAGGTTGGCGGTACAGCGGACGATGCATGGTTGCGGGCCGAATGCGCGAAAGGCGAGCGCGAGGTCATTGATGGCACGCGCGAGACGACTGGAGCACATGGGCGTGCCGTAGGCAATGGTAGTGAGGGTATTGGCTGGGACGCGTGGGAGTTGGCCCGCTGCGGCGAAGCGCGCGACAAGCGCGCGAGTATGGGTGACGCGAGCGGAAGCCATGACCTGAAGGGAATAGGAGTGCCGGGTGACGATGCGTACGCGCGCAAGGAGCAGGGCAGCAGCGATGGGGAGCGCGCGATGGCACGTGAGTGCACCGCGGGCGCGGGTATCCTATGCGCGGCAGGATTAGGAGGTTTACGCGGGGGGACGCACGCGCTGGATGACGACGACACGGAAAGGGATCGCGCTGGGGCGCACGCGTGCAACACACACGAGGCGCGCGATGCCTCGCGCACCGAGGATTAGGAAAGCCGAGGGTCGGCGCGCGCGACGCGTACAAAAGGGCCGAGAGTTTAGTGTAGGGTTTAATTTTTAGGGAGCTTCTAGAATTGCTTGGTGTGCAAGCCAAGCATTAGTATTTTGGTAGCTTTAGGATTTTATTGCTTTCTAGACTTAGGATTTCTATTCTTGCATGATTTAGGAGATCTATTAGATTTAGGCCTAGATTTATTTTACAACTATAAATACCCCATGTACTTCATCATATTTTAGAAGTTGAATTGAGTATTGAATTGGTGAGCCAATTTTGAGGGGGAACCTTGTGTTCTTAACGTGTGATAAAGAAGGCCGTTAGTGCGTCTTTACATACAGTGTCGGAGAGAAGGCCCTGAGAGCGTCTCGAAGTCACAGTGTCTAGGAGAAGGCCCTGAGTGCGTCTGCTAGATACACCAATCGGGAATAAACGAAGGCCCTGAGTGCGCCGTTTATTCGCAACCCGTATAGACAAAAGATCGATCCGTCATCACGCGCCGCCTCCGCCACTCCTACGCCCATGCGGAATGGGTCGCCCGTCTCACACGCGCACACCATTGTGCGCGCCCAGTCCGCGCCGTCCTTCCTTTGCGCGTGCGTGCACGCCTGTCCTATGCTCCCGCGGGCTAGGACGTCCGCGCTTCCGCCCCACTCGCGCGCCCTTGCGCGCGCCCCGCTTCTGCCATCTATGCCCCGCGCGTCCCAACGTTGCCCGTGCACCGATCCTGTACCACGCAACCCCGTACGCCCGTGCACCCACCAGCCGCGCGCCCGCGTATTCTTTGCAAATCCCGCTTGCACGGTTCGCTCGCCCGATCGTGCGCATCAAGGGCCGATGTGCACCCCTTGCATTTTAGCCCCTCGCTAAGCTTGCTGGACTCTAACTCCACTTCCGTATCATTCCCCTCCTCTTCAAGACCTTCCTTGTCCCCAAGGATTAGGAAATTCAGCTTCCCAACTCGACCATCCCCGTTATCCTCATCAGGTGACTCGCCTGGATCCTCAGTCCTCAACTTGACCCTCTTACTTGATCTCCCGAACTCCATAGTTCCTTTCCAATAATCGGTTGTGATCGGACCAAGAGTCTCCAACCACTGGCATCCAAGCACTATATCAGTCGCCTTCAATGGCAGTGCATAGAGATCCACTCTTATCCTTTGACCTTGAGCCTTCAACTTTACACTCTTGAAGAGAATATCCCCTCGTAGTGTTTCCCCGTTTGCAACTTTGACTCCAAAAGGTTTTACCTTGGTTAATGGAATCTCAATTTATTTGGATAGCTCCTCGTCAATGAAGTTTAGTGTGGACCCACTATCAACCAATACTTCCACCAATTTTCCTCTCACTTCAGCCGTGAATGTGATCATCTTCGGTCCACGTTTCTTGCTTTTAACCATATGCAAAAAGGACTCCTCTCGTGGTTCTTCCTCTTCGTCAATTTCCAACAAAAAGACCTCCTTACCCTTGCACTTGTGGCCTGGCGTGAACTTTTCGTTGCACGAATAGCAAAGGCCTTTTTCTCGCCCTCGTTGCATCTCTTCGTCGGTAAGCCGCCGTATGTTGCTCGTCGTTCGAACGGTTTCTCCCAATGGCTTAATTTCGGCTCGCGCCGCTTGCTCCTCAGTCGTGCGCTTGGTCTCCGTGCGCACTTCACTCGGCTTCGCCTTGCGTGCTGCCATGAGATGATCTTTGTGCAGTCTAGCCGACTCTATGGCTGCTCACATCGATCCTGGTCTGTCCAACCTCACCTCGGCTGCCAACTCCGCCTTTAGTCCACCAACGAACGTTCCCACTAGCACACTCTCGGGCCAGTCCCGTACCTTACTTGCAATGCGCTCAAATTCTTTCTGATAATCCCTTAGACTACCCACTTGCTTGATTCTCGACAATGACTCATTGTAATCGTGGTAGTCACTTGAGCCGAACCTTGTGATGAGCTCTTTTTCGAAATCCCTCCAACGCATATGCTCACCATGGTTTTTATGCACAATCCATTGCCACCAAGCGTTTGCTTTTCGACTCATCAATACGGAAGTGGTCATCAACCCCGGTGAGTCCGACAATGATGATGGCGATGGTCTTGATATTTGGCTAGAAAATATGTTGGAGGAGCCATCTAGTCCTATTTACCGGCCATCATGTGTACGAGACTGGCCAAAAGGATGTGGTCCACAGGCTGAGTTAAAGATCAGGAAGCGCAGGACCAAAAGGACTCGAGGGAAACACAAGGCAAAAGCTAAAGAAGAGAAGTGTTGGTGCAAGCCTTGTGCAAGGAAAAGGCGAGTTCGCAAGATGGAGGCTCGAAGGCGAGGTAAGGAAAGGTTGGAAGATGGATGGTTTTGGCGTGCCGGAGATTGCATGAACATAGAGGGAAAGCGTATTGAAGGATGGGACCCATGGGACAAACCAAGGTCATCGAGCGAGCACCAGGAGTCGACTGGCGACGAGGGTGCGAGCACGAGTCAACAGCGCGCATCGTACCTTGATGCGCGCAAACATATGCGAGGGTATGAGATCAACGATCGGGGCACGCAAACGTCGAGCGAGGGCAGCAACCACGTGAGTGGTCGGGACGCGCGATGGTTGTCCAGCTGGGGCGAGGCGTGCGATGGGCGCGCGAGTACCAGCGACGCGGGCGAACGCCTAATTCGTGTGGGCATAGGCGTAGCTGGCGACGGTGAGGACGCGCGGGAGTTGTACAGCGGTAGTAGCAGTCGCGCGTTAGCGCACGAGTGCACAGTAAGCGCGGGCGTCCTAATCCGCAGAGAAGTAGGCAGGCCGGGTGATGAGGTACACGCGCAAAAAGGAGTCGGCGCCCAGCAGGGATGCGCGAGAGATGACGCGTGCGAGGGAAGCGGACGAGGCCTATGCCTCGAAGGAACCAGAGTGTCGGGCGCACACGCGTGGGAAGCATGCGACACGGGCGAAGGGCGCGAGACGGACAATGGGTGCGGGGCGCACGCGAGCGAAGCCGTGCGCGATCAAAATTAGGAAAGCCATGAGGCGGCGTGCGTGCAAAGAGGCGGCTGGGTATTTGGGTGATGGGATTTACTTGGTGTGCAAGTCAAGACAATTAGTTATTTGGCAGATTTAGGATTTTATTGCTTTCTAGAGTTAGGATTTATTTTATTGCATAGAATCGGAGATCTAGATCTATTAGGCTTAGATTTATTTTGCACCTATAAATACCCATGTACCTCTTCATTAATAAACATGGTGAGTCTTGGAATTGATGAGTGAATCTCATAGGGGGGACTTGTAGTTCTTACGTGTGTTTAAACAAGGCCGTTAGTGCGTGTTTACATACAGTGTCGGAGAGAAGGCCGTTAGAGCGTCTTGAAGTCACGGTATCTAGGAGAAGGTCGTAGTGCGTCTATTAGATATACCTATCGTGGATAAACGAAGGCCCTGAGTGCGCCGTTTGTTCACAGCCAACGTATAAATAACAACACCGAAACATTCTTCATTTTTTTTTTTACTCTAAAAAAATTCGAACAAAATAGGGGAAAAATTCGAAAAATCGAACCCCCAACAAGACTAAAAAAAATCGAAACAAAAGAAATTCGGCCCCTCAATAAAAGGTAATAACCGAACAAAAATCAACAAAGGACTAGATACACCTATTGTAACACCCCTCCTTATCGTTAAAATCAGAGTGCGAAAAATTCGCAAAGTCTTTTTAAAAGTAAATCTTTTACTTTGCGAAAACTGATTTGGGGTGCTACCGTAAAAACATGACTTAATTTGGAAACTCGTTATCTTAATTTTTAATAAAATCATACTATCACTGAAAGCATAAAATTTTCCAAAAATCCGTCAAAATATAAGTTCGTCAAAAGTCATCATCAGCGGAACCGTAAATCATCATATTATATATACAATCAAAACATGAAAGTCCTGAAGCCTTCGTCATCTCACACTCCCGGCCCGACGTCCTGACCTGAAAAACATGATAAAAGTGGGAAATGAGCACTATGGCACTGTGCTCCGTGGAAACTCATACTAATGTAAACATTGAAAATAATAACAACATCATGATATCGGCATATACATAACCTCAACATGAAACCGGTAATAACATGAACATGAATCTGATATCGTTACGCAATGTGACCCTGACCGTTACCTCATCTGCCGGCAAAAACTAATGTCGGACACCATGTGCACACTCTAGTGGGCAGACTAGGGCCACTAGAACCCAGAATGGAAAGGCGACCATTCCGAGCGGATACCTCACATGAAATACATACCTCAAACATGGTACCGTGATTATAATCAATGTAGTACTTAGTCTGAGTCCCCACCTGAACTGCTGAAACTGAACGGTAGTGCTGATGCCTGATCAAACTGAAAATAATATAAACAATTACTAATGACTATGCTCAGACTGTTAACTTAACTGATTAATTTCGTTAAGATGCTCTACTGAACCTGACATGAGATTTAGACTTAACCGGAATAACCAGAACATGAAATGATCGGACATGAATTTACTGAACTGAAATTATCCCAGAAATTTAACTGAAAATACCATTAAAATCATGAACCGGGCTGGAATCAAAACATAAGAACCGAACCGATTTAAACATGGGACCGAACCGGTCCAGCCGGTCTGAACCGGTCTGGACCGGGTTTCGAGAACCACCCTCAGATGCTCCTCGTGCTCCTTCTGGCTCTTCGAGTAGATAAGAATATCGTCAATAAAGACAATAACGAACTGATCGAGGTAGGGATGGAAAATACGATTCATGAGGTCCATGAAAACAGCTGGAGCATTGCTGAGACCGAATGGCATGACGATGAACTCGTAATGGCCGTAACGAGTCCTGAAAGCGGTCTTAGCAATATCTGACTCCTTAATCTTCAGCTGGTGGTAGCCTGATCGTAAATCAATCTTTGAGAACACAAAGGCTCCCCTCAACTGATCAAATAAGTCGTCGATCCTGGGAAGCGGATACTTGTTCTTGATCGTCAACCGGTTAAGATCCCGGTAGTCGAAACACATGCGCATGGATCCATCCTTCTTCTTGACAAAGAGAACGGGTGCTCCCCACGGTGACACGCTCGGTCGGATGAAACCGAGTCGTAACAACTCCTGAATTTGAGTCTTAAGCTCCTGAAACTCCTTAGGCGCCATACGATACGAGGCTTTAGATATTGGACCGGCCCCTGGAATAAGATCGATAGAGAACTCCACCTGTCGGTTAGGCGGTCCTCCTGGAAGCTCGTCTGGGAACACGTCCACAAACTCACGAACGATTGGAACATCATGAGGTGAGCGTGCTTTCTGAGAATCATCAACAAGGCTCACCAGATAACCCTGGCAGTTGCCTCGTCGCAGTAACTTAGTGGCTTTCGCCATCGAAACAACATGAGGCAGTGAACGATTCCTGGAGCCAAAGAAAGTGATCGACTCGTCTCCCGGAAGATAGAGAGTAATCTTCCGGTCATGACACCTGATGTCTGCATGATAGAAAGATAGCCAATCCATTCCAAGAATAAGGTCGAAATCCCTCATCTCGAGAACAAACGCGTTGGTAGATAATAAACGACCACCGATGGAAAGGCTAAGATCTGAGGCTTTAGCTAAGGTCACTATCTTCCGTCCCGAGGCTAAACTCACCTCGAGAGGGTTGACAGCGGTAACGGCATGAACTCCAATGGCATCCATACATCGTCGTGATATGAATGAATGCGTTGCTCCAGTATCGAACAAAGCGAAAACAGAAATATCATTAAGCACAACCATCCCTGACATAGTACCTGACTGCTGTGCTGCCTCTGCCTGATCAACCGCATAAACTCGGGCCTTCTGTCTGCCCCTCTGCTGCTGCTACTGAGGCTGCCTCTGCGCCTGCTGACGTGGCTGCTGCTGCTGTGGTGGCTGCTGAGGCTGCTGGGGCTGCTGTTGAAGTCTCTTCGGACAGCGACTCGAAAAGTGTCCAGGCTCGTGGCAATAGTAGCAGATATCCTGACCCATATGGCACTCTCCTTGATGAAGTCGTCCGCAAGTCGGGCACGGTGCAACCTGCTGCTGTCTCTGTCGGGTCCTCCTGTCAGTCTGTGCACCCTTCCCCTTCCTCTTCTTCTCCTTTGCCGGCTGAGCAGCTGGTAGGGCTGGTGGAGCTGCGAATGGGGACTGCTGGGTAAAGCCCGTCGATGAACCGCTGCGCTCTCTGAGCCTCCGTGCGAACCAGGTCCGGTACGAAAGCTGCAAGTCTAGTGAACTCTCGCTCGTACTCATCAATCGTACGAGTGCCCTGCTGGAGCGCTAAGAATTGACGCTCCATCTCTGCCCGATAGTAGGAGGGGTAGTACTTTTCGCGGACTAGCTCCTTGAGCATGTCCCATGTACATCCTGCTTTCTCACCGGGACGCATGCTCCAGTAGGCATTCCACCAGAGTCTAGCATCACCAGTGAGCTGAAGCTGAGCGCAAACTACGCGATATCTATCGGGGCAGTCCATGACCTCAAAGATAAACTCCAGGCCCTGAATCCATTCATCTACAATGCGGGGATCTCCCTGCCCTGAGAACTTTTCAGCATGATAGTCGCGGAACTGTGCGACTACCGTAGCCTGAGTAGGAGCCGGATGATCGGGTTCCCTACGTGGCGCCATCTGAACATTGAGAAAGTTTAACATTACTGAATACTTGATAACATTCTGACTGATTACTTAGGCACACAGATCTCTTGACGAGTTGCTAAAAATGGTCGATAATTACTGACATGAATCCTGAAGAACTCTAGAGTCATATCGAAAGATACTAAAGTCTAGAGTCATATCTGAATGCCCTGAATTCTAGAGTCATGTCCGAACTCTAAAGTCTGAACCTGATTCGAGCATCTTAACTAAAGTCCTGATCCTTAATTCTGAGCATAGACAAAGTAATATGTTTATAACTGAAAACATAAATCAGCACTTACCTGTCGTCGGCGGGGCGTGAGCATGACGGTTCAGGTTTTTCTGAAAACTTTTCTAACTGAAAAACTTTTTCAGAGACGTAGAAACGTGCTCTGATACCAATTGTAACACCCCTCCTTATCGTTAAAATCAGAGTGCGAAAATTTCGCAAAGTCTTTTTAAAAATAAATCTTTTACTTTGCGAAAACTGATTTGGGGTGCTACCGTAAAAACGTGACTTAATTTGGAAACCCGTTATCTTAATTTTTAATAAAATCATACTATCAGTGAAAGCATAAATTTTTCCAAAAATCCGTCAAAATATAAGTTCATCAAAAGTCATCATCAGCGGAAACGTAAATCATCATATTATATATATAATCAAAACATGAAAGTCCTGAAGCCTTCGTCATCTCACACTCCCGGCCCGACGTCCTGACCTGAAAAACATGATAAAAATGGGAAATGAGCACTATGGCACTGTGCTCCGTGGAAACTCATACTAATGTAAACATTGAAAATAATAACAACATCATGATATCGGCATATACATAACATCAACATGAAACCGGTAATAACATGAACATGAATCTGATATCGTCACGCAACGTGACCCTGACCGTTACCTCATCTGCCGGAAAAAACTAATGCCGAACACCATGTGCACACTCTAGTGGGCAGACTAGGGCCACTAGAACCCAAAATGGACTGGCGACCATTCCGAGCGGATACCTCACATGAAATACATACCTCGAACATGGTACCGTGATTATAATCATTGTAATACTTAGTCTGAGTCCCCACCTGAACTGCTGAAACAGAACGGTAGTGCTGATGCCTTATCAAACTGAAAATAATATAAACAATTACTAATGACTATGCTCAGACTATTAACTTAACTGATTAATTTCGTTAAGATGCTCTACTGAACCAGACATGAGATTTAGACTTAACCGGAATAACCGGAACATAAACTGATCGGACATGAATTTACTGAACTGAAATTATCCCAGAAATTTAACTGAAAATACCATTAAAATCATGAACCGTGCTGAAATCATAACATAAGAACTGAACCGATTTAAACATGGGACTGAACCGGTCCAGTCGGTCTGAACCGGACTGCCGGTCGACTGAACCGGCAGTCGGCATCGGCCTGGCCAGTAGCCTGTCGCGTGCTGCACACAGCGTGCACGGGCGCTGCTGGCTTGCTGCGGTTGCTGGACCCGTCTAGCTACTGCCGCGGACACTGGCGACAACACTGGCACGGACAAGCACTGTCGGGCGCTGCTGTGCGCTGTCGGCAGGTGACTGGCGCGCGGGTTGCGCGTACTGGACTGACTGGACGTTCGGCGGGCTACCGGGCAACACCGAGACCTGCTGAGCACATATGGCACGCTATCGGGCGTGCTGGTGTGCGTCAACACAACTTGCGCGCACTACTGACTGCTGGCTGCTACCGCGAGTGTAACGCCCCACTTTGATTTTACAGAAATTTCGAATTTTTCCAAAAACCAGTATAAAATTTTCAAAATCATTTTCGAAAATTTAGTGGGTGTTAAACAACTTTTTCATAACCTAAGTCTTATCTGGGCCTACGGGGATTCATTACCCGGTTTTCACAATCGATTTTCATTAACCAACATCAACTCATGAAATAAATAATCAAACATCAATCCCATAACAACCAA
>CACSLK010027764.1:0-11097 GCA_902706635.1 Striga hermonthica | reverse complement strand
CCACGCGTCCATGTACAGCGTCGGATCGAAGATTTCTCCAGAGCGACGTCGGCGGGTTGGTTTAGGCAGAGATTTCACCAGCGATGGTTGCGGCGGTGGCGCGGATTAGGTCCGGTGGCGGCTCCGTTGACCTTGTGTGTATTTAGTGCATGAGATTTGTGAATTGTGTGTGTAGGAGACGAGCAGGTAAGGTGGGGGTAGGTGATGGGTGTGGGGGATAACTGAATTAGTAATTAGGTGGGTCCTACTGTTTGATAATATTATTTGCAATGACAAAATTATCCCTAATTAGTGGTCAAATGTTAATATTGACCACTATATGTTAACTTATTTACCTTATTGCCATTACATATTTGACTGGTATTAGTATATTTTGACTTTATCATAATCATTGATATATTGGATCCAATCATCCATAATTATTCTTATTTCTTTCACTATCTATTATTCTCATATGATTCTTTCTCTCTCTCTCTCTCTATATATATATATATATATATAGTTATATTACTTTTCTTTACACATATATTTATAATATTTTCTTTATATATATTGATTTTTTAAAAAAAAAAAAAATGAGGGGGCCCCCTTGGGCCTCATAGGACTTCGTCCCTGATATGAATTGAATAAGAAAAAGTAAGAGTAGTATTGGTAACTTGAGAAAAAAAACCTAAAATAGTTTATGGTAATTTTCAAGCGTAAAAGCAAACATGTACATGTGTCAATACAAAGCATATAATTATGCCAAATAAACTTCTGAAACATATGAACGTGTCACTTAAGCTCAAGGTATTCAGAAATTACATGTAGGGGCAATTTATAAAATTATCATTAATATCTTATGACAAGTAATTATAGGAATATGCAAAAAATTGAGAATTATATCATCGTGATTTTATAGTAAATCAACCTAAAATTCGACTTTCATACCAATACCAAACAAAATTCAAACCACTTATTTTATTTTCAAAATTAAATACACTTCTATTAATACCAAATGAAATTTGTATACATTTAAATGTGGACATTTCATACCAAAATAAAACCGCCTCAATTTATTAATCATAATACTAAACTATTATTTTATTCTAAATTTATTTTCATCTAATATTATAAGAATGTTTTTTTTTTAAATTAACAACCCAATTTTATCATATGCAAATATTTGATATGTATAACAAACAAAATTTTATACTCTAATAGCATACGCAATACAAATTTCTACTTACGTTGAGTAGTGTAAGAGCCAAAACGCTACAAATTACGTTCCAAACATTTTAAAACACTAAAAGGAATATAATTTCAATATAAAATGCTGTTAAGATGAGATTATATTACTGGATTAGATTTTTTATGAGATGAAGTGTATTATAGTGTTTTTTCATGTATGTGTTGAGTTCATGACCAATTTGCGATTAATTTTAATTAAAATAATTTTAAATCTCATTTAAACTAATGTGAGAGTGATTATGGGTCATATAAACATCATTTGAGGCTGAAATTCAGTTTTTTTATGTGTTCATTACATGTGGTTCTAAAGACCAAATATCAGGTACTACTACAATGTAAAACTGGTACTATCTTACTGTATGTCTGGTACTACATTTTATAAATGTTGACCAAAATTGAAATAATCTATTTTCGTTTACAAAAGTAGGTACTAATCGATCAAAGAAAGGTACATGCATAAGAAGATATGGTACTATTATGGCTAAAACAGGTACTATTTTAAAAATCGTGATTTCTCTAATCCTTCATGTCTACCATGACACGTGGATCGTTCATGGATGATTTGGACGAAAAATAGTGGAAGTTAAAACATATAGGTAGAATTACCTCAAACAATGACCATTTTACGATCAAATTCGACTAAAAACATTCCAAATCACGTATGAACTAATGTGATAGTGAACTTGGGTCATATAAACACCATCTGAGACCGAAATTCAGTTTTTTAATGTGTCCATGACATGTCGTACTGAATAACTAATAAGTGGTACTACTACAATACAAACGTGGTGCTACGCTTCGATAGGTGTGGTACTTATTTTTGGAAATGTTGAGAGAAATTGAAATAATACATTTTGCGTAACAACACCTGGTACTAATCTATCAAAAAGTGGTTCCACGCAGAGGAAAATGCTGTACTATTGTTCATTCGAAGTGGTACTACATTAGTAATTATGATTTTTGTTTATCTTTCATGTCTATCATGACACGTGGATCATTCACGTGTGATTTGGATAGAAAATAATGGAATTCAAAACATATAGCTGTAATTTGGAGTAGTTAGTATTGATGATTCTAAGAGATGAAGTGAGTAATTCAAGGAGATGTTGTGCATTAGTAGTATTTTCTCACTAGTGTGTCGAGTTGATGACCATTTTACGATCAAATTCGACTAAAGACATTCTGAATCACGTATGAACTAATGTGATAGTGAACTTGGGTCATATAAACATCATTCGAGACCGAAATTCAGAATTTTAATGTGTCCATCACTTGTGGTACTGACTAACTAATAAGTGGTATGACTACAATACAAACGGGGTACTACGCTTCAATAGGTGTGGTACTTGTTTTGGAAATGTTGAGAGAAATTGAAATAATACATTTTTGCGTAACAAAACTTGGTACTAATCCATTAAAAAGTGGTACAATTCAGAGGAAAATATGGTACTATTGTTCATTCGAAGTGGTACTACATTAGTAATTGTTATTTTTTGTATCCTGCATGTCTATCATGACACGTTGATCGTTCACGTGTGATTTGGATGGAAAATAATGGAATTTAAAACATATAGCTGTAATTTGGAGTAGTTAGTATTGCTGATTCTAATAGATGAAGTGAGTAATTCAAGGAGATGTTGTGCATTAGTAGTAATTTCTCACTAGTGTGTCAAGGTGATGACCATTTTACGATCAAATTCGTCTAAAAACATTCCAAATCACTTATGAACTAATGTGATAGTGAACTTTGGTCATATAAACATCATTCGAGACCGAAATTTGGCGTTTTAATGTGTCCATCACATGTGGTACTAAATACCTAATAAGTGGTACTACTACAATACAAACGTGGTACTGTCTAATTCTAAGTCTGGTACTACTTTTTCTAAATGTCGAGTTAAATTGAAATAATCAATTTTTCTTCAGAAAAGGTGGTACTAATATCTCCAAAACTGGTACTACGTAGAACAATATGTAGTATAATTATTCCCAAAACTGGTACTAGTTTAGGAATCTTGTTTTTTTTTTTTTACTCCTTTGTGTCTAACTTTTCACGTGAATCGTTCTTGCTTGATTTGGAATAAAAATGGTTGAATTTAAATGAAATAGGTAGGATTTGGAATGGTCATGTGTGTTGATTCTATGAGATGAAGTGTAACATTATAGAGGAGCAGTCGTGTTTAGAACAAGTGGTACTAAACCACCATAAAGCTGGTACTATTTTATTCTAGGCCTGGTACCAATTTTTGCAAATGTTGACCAAAGTTGAAGTAATCTATTTTCGCTGCCCTAAAGTAGGTACTAATTGATTAAAAACATGTACTACTCAGAAGAAGAAGCGGTACTATCTCTGTCAAAATTGGTACCGTTTTAGTAATCATAATTTCTTTAATACTGCATGTCTACAAAGTCATGTTGATAATTGACGCGCGATTTGGTTGAGAAATAGTAGAAATTAAAACATATAGGTAGAATTTTGAGTAGTCATGTATGATCATTAAAAGAGATGAGAGTGTGTCTTTTAATGAGATGAAGTGTATTAGTAGTGTTTTGTCATTAGTGTGTTGTGTTCGTGCCTACTTTGCAATTAAACTTAATTTGACGAATTATAAATCTCATAGACACTAATGTGAGAGTGATAATGAGTCATATAAACATCATTTGAGACTGAAATTTGGTGTTTTTTTTATGTTCGTCGGAGTTGGTACTGAAGATCCAATATCTGGTTCTAAACCACCATAAAGTTGGTACTATCTTACCTTAGGTTTGCTACCAATATTTGCAAATGTTGACCAAAATTGAAGTAATCCATTTTTGTTGACCAAAAGTAGATACTAATTAATTAAAAACATGTACTACCCAAAAGAAGAAGCATTATTCTTTCTGCCAAGACTGGTACTAATTAATGTTGAGTTCGTGGACAAATTGCAATTAATCTTAATTTAACGCATTATAAATCTCATAGAAACAAATGTAAGAGTGATATTGGGGGACCTATTCATAGTTCACATGTGTAGACCTATTGATAGTTCACATGTACATACCTATTGACAATACATCTGGTGGACCTATTGACAGCTCACATAGGTAGATCCATCGTTTGAGACCGAAATTTGATATTTTTTCTTATGTTCGTCGGAGTTGGTATTGAAGACCAAAATTGAAGTAATCCATTTTTGTTGACCAAAAGTAGGTACTAACTGATTAAAAACATGTACTACGCTAATTCTGTCAAAACTGGTACTATTTTAATGAAATGAAGTGTAGTGTTTTTTCATTAGTGTGTTGAATTCGTGACCAATTTGTAAAGAGACTTAATTAAACACATTCTAAATCTCATAGAAACTAACCTGCGAGTTATTTTGAGTCATATAAACATCATTTAAGACCAAAATTCGGTATTTTGTTTTTGTGTTCGTCGTAGTTGGTACTGAAGAGCCGATCTGGTACATAAAAAACATTTAGTTAGTAATATTTATCGATACTAATTTCGCAAATGTTGACCAAAATTGAAGTAATATATTTTAGCCTAATAAAAAATTGGTACTAATTCATAAAATAAAGGTACTAGGTATAAGTATTGCAAATTGCAATATAAATCAAATTTAATATTATAAGAATAGAACAAGAATCGGCAAAATCAATAGTTCTTCAATAATTAATCAATTTGATCTAATTTTCAAACCAAAACTGTAACAATGTGTATGAATGATTCTCAAAAGACACTTCATATCTAGCAATCAAAGGAGATATTCAACTGAATACTATCTAAATTAATCCAACTAATCAGCACCTCAAACATCAAAGTGCCAACAAAATAACTTAACAAAACCTTTATGAACATAACCAACAACCGAAAACCCACAAATACTTCATAAAAGATTCAGAAATATAACGGCTAACCCGATGCCTCAAGAATAAAGAGTATAGATAGAAATTCGAATCATCACAGACTAACCATAAACACTTGGGAAAAAATAGCTAACCACAATCATATGCAGGAATTGAAAAATAATAGCCACAAAACAAAAATTAGCAATATAGGATACACTTTATTTTATTTTATTCTCTGCTTGTGTAGATAACCGTCTTGAACTACAAGAAAAGAATAAATAAAGGGCACAGAACACTTGAATCCAATGGCTTCATATTCTTCCAAAGTCCTTTCAGTCATGTCCCTATCCTTATCCCCGTGTCCGAATTCGCCTTGCAGCTCCAATTGGGACCAAGAACCCAAATCCTTATCTGGGTCGGGTCCTTGCCCCGGCTTCTTCCCAATTTCCACTACTCCTCCTCCTCCTCCACTATTTCTTCTGAAATCTTCTCACACACCATCGCCAGAAAACTCCACCAATTGAGGTTCCGGCTCGAGCTTATCCGAGCTAGGTTCTGGGCCTGGCCGGGCTCCTCGAAGAATTGGCTTGTTGAGCTCGGCCCGCGAGCTGAGGTCCGGTGGTGCACTCAGTGGGTTACCAAGGCATGGCATCTTCTTTTTGTTGGTTATCAAGGTCCGGTCTTGCTAGATCTTTCATTTTATCTACCAGAAAAGGTTGGTAGTGGCGACGCCCCTGCCTGTCGCGCGGCCTATTCCCGGCCTGGAGATGGCGTCGGCCGCGGTCGTCTTTAGACGGTTGTTCGTCTGGGGGAGGGCGACCCTCGACGGTGAGGAAAATCACCTCCTCGCCCCTGAGGAGGACGAGGCCAAGGGTGCGGCTGGTCCTAGCACTCCTCCTTGGAGCACTCCACCGGCGGAAGCTTGCGGAACTCCTCGCAGTCGCCGAGGACGAGGCTTATGTGGCGGTCGAATGCCATGAATTTTACCAAGTTGCAACCTATGTTTTCTCTCTCTAGGGTTTGGATCTCTTTAGAGGTGAAACGAGGCTTTGTCATGGATGGATACCAGCTTGAATTTTTCATTTCAGATCTGGAGAGAGAGAGAGGAGAGATGAGGGTGATGGTGATTTTTTTTTCTACAATTAAATTAAATGGTTAATAATAATATTAATATTTATATGGGGAGTTGAGAGGAAAGAGACAAATATATTAGGGAGTGGGGAGAAAGAATAAAAGTGTTAGGGACTAACAAGGAAAGTGATATATGAATTGGGGATTTATAAAGAATTTAACCTTTTTTTGGATACATTTCATTTTATTTTAACTTTCATATAATTACATTCCTAACAAATATTAAATTTACTTAAATAATTTTAAATTCATTACATCAATAAATAATATTACTATACATTCAATATGTATCATCATATAAATATTTCACGGGATTTTTTTTGTTCTTGGCAGACGGGAGGGAGAGTGAAAATTAAGAAACTGGGGAAAAATGAATTTATATGGGAATTGGAAAAATTAAGTTGTGGGGAATAAAAAAAAAAGTGATATGAAAAATTGAATCGCGAGTAAATTGGTATTTTTACTTGGTTAAATGGCTTTATTTCATATTTTTACAAAAAGTGACTATTATTTATCTTTTACAAGGAAGAAATAAATGCATAGGGAGTGAGGAGGAAAATGAAAAAGGACTTAGGGATTTTAGGAGAAGTTAGCCCCAAAAAATTCTACTTATGATATTTTTCTTTAAATGTTTGCATGAATTTAAAATCAACCGCAAATTTCTCAAATAATTTCATAAAAGTTACTAATTCTAGTAAAATCTAAATTTTTACGCGAGTTTTTACTTTCTACTTAAAATAAATCTCTATTTATATTTTATAGTAATAGATTTGCAATAAAAAATTTAAAATAAACAAATTTCAGTAGACTTGATTTAGAAATTGATAATTTCAATAATTAGATATTCACGGAGAATGATATTGTATATTTTTTAAACATTGAATGTATCAAAATTATCCATCACATTGAAGAAAACATATATTTGTCAATATCCTTCTATCTTTTTTTTTTTTAAAAAAAAATTACCCTACCAAATGCTTGGTTAATATAAATCCATCTAAAGAAAACATATATATGTCCTTAATTTGACAAAAAAAAAAAAAGAAAAAGAAATTGTCATGCTACCAAATGCTTGGTTAACCATCAATTAATATAAATTCATATAAATATCAAATTCAGAAAATGGAATATAAATCTATTGCTATATAACAGAGAGAAGAAAAAAATACAAAAATAGTATGTAAGTTTTCCACTCATTTTTTCGGTGAAGAGGATTCCGTCCTATTCGTCGCGTAGGTTTTTTACAAATAAAAGAATATTTTTTTAAAAATTTTTTGGAGAATCCCGCCCATAATTCTTATTCAATTTTTTTGAATTTTGTTCGAAAAAAATAAATTCAAACATTTAAAGGAAATATTATAAGCAAATTTTTTGGGTACATTACATTTTATCTTAACTTCCATATAAACACATTCCTTACAACTAATTAATATAATATTTTTTTATCCAAGTTCTCTAATCGCGTATTTTAAGATATAATTAGTATAATGTTCTATTTAATTAACTATACAATTATTCTGACGGATATAATTACCAAATTATTAATTATTTGAGAAATTTTTTAAAAATAAATTTCTATTTTCATACCATTTACTTTATATGAAATTCAAAATTACATATTTTAATATGTTAATAAACGTTTATTATTTATTTTTTCCTTATGTGATATAATATAAATTCGGTATTAAATTTTTAAATTCAAACATTTAAAGAAAAAGATCCTAAACAGATTTTTTTGGGTATCCTAGCAAACTAATTAATATTATGTCTTTTATCTACATTATATAAGTGATTATTTTATGATATAACTAATATAATATCGTAACTGATTAATCATTTATCTAACCAGATTAATCTCTCTAACAAACTTGCCAGTTTTTTTGAAATTAAAATTGTATGATTATTCTTGCCGAGATACTTACCAATATATTAAACATTTAGATTTTTTTTTTTAAAAAAATGTGTTATCCCTCCTTTTACTATATGTGAAATTCTAAGTTATATTTTTAAATATAGTATTATTATTTTTTTACGTGTGAGGATTTATTTTCATTATCTAACTGATTAATATTATTGAATCATTTTTTTTTTTCGAAACGATAGATGTACTATATTAATAAAAACCGTACAACATGCGAAGAGAAGCAGTCAAAGGCTGAATAGTACAACTGAAGACAAATAAAACTGGGAGGCAGATTTAAAGATCGCCTAAATCCTAATCAAGCAACACTAGAATAACAAAAAACACAACTACAACAACCAACTACACCAACACAAATTAAAAACTAAACACTAAAGGGCTCCCAACAGGAGAATACCTGAGTGTCGGATCCCAACAGGATAATAAATTTGACACTCAGGCGCACAAAGGCCAAATGGCCCAGATAAAAAACACAACTACAACACAACCTAACAAAGAAAAATACAAAACTACCAAAAACAAAACAAAAGCAACAAAAAGAAACGAGCCCTTCCTAAGTAGCGACACCTAACTGAACCAACGGATACAAGGCGACTAAGAATCCCGTAGTCAGAAGAGCCGACAACGAAACTGTCCAAACCACTCGGTTGCTTAACGGTGTCGAAACTATAACCCCGAAACTACACCAAGCCACCCCATCACCACCACCACGACACCTGATTGCCCCAAAAGGATAAAAGGGTGCCGCGGCGCTAGCCCCAACCCCAAACCGCTTGGAAGCTGTCCAATGTCACCGCCCGCCGCATCTCCACTCCGACCAATACCATTGGCAGAAGACTAGACACGACGACCTCTGCAAAACAAAAGTCGAGAACTTGGAGGAACGACATTGAACATCAGCAATGCCCTAATCGCCCAAACCAAAAGGGCGCGAGAAATTGAGTTATGTCCCGCCCCCGGAACCGCACCACAGCTCCACCACCACCAAACAAAGAAGTCGACACCCAGAATTGACGAGTCGACGCCGGAAAAGACGAAGACCTATCGCCACCGCTGGGCTCAGCTCCATGGAAACAGGTAGCAGAGCGGAAAAGAAGGAGCAAGAACCAGACGGTCAAGGGCCGACGACCGCCGGCGAAGCTCGATGGCAACTCTAGAAGGCCGACGACTGAAAATCGGAGGAAGCGAGGGCTGAAGATTTTGGGGCGAGGGTTTAGAAGCGAGGGTGTTGATTCATCTCTTTAATAAATGTTTATTATTTATTTTTTTCCATACCTGATATAATCTAAATTTGGTTATTAGATTTTCAAATTCAAACATATAAAGAAAAAGATCACAACAGATTTTTTGGGTAAATTTTATTTTATCTTGATTTTCATATAATCATATTCCTAACAAACTAATTAATGTTATATTTTTTTATCTACATTATTTAACTAATTTTTTATGATATAATTAATATGATATCTTAACTAGTTAATCATTAGTCTAACCGAAATTATCTCTCTAGCAAATTTACCAAATTATTTGAAATTAAAATGGTATGATTATTTTTACGAAGATACTTACCAATATTAAACATTTAGAATTTTTTTTTTGTTTTTAAAAAAAAAATGAGTTATCCCCCCTTTACTTTATTTAAAACTAGTACAACGCCCGTGTATTACACGGGTGTTTGCTAATTTTTTCTTAAGATATAAAATTAATGAGAAAAAGTAGTTGAAAATTTAAATACCTTTTATAAAAATATATTATTATATAATTAGTATGAAATATTTTTATTTGTGCGACTTACCTGTATTATATTATAATAATTTTCTTAACTTAGAACATATAACTACAATAAACATAAATATATCAACTGAGAAATAATTTTATATTTAAAATGAATTTGAATAAATATTATTATTTTTTATTATTATAAAAATAAATATAATTTATTTATTTAATATATATAATATGGTGTCAAATCAAAGATCATCAAAAGATGATTAATTTGATATAAAACCAATAAAAAATACAAAAGTTATCAACTTTAAAAATACATTTACAATTCAATAGCTAATTAAAGGAAGCAAATCAAAAGTCATTGATATATTAGTCACATAGTGTCTCATTATGTGAAATACAAAATTAAAGGGTTATATTAGTACATGTGATATTAATATACCTAAGTTAGCTAAATAATATTTATGGAATGTTCGAACCTAGATTATTAATTATTAATATATCAATATAATTTGTCCAAACCTAATTACGAAACATGATTCTTTGCTAAGTAGGATTCCGAAACACCAGGAGCAGCCATGTAGGCTCAGCACATTCGAGAATTATATATAGAGGGGATTCTAAGTTCTATTTTTAATATATTATTATTTATTTTTTTCTTACGTGTAAATGTTTATTATTTATTATCTAAGTGATAAATATTATTTATTTATCTTTTAATAAATGCTTATCATTTCTTTTTTTTTTTGTTACGTGATATAATCTAAATTTGGTTACTAGATTTTTAAATTCAAACATTTAAAGAAAAAGACCACAAGTAGATTTGTTGGGTACATTTAATTTCATCTTAACTTCCATATAATCACATTCCTAACAAACTAATTAATATAATTACATTTATCTAACTGAAATTTTGAAAATATATATAATATAATATTTTATCTAATTAATTTTTTGTCTAACCGAATTTATATCATTAACAAACTTGATGTACGGGGTATGAACCGAACGAATAGGCAAAGGGTCAGACACGTGACAAGTTCCAGTGTGTGTGGAGAGAATCAGCCGAACCGAATCAACAGAGATGGGTTGCATACTGAACGAATGGGGAAAGAAAACAGGACCAGTTTTAATCATTATCCAAATCAGCCGTACAATGCGCATTAAGTGCGAAGATATCTCCAAATCTCCCATCTGATGGTGAGGGAAAAGTCAGGACAGTGGCGCAATCCGGACGGGCCATTGATATTGGA
>CACSLK010027763.1:77571-88308 GCA_902706635.1 Striga hermonthica | reverse complement strand
ACCCTTTCAACCATTTAAGCTCACAAATGACTGTAGCCATAGCCCGATACTCAGCTTCAGCAGAAGAACGCGCCACGGTGTGTTGTTTCTTGGTACGCCAAGAAATAGGAGACTGGCCTAACTGAACAAACCAGCCACTGAGTGAACGACGAGTAAGGGGACATGTCGCCCAGTCAGAATCACACCAACCAGAGAGTTGAAGATCAGAGTCAGAACGAAGTACAATGCCTTGCCCAGGAGATCCCTTTAAGTAACGAACAACACGCAAAGCAGCCTCCCAATGCGCTCGTCGAGGTTGATGCATAAACTGAGCAAGAACATGTACGGAATAAGACAACTCAGGGCGCGTAACTGCCAAGTAAATCAAACGTCCAACCAAGCGCCGATAAGCCTCTGAATCGTCCAAAAGAGGACTATCATCATCAAGAAGACGATGATTCTGTTCCAGCGGAAACGCCGCTGGCTTGGCACCCAATAAGCCAGCTTCGGAAATGATGTCCAGAGCATATTTCCGCTGACACAAAAAAATGCCCGAATCGTTGCGAGCAACCTCAATGCCCAAAAAATATTTTAAAAGACCCAAATCCTTCATGTGAAAGCAACAACTCAAGTAACTCTTAAAGGCCACGATGGACGTCGGATCATTACCAGAGACAATGAGGTCATCAACATAGACCAACACGTGCAACTGCACAGAACCACGATGCAAGGTAAACAATGAGTAGTCAGAATGTGACTGAGAAAAACCATACCGAAGGAGAGAAGTTGCTAGTTTTGCAAACCAGCAACGTGGGGCCTGCTTCAGACCGTACAAAGAACGACGCAAACGACACACAAGACCATCATCACCAGAACAAAATCCAGGGGGAAGTTTCATGTAGACCTCCTCAGCCAGATCACCATGAAGAAAGACATTGTGAACATCCATCTGATGAACCTCCCAATGGCGAGCTGCTGCAACTGCTAAGAAGGTCCGCACGGTAACCATTTTGGCAGCAGGAGCAAAAGTCTCATGGTAATCAATGCCTTCGACCTGATTGTTACCTGAAATCACAAGTCGCGCTTTATATCGCTCAATAGAACCATCAGATCGATATTTAATCTTATAAATCCACTTACAGCCAATAGCACGTTTCTGGGAGGAAGGGAAACCACCTCCCAAGTACCATTGTTCTCGAGAGCCTGGACTTCATTTTGCATAGTCGTGCGCCATCGACTATCAGAAGCTGCCTCAACAAAGGTACGAGGCTCTACTGCGGAAGCAAGAGCTGCCAAAAATGACTTATGGGCTGATGAGAAAGCGTCACAATTAACATAATTTGCGATAGGATAAAATGTACCTGAGGATGAAGACGAAGCAGGCTGGGCAGCAGAGGGACTAGGGGGACAGACAGTGGCCGCAACAAAATCACGAAGGCGACTCGAGGGGTGGCGAGTGCGATGACCGCGACCCAACAACTCAGTAGATTCGGAAGGAACCGAAACCGAAGAGCCCTCCTGTCGTCGGAAGAGTCAGAGACAACAGGCGGATCAGCCACAACAGCAAGAGGTACAACTAACGTACGATCATCATCCTCATCAAAAGTAGGAGGCCAAGTAACAACAACAAGGGATGAAGTAGGCGAAGGAGCAGAAGAGGTCCCATAAGGAAAATCCGACTCAATAAATTCAACATCTTGGGAAACAAAAAAATTCTCACGATCCAAATCATAAACTTGCCAGCCTTTTTGCCCAAGGGGATATCCCACAAATATACACCGGTGACTGCGACTAGCAAATTTGTCCCCATGACGATCGCGATTATAAACATAGCACAAACATCCGAAAACACGCAATCGAGAATAATCAGGCAACTTTCCATAAAGCATCTCATATGGGGTTTTGTTATCCAAAACACGTGACGGAGTGCGATTAATTAATTGGGCAGCAGTAAGAACACAATGACCCCAAAATTGAAGAGGTAGATGGGCCTGAAAACGCAAAGCACGAGCGATATTAAGAATGTATTGGTGTTTGCGTTCAACACGCCCATTCTGCTGAGGGGTACCCACACAAGAGGTCTCATGTAAAATTCCTTCACGACGAAAATAATCAGTCATGCACATAAACTCAGCACCATTGTCACTGCGAACCATACGCACCAATGTGCCGAATTGACGCCGGACCATAGCAAAAAAATTGATTAAAACTGAAGATACCTTCGTCTTATCAGCAAGTAAATAAACCCAAACACCGCGAGAAAAATCATCCACGATGGTCAAAAAATATCTAGAGCCACAAAAAGTCGGAACTCGATAGGGGCCCCATAAATCACAATGTATCAAATAAAAAATGCCAGTGCTCACAGTATGAGTAAGGGAAAAACTGTCTCTAGATTGTTTCGCCCGAAAGCAGACATCACATGTTTTATTCAAAGCAGATAAACGAGAATCAACGAAAGGTAAATGTGACAAAACTCAATTCGACAGATGTCCTAACCGCTGGTGCCACAAATCAGCAGAAACCTTGACCACTCGAGTAGTTGCAGGAGAAACTGTCCCCCGGAAGAAGTATAGTCCCCCTATCTGCTCACCCGCTTCAGTCACCATCCTTGAAGTGCAATCTTGAATGACACAAAACTTATCAGTAAAGTGAGTCGTACAACCAGACGTATGTAGCAATTGATATAAGGATATTAAACTGCACTGCAAACTGGGTACAAATAAGACATCATGTAAAACAATAGACGGCCCCAAATAAACAGTGCCCAATTTACTGGCAGATGTCAAAGACCCATTTGGCAACTGAACTGGACGAGCAGGTATATCCCGAACATCAGACAAAAATTCCAAAAAACCAGTCATATGATGAGAAGCACCACAGTCATACATCCAGGCATATAAACTTCGCTTACCAGGCGACTTACTGTCCTGTTTAGCAGAATGAACGAGCTAAACAAGTTGGGTCCATTGTTCATCTGTCAATCCACTAAGAAGACAATCAGAAGAAGTCAGACCTGTATTGTGATTTGCGCCAACCTGGACAGTCGCGGCGGCCACGTTAGCCTGGATAAAAGCTCTGCCGCTTCGGCCACCGCGTCCGCGCCGTCCACCACGGCGCCCACCTCCACCACGGGGGTACCAATCGGGAAAGCCAATAACCTCAAAGCAGTTGGCCGCAAGATGTCCGTTTTTTCCACAGTGAGAACACGATCGTTGTCGGCCTCTTCCACCTCCCGTAGAGCCGCCAGACTGATCAATCGAAGAACCTGTCATCGGAAGCACCGAACCAGATGTCGGCAACGCTTGGAGAAGCCCGCCACCAGCACGCACACCACCGATGGCACCGTCAAGCCCGCGAGAGAACAGAGCAGGGCATGTTCGAACGGAAAAACCCGCAGCAGGAGAAAGATCGTCTTCAACAATGGAGATGGTGCGCATGCGTTCTTCTTGAATGCAAGTTGAATACACACGATTCAATGTCGGCAGAGGATCTTGTGCCAAAAGATGCGAACGAGTGGGACCATAGAGTGTAAAATCCAATCCTTTGAGAAATTGATGGACTCTCTCTATTTCCTGTTTTCTATTCCACGCAACCGGCAAATTGCAGGTACAGAGACCACAGCTGCACATTTTAGGTTTATCATATTCAGCCAATTCGTCCCAAATTTTTGAAATCTTACCGTAGTAGGCTTCAATATTTATGCCCTTCTGTTTACAAGACGCAAGATCGGATTTGAGTTGTTGAATTCGGGGACCATTGTTTATCGTGAAACGCTCCTTCAAGGAAGACCAGAGGTCCTCGACATAATCCGGTTCCACCACGGAAGATCGAAGCGTGGTATCGATGATGTTCATAAGCCAAGAGAGCAAAAGAGAGTTGTTTGCTTGCCAATCTTCAAACAACTCGTCGTCGGCAGACGGACGTGCGATCGAACCATCCAAAAATCCAAACTTCTTTCATGCACGAAGAGCGGTGCGCATACTACGAGACCATTCTTCATAGTTGGTATCTCCTTTTAATTGAATTTGAGTAGTTAAAAGGCCGGGGTTGTCGCTGGAAGTAATATCGTAGGGGGAGATTGTTTTTCTGGTAGTAGTCTCACTTGTGCTTATACTGGCCATGGCAGGAGAACAAGAGGAAAAAAAAATCGTAAAATTTAACCTACTCTAGATACCATGATAAAGCAGAAAGAAGAAGAAAGATATTGAGCGAGACATCAAATCTGATCGTCTCGTACACGGCGGTCACATATATATAAAGACAATTAGGGTTACAAGAGAAATATACTTCTTCTCCAAGAAACTAACTAAATAAGGGTACAAAAGGAAATATACACTAATATCACATCAACAGTTTGTCTACGGAGATAAATGGGACAACGACAGTGATTGCTAAAATGGAGCCGGAGCAATGTCGGACAAATCGAGTCGGAGATGGTAGTGAGCGGGATTTGCAGAGTATAAATAGGATTCTGTTTGTTAGTTTTTTATTTTATTTGAAAATTACATAATTTTGAGGGGCCTATTTACAATTGTACAAATTTTGGTTATTTTCAATTTAGTTCATAGTCAATGTAATTTTTAAAAATGTATTAAAGTGTTATCTTATATATATATATATATATTCCTTATACACATTAAAATATTATATTTTTTTAACCAAAAATAGTATATAAATATATAAAAGTAAAATAAAATTCTAATTATGCTTTATAATAATAAAAAATATATTATTTTACTTATTTAGGTTAATGCAATGTACAATTGTATATATATATATTAAATAGTTTTCGAATAAATATAATTTATCTTGGATCATATAAAGTAGAACACCTTATATATGCACTTTATAAAAATTACATGTTGCACTCCATAGACCAACTCATTGCACTTTATACAAATCCGCAATTAACTTTGATAGTTTTCACCAAAATACCACATGTTAATAAATTTGAAAAATTTATCTACATAATAGTTTAACATCCATAACAGTTACGCAAAAAAATACATGCATACTAACATACCTAAGTTACAGTAGTGCACTTTATATATCGACATGTTGCACTATATAGATAAAAACATTGCAGTTTATAAAATAATACATTGCACTTTATCACGACACACCAAAATTAATGTCGATAACTCTTAACAAAATACCGCACGACATACATTTAAAAAAAATAGGTCGACACAACTTTTTAGAATATTTTCATATTTTGTTATATTTGGTCGCATATATATTTTAGGTTTCCTCAACAAAATATATACATATATATATATATAATGCTAATATAAATAAAAAAATTATTTTGATTATGCATGGTGTTTTGATTAACCGACATACTAAATCAATCATGTCGATCCATTTTTAGTTTGGTTCGGTGCAATTCATAAAAATTGAATCCAATGTAAGTGCACAATAGTATTAGAATAGTTTCACATTACATAATAGCTACTGAAACTGAACAAATAAAAAAAAAATATTTAAATATTTATATTATGCTTTATTTTTTAAAATAACCGAAATAACTGAAATTGCCGAATAATATAAAAAAAATACTATATCTATTTTATATATTTTTACGTATTGAGATTGCACATTAAGTCTATACGAATTTCATATTACAAACTATTGAATTGCACAATATCAAATGATTTCGTTCAACTCAGCCCCAGAAGGAAAACTGACTTTAACCCAAGTCAAAGACAGTATGTTTAACGAAGAAACAAGAAGAAAAGACTCTAGGGCAAGCAGCTCCCAAGCCCTGGTCACAGAAACCAGGGGGAGAAGTAAAAGCAGAGGCCGGAATAACAAATCCAGAGATAAATCACAATCTCAACCCATGAGAAAATTCAAGTGTTAACACTGTGGTGAAGAAGGGCATATAAAAAAAAATCTGCAAAGCCTGGAAGAACAAAGGTTGGGGAAACAACAAACCAGAGAACGATGAAAATACTGCAACCCCTGTGATCAATGGGGAAGTGGTGTTGCTCTCTGTTGAAGAAGAAGACTGTCATGTTGGATTCATGTGTTGAATGGGTCATTGACTCAGCAACATCATACCATGCAACCTCTCACAAGGAATTTCTTTCTCTGAACAAAGAAGGAGACTTTGGTAGAGTAAAGATGGGCAACAACAGCATTGCAAATATTGTGGGAGTTGGTGATATGTGCATTCACACTGATATTGGGTGCACAATAACACTGAAGGATGTGCGACATGTACTTGACTTACGTCTGAATTTGATCTCTGTGCATGCACTGGATCTAGCAGACTATAGTAACAATTTTGGCAGCGGCACGTGGAGGCTTACCAAAGGATCATTATTAGCTGCTAGAGGTACAGTGAGATTGACACTGTATAGAACTCAAGTGAAGCTGATCAAGGGTGGATTGAATGAAGTCGAGGATGATGCTTTGCCAAATTTGTGGCACAAAAGACTGGCTCATATTGGTGAAAAATGATTACAAATTTTGGCAAGAAAGTCCCTCATCCTATTTTCCAAAGATTCAAAACTAAATCCTTGTGATTATTGTCTCTTTGGGAAGCATCATAGAGTGTCTTTCAGCAAACCTCAAAGATAAAAGAGAATGTGTTCGAGATGGTGTATTCTGATGTATGTGGACGCATAGAAGTGGAGAGTCTCGGTGGTAGCAGATATTTCGTGACGTTTATTGATGATGCTTCACGAAAATTGTGGGTGTATTTCTTGAGAACGAAGGGCGAAATTTTTCAATACTTCAAAAGCTTTCATGCTATGGTGGAGAGACAGACTGGTAAACCTTTGAAGTGTCTTCGCTCAGATAATGGGGGCGAGTATACTTCCCATGAATTCAAGAATTATTGTGCCGAGTATGGCATCAGGCATGAGAAGACTGTACCTGGAACCCCACAACATAATGGTGTGGCTGAAAGAATCAACAAAACCATTATGGAGAAAGTGAGGTGTATGTTAAGAATGGCTAAACTACCTAAGCCATTCTGGGGTGAAGCTGTTCTAACGGCATGCTACATGATCAATTGATCTCCATCTGTTCCTTTGGGCTTTGATATCCCTGAGAGAGTACGATCGGGACATGATGTTAAATACTCTCATTTAAAAGTGTTTGGATGCAAAGGTTTTGCTCACATAAGCAAGGAACAGAGACGAAAACTTGATGATAAAGCCATTCCTTGTATATTTTGGGCTATGGAGATGAGGAATTTGGCTACATGTTATGGGATCCAGAAAATCAAAAAGTTATCAAAAGCAGAGATGTAGTGTTTCATGAGAAAGAAACTATGTCTGATTCTGCTTCACCAGAAACAAGAGAATCAAGTGTAAGGTGGATCTTTCACCTGTCAAACCTCTTGGAGATGCCACAACAGGGGGAGAGTGTGATGGAGAACTCAGGGTTAATAATGAACCAGAAACTGAAGATGGTGATGGTGAAGGTGTCGAGCAAGAAGACCTCGAAGCTTCGCCTTAGCTCAGGAGATCAAATCGAGCGATCCAACCGTCTACGAGATACCCTAGTTCTATGTATATTACCATCACTGAAGAAGGGGAGCCCGAAAGCATTGAAGAAGTTCAGACTCATAAAGATAAATCCCAGTGGATGAAAGCTATGCAAGAAGAAATGGATTCACTGGTGAAAAACAAAACTTATGAGCTTGTGAAGTTTTCGAAAGGCAGGAAAGCCTTGAAAAATAAATGGGTGTTCAAGCTTAAGAAATATGGTGACAAACTGTAGAAGTACAAGGTTCATTTATTCATGAAAGGATTTGGACAATAGAGAGGAATAGATTTTGATGAGATGTTCTCTCTGGTTGTAAAGATGAGCTCTATTGGAATTGTACTCGGATTGATGGCTAGCTTGGATCTAGAGCTTGAACAACTATATGTGAAGACTGCATTTCTTCATGGAGACCTAGATGAAGAAATCTTCATGGAGCAACCAGAAGGATTTGAGAAGACTGGAAATGATCACTTGGTCTACAGATTGAAGAAGAGCTTGTATGGACTGAAATAAGCTCTAAGACAGTGGTATAAAAGATTTGACTCGTTTATGGCGAGCCATGGATATACCAAGACTGATGCAGATCATTGTGTGTTTGTTAAGAAATTTTTAGGTGATAAATTCATTATCCTTTTGTTATATGTAGATGATATGTTGATAGTGGGACATGATATGAAGCTGATTGGTGATTGGAAGAAGGAATTAGCAAAGTCCTTTGATATGAAGGATCTGGGCCCTACGCAACAAATTTTGGGCATGCAGATCATGCGAAATCGAAAATCCAAGAGGTTATGGTTATCGCAAGAATAGTATATGAATCAAATTCCGGAGAGATTCAACATGAAATCGGCTAAGTCGGTAAATACACTGTTAGCCAATCACTTCAAACTCAGTAAACAGAGTTGTCCTACGAGTCAAGAAGAAAAAGAAGCTATGGCGGGTGTTCCATACTCCTCAGCAGTCGGTAGTTTGATGTATGCCATGGTCTGTATCAGACCAGATATCGTGCACGCGGTTGGAATTGATAGCATGAATCTTTCCAGTCCTGGGAAAGATCATTGGGAAGCTGTGAAGGTACCTAAAAGGCAATGCAAATAAATGTTAGACCTTTGGTAAAGGAAACCCAATTCTTGAAGGTTATACAGATGCATATATGGCATGTGACCTGGATTGTAGAAAATCTACTTCAGGATTTGATTTGCAGGAGGAGCTGTATCTTGACAATCCAAATTGCAGAAATCTGTGGCCTTGTCGACTACTGAAGCAGAGTATATTGCAATGATAAAAGCAGGAAAATAAATGCTTTGGTTGAAGAGGTTTCTTCAACAATTGGGAATGAAGCAGAAAAGGTACAATGTCCATTGTGATTGTCAAAGCGCATTGGATTTAAGTAAGAATGTGATGTACCACTCTCGCACGAAGCACATTGATGTCAGATATCATTGGCTACGTCAACCAGTGGAAGAACAACAGTTCAAGTTGAAAAATATTCACACTGACAAAAATCCTGCTGACATGATGACGAAAGTTGTAACAGGGGGAAAACTTCAGCTTTGTGCCGAGTTGATCGGCAAGGAATGCATGTAAATAATTGCAGTACATTACCCTTTGGCTGGAGGGAGAGAATTGTGGGGTCTAGCCACATGAAAGCAAAAGAATCCAGCCAAGACACAATTTTTTTTTTCATGGTGGTTGAACAACATGTGGATGAACAACAAATTTACAAAAAAAATGTCTTGGTTGTTGTGCCAATCATATTGAAATTTTGCTGGCAGGCACTGAATGCATTGAATCAGAAGTGCACTTCCCCTCTATAAATAGAGGGGGCATTCAACAGAGAAGATGCACTAAGAAGAGAGAACAAAAAGAGAGAGAGCAAGAGAACAAGAACAATAGTTCTTGCGAGTGCTATTTTTCAGTGAGATAAAAATAGATTGTTTGAGTAAATCCTGTGAGTGTAGGAAAAATACACCAGGTTGGGTATCAACTCTATTACTCCTTGTTTAGGACTGGGGTTTTCATTGGGTCACTATATTTTATATTTCTAGTGTAGGGGAGTGTGAAACGATATTGTAATTATCTTAAAATATAGTGTAATTGTTCTGAGGTTGTCCCGTGGTTTTTCCTCTAATTGGAGGGTTTTCCACGTTAAATCTTGTTTCTTATTTCTTGCATATTTTATTTAATTGGGATATTCTTATTATGCTCTATGGTCGCAGTTTAATTTGATCTTCCACATCTGAAAAGAATTATTCCTGTTTTATTGCAAGAGTTTTTCTATTATCATTCTTGAGTTGCTGAGATTGAGATTATTGTTCACCATTCCTGTCAGTATTTTAATTTACACACTAGTAATCACCCGAGCGATGCACGGGGATATTATCACTTGTGAGCTTTTTACAATTATATTTTGTATATAAATTGTGTAATATCAAAATGATCATGATCATAAGAATAGACATATAAACATGTAATTAAACTTAAAAGATCATATATTATTGAACACTTCCCTATATACAACATTATTAGTTTGATTCTTTGGCACGTCATCTTTGCCACAAATTAAGATTTTCAAACCCTTTCGGTTAGTGACACGGGAGACAACAACATAAAACTGACCATGACTGAACACTGGTTTCTTAAGAAATAAGCTAACATGAGATAAGGACTGTCCCTGGCTCTTGTTTATAGTCATAGCGTAAGAAACCATAATGGAAAACTGCCGCCGCTGGAACTTGAAAGGAATTCTAACATCCGAAGGAGTTATGGTCATTCTTGGAATCAACACCGTATCACCAGCATGATCTCCTGTGAGTATCTTACACTAAAGAACATGAGTGGATAGTTTTATCACAACCAATCGTGTCACATTACAAACTCATAGAATGATCCATGTTCCGCAACAACATGACTGGAGTTCCACTCTTCAAGGAACACTTGATACTGTTCAAAAACCCATACGTATGGAGATCAGACAAAAAATCATTATTAGAATCTGATTTGCACTTACTAACAGAGCTTAAGTACATACGACCATCCAACAAATTCACTGATGTCATGTACTCATTGGTAGAGACTCGACCACATCCAACGTCGGCGCTAAATAGCTCTATCCTTCAAATAACTTGGATTGTCAGGCACCTCCTTATACATTGGATATGTACTTTAAACGATTTGAGCAATAGGATCATCAGATGGTTGAAGCAAAATGTCTTCTGGTATGTCAATAAATGCACACCCGTTATTCGACACCCC
>CACSLK010027763.1:66937-77550 GCA_902706635.1 Striga hermonthica | reverse complement strand
GATATTAAAACTCGTATTAGATTAATTTAAAATATGAGTTTTAATAAATTCAAACTCTTGTATGATGATAAGATAAGTGCAATATAGTTAAGAAGTGGAGATATTTCGTTGTCAATATATACCTCAACTAATACATACCATGCGAATTAACTACCACGTGCAATTTTAAATAATGAGTTATCAATATATTATTGTTTAAATATTATATTTACGTTGAAGGCACTTTACGGCTGATAGGCGAACTGGACAGAATAGAAGAAAAGAATGATATTGCGAAATTAATGAAGAAAGAGCTCAATAGCACACCAGAGGAGTGCCCTACCCCGTGCAATTTTAAATCATCACTTATCCACATATTATTGTTCCTATATTATCTTTACACCATTAATTTTATCTCTAAATCATTAAATTTTAATTTAATAATTAAACTACAACGTGCAATTTTAACTATTCGGTTATCCATATATTATTGTTCCAATATTATCTCCACACTATTAATTATGAATTGTGATTTTGCAACAATGGAGACAACTACCATGTGCGATTTTAAGTCACGAATTATCTGCAGATTACAGATTAATATATAAATTATTATAATATTAATTTAACCACAAACAAACTATTTTTATAAATTTAACTATTGAGTTATCCATATATTATTGTTCCAATATTATCTCAACACCATTAATTATGAATTCAGTTTATGATTTTGCATGAATAGAGAACTACCACGTGCGATTTTAAGTCATGCCTTATATGCAGATTAGAGATTAATATATAATTTATTATAATATTAATTTAAGCAAATTTATTCAACCATTTTATAAAAATGTTGTTTGATCATATTGACGTAAAAAGAAATATTTAACTTTTTATCATGGTGAAATTGTGGCTTATCCACAAATGTGGAATTGTGGCTTGTCCACAAATTATTGTTTGTTAGGATGAAATTGTGGCGTTATAATATTTATCCTTTAATCATTAAGATCAACATTTATTATTATATAACATAAATCAATATAAATATTGTAATCAAAAAAATATTTATGAATATAATCCATTATGATAAATTATTGAAAAATCACGGAATATAAACGATTAAATGTACTTGCTTCAACTAATGTTAACTTTGAAAAATATTTATTTATATAATATTATATTTGAAATATTTGTTAAAATTTGTATTAATTTATATCTTATACAATGGCATTCTACAAATTTTAAACTAAATACAATAGAAGTAAAAAATAAAATGGTCGAAAATTGTCATATTCTTGCGAAATTGAATAATGAAAACAAATATATTCAGCGACATTTTATAACGATAACAAATATAATAACACTAAAATTTCTTATAAAATTCCATATTGAACGACATGGAATGAAAATAAAATTCATAATAATCAAACCCTAAATATCATAAATATCTCTTGCTCCTTGTTAATATAAAGGTAAAATATCACCTGTTTGAGGGAAAAACCTGCCATAGTTGATAACACGACTTCTTCCATGAAGCACAAGTTTCCATATGTTGGTCATGATATCTTTCTTCCCGCGGCATGCGTTTCAACGACATAATTACTGATTGCATACACCCCACCTTCGCTCAGTACACCTCGAAATGCTCTCATATGTTTAGAACGGATTATGCCTTTAATGAATGAACCCTACAATATAAATTTATAAATATGAAATAAAATATTTTTTAAAATTATATAAATTTGATATTTCAAATGAAAATTTTTACCTGTTCATCATGAAACAATATATGCAATGTGTTCCAGCCATTGTTTTGTGACCCGGACTGGCCCGGTGGGTCGACCCGGGACTCGGAGCCGAAACCGGTCTAGGTAGACTATTTGGAGCGGGTAACAATAGACCCGACCACCCCGGCATTGACCCGGTTGACCCGGGTCATTGACCCGGTCTTTATAGAATTTTTTATTTTTTTTATTTTCTTATATAAAAAATTAAAAATTATGTTTATATAATGATATAGTAAATATTTATTGTGAGATTCAATATTATTAACACTTAAATGTACAAATTTTGTATACAAAACATTTATTTTTGTTGCTTTTATGTATATTTATATGTCAAAAATTCTATATATATAGTTTTAAAAATTTTAAAATTAATTATGTGACTCAACAATTGACCCGGTGACCCGGCGGTTGAACCGGTGACCCGGAGACATGCCCGGGTCGAGTTTTCGGGCTGGATTTAAAAATTATTGTTCCAGCTCTCCTGTTGGTGATGCGTTTCAAAAAAGGTTTATTTGTCCTATTTACAAAATCGAGTGTATCCCAGACTTACGATATTATATTATCGATGTGTTCTAAAAATTATCTCTTTTTTTTTGAACTATGTGAATGACGTGAACATGTAATGGTGGTAGTGAATACGATTTTATAAAAAAATATTTGTAGCACGTGGGTGTGGACTGAAATTTAATGGAAAGATTTATGACAATTATGTAATGATAATTATGGATACAATTCTAATTCTAATAAATATTGAAGCAAGTGAATGAAAAAAAGATATTTTAAAGGCGGCACGTTGGTATGCACCGAAATTTAATGGAAAGCTTGAGGCGTGAAAATTTCAGATTAAGGCGGAACAACTAAGTGTTTCTTTTCAAATAGGATACCCAATAATTAAAAACGTGAGCTATCTCTTTAATGTGACTTATCCACATATTACAATTATCTCTCTAATTAATTAATTTTTGAATTCAATTGTGACTTTTTTTAAATGCTTTCAAGCTTTTTTTTTTCAAATAGGATACCCATTAATTAAAAACGTGCATTATCTCTTTAATGTGACTTATTCACATATTTCAATTATCTCTCTAACTAATTAATTTTTGAATTCAATTATGACTTTTTTAAAATGCTTTCAAGCTTTCTAAATTTAGAATGTCAAAGTATTATTTTTTTGGTCAAAAGTTTCTAAAAAGGATTTATCCAACAACCTTTTTATATATAGATAGATAGATAGATTCCGCATTTGCGCATCTGAGCCCAACAGTCACCTCATCGAAAAATATTTAACCACGTTAGGTTATGTTATTTTATATTCTGGCATACAAAATGATATTAAAGACATAAAAAATCAAGGTTATGAATAACATTATTTATTCATGCGGTTCATGTACAAAATCCTCTAAAACCAAGCAGCATGCACACCACACCACAAATCTTTAAAGAGTCGGACATAAAAATCAAGTAAATAATTAACATACTGTTTTGTTTTTGTTTTTTTTGATACCATAGTAAATTATAGATCTAGGCTATTCTATATATTTACACCATAGATCTTAAAGAGTCAGGCATAAAAATCTATTTGTAACATACAATTTTTTTTTGTTTGTTTATAAAATGTCACCTTCATATGAAATATACAAATCAAACATTAAGATCTATTTTTTTTTTATTTTTTTTTTGTTGTAAAATATGCAAAATACAAAGGTGCCTGTGATTTGGCAGGGTCTTGACGGAATGCAAAAAAAATTAGTTATTAAAACAACTAAATCATGCCGGAATTTAAAATTGAGTAATGCTACATAACCAACCTAGTGTACAACTACGTTGACAACACAAGTATAAATACTCATAAAATTTAAAATAAAAAAATACACAAGTGGATGTTTACACTTCTGTTGTCAATCTAGTTGTACACTAGGTTGGCAATGTAGCATTTTTCTTTAAAATTTCCTATGCCACTCCCACTTTGTATCTTGACCCGACCAACTTTAACATCTTTGGCCAGTAAGTGATTTTTCAAAATCGACCGGGCTCTCAAATACCAGCTCCCGCTATCTGCAGGAATCGACCGAATTTGTATATTTGGCGAATGGGTTGGGCCGAACAGAATGAAGACATATGTGGGGTGTTTAGATCTCAGGTTGATTTTCAGACAAAATTATGGAAGAGACGAAAAAATATAACACACCCTAACATCTCTTTGTAACATTTAAAATCAGACTCCATACTATCACTACAAGAAATTACATGTATCGTGACGAAATTCGTGTGACGAAAAATATTTCGTCACCTTTGATTGTCTTATGGTGACGAATTTGACAATTTGTCACTACATTATTGTATACTGCGACGACTACTACTTGCGTCATAATCGAATTTGTTTTTCGTCACATATTCGTAATTTACATGACAATACATCTAAATTTGTCATCTTTACATAAAATATGACGAAATTCCATGTGACAAAATAAATATCGTCGTTGTTAAAGGTTTTTAGGATGACGCTTTTCATTAATGCGTCGTAATATAATTTTGTACTGTGACGATATTCTACACTACATCTAAATTCGTCACAATAATATATAATATGACGAAGTGCAATGTGACAAAATAAATGTCGTCGTTTTTATGATATTAAAAATGACGCTTATGGATGATTCGTCATTATATAATTGTGTCTTATGACGATACATTACAATGGATCAAAATCGTCACAATAATACTTTTTATGACGAATTACAAAGCGACAAAATACGTGTCGTCATTTTTGTTGGTATTTAAACTGATGTTTACGAGTAAAAGAATCGTCACCGTATGTTGCCCTATGGTGACAAATGTAAGAAACTGTCATTACATCATTGCATACTGCGACGACTACTACATTCGTCATTTTAGAACTTATTTTTGGTCACATAATGGTATTTTTCACGTTAATGCACCTCAGCTCGTCATCTATACATCTACGTTCGTCACATGTATATAAAATATGACGAAATTAAATGTGACAACAAATGTCGTCATTGTTCATGTTATTTAAAATGATGCTTATAACTAATTCGTCATTATTTAATTATTTATTATGACGATACATTGTAATACATCTAAATTCGTCACGTTAATAGATATTATGACTAAATTTAATGCGACAAAATAAATATCATTTTTTTTTATTTTGTGATGATACGTTATAATGCATTTAAATTTATCACATATTGTGACAAAAGTCATTGTGACCAAAAAAAAAAAGAAAACGTTGTTTTTTTTTTTATTATTTAAAATGACGCTCATCTATAATTCGCCATTATACAATTTTGATTTGTGACAATGCGTTATAATACATTTAAATTCGTCACATGAATACATATTATGACCTAAAGTCACTACGACGAAAACAAATCATTGTGTTTTTATGGTATTTAATATGACGCTTACGAAAAAATCGTCTTTATATACTTTGTTTTGTGATGATAAATTATAATATATCTAAATTCGTCACATTAATATATATTATGATAAAAAAAAATTCCGACGAAAAAAAAATCATTGTAATTTTTTATTTATAATGACCGGATCCCACATTTGTGTAGTTTTTTTTAATTTTTTATTATTATTTTTTGTGGAGTTGGCAGCAACCTGCTTACATGTTAATTTCATTTAACTATTTCTTTTTTTTTTTTTGTGGCAGTTAAGTGACAAATTATTGAAAAAGAAAAAATAGCAACACTAAGGATCGAAACTTGCACATCTTGCAAAAGTTAAGATCCATTACCCAATTGACCTACAAGATCATGTGTTAAAAGTTTGACTTCAAATTTATATCTATATTTAATTCGACATCTTTTTATTTAATATATGTTTAATTGATTTTTTATTTATATTACTAATAAATTTATTACATGTTAAATAATAAATAAAGTTAAATAAAGCAAAGTAACTAAATAATATAATATTATTTATTTATTTACTAAATTACTTACTTTTATTTAGTAAATAAAAGAAATATAATTATTATTTAATACCACTTTTATTATAAACTTTTACATAATTGAATTGTACTAATTTAATTACTTGTTGTATTTAACTTTTATCATCATCTACGTTGTTTTTTATACTGATTTACGTTTATTAGTTTTAATTAAGACTTATTTGTATATTAAATAAATATTTACTAAACACATAAATATGTTATAATATATATATATATATAATATGTAAGTAAATAAATAGATTAAATGATATATCATTAATATTGAATAAACATTAATTAATAAATAAAAAATATATATTAAATAAATAAATATACTATTATTTGCCTATTTATTTAATTTTTATATTTTAATTTGCAACCAATCCATAATATGTGTGATTTTTACAACTAAAAGTAGTATAAATACAAAATTATACCATTTAGTTATAAAATTTATACATAATTTATATTTTAAATATGTATAATTGACAAGCGGTCAAGGGCGACGACGGGCCGAAGCCGTGCGCCTGCGAGGAAGGCAACACGGCGCGAGGAATGAAGCAGACGGCGAAGAGTTTTTTTATCGCAAGAGAGAAGGGTTTCGGAAAAATATGACTTTTGTAACACAAAAATTGTTACAATCCATTATTATTATTATTATCATTATTATTATTATTATTATTATTATTATTATTATTATTATTATTATGTACCCTATCCCATTATGATAAAATAATTTCTTGCTCCTTTTTAGATTAATTAAGGTAAAAACCGTTATATTTTATATTAACTAAGTAATAAATATATATTTTTATTGTATCATATAATACTTATCAAAATTAATAACTGTTTTTACATTAAATGATATATAAAAATTACTTAAACATAAAATATTATATTTTAAAACCTTTTTGTTCAAGTTATTTATTCTCAAACCGATATTATATTTTTAATAAGATTAAATGATTATGTTTTAGATAAATTAATATATTTTAATGTCATAATAAAATTCCTTAAATTAACTTAAGAAATTGTTATAATAAATTTAATATTTTTCATCTAATTAATTGGCAAAAATCTCTCCAAATTATAAAAATTACATTATTTATTATATTTTACAAATCAATATAGTGATTCATATGCAATCAAATCATTAAGTACTATTTATTTTAACCAATGATCAAATTTTAAAACATAGTAGCATTTATCTACCTTATAATATCAATATTATATACATAAATATATATTATAATACTCTATGTTTAAAATATAATATCGTATCTGACTTATAATTTTAATAATATAAATACAAATAACACATACTACATAATTTACATATGTGCAAATGCACATGTCGCATTAGTAATCTTATAATTATTAAGATAACTAGTATTCATCCCGTGCATATGCACAAAAAAACATAAATATTTATATATTATATGTATGCATACAATATATAAAACTGTATATTAGATAATGGTTCTACTACATTTTAAATTTTGACTTATATGAAAATGTGTAATGTAAATATAAATTATTTCCTTACGTATGAATATTTATACTGATGTCAAAAATTTTAATGAACATTATAATTTAGTAGCCTAGATGGACGATACATTTAATTATTTAAAATATTATTATAATTATTTTTATCATTGTTATTGCAATTGTCTAAATGATTTTAATGTGTTTAATTATGACACTCATGTCAATTAACTAATATCTATACTTATATTAAAAGCCATACCATTTACTAAAAATAGTAGCAAAAAAAGTCAACTCACATTTAATGCATACTTTGTTTAGAAATTTTTTACTATATGTATTAATTGCTTGCATATATACATTTCCTATTCAAATATGATCAAAAAGTCAACTCACATTTAAATAATTTTATTAACTTCTGCAATGATTTTACTGATATATTATAATTCATATTTGTCGATAGTATTTTTTAATTTTTATTTGAGCATATAAAACAAATATTTTTTTAAAATTAATATTTTATTTATCAATTAAGATAATGATCGAGCAATTTATATATTTATTGATAAAAAAATAATAACTGGACAAAAAACAACAAAAAAGAGGATAGTGGACCAACATAAAAAAACACGTATTCCGTGAATACGTTTTCTGTATATTTTAATCAAAAAACGTATTCACTAAATACGTTTTTTACATTTTTTTATAAAGGAAAACGTATTCCGTGAATACGTTTTACAATTAAAATGTGCAGAAAACGTATTAACGGAATACGTGCTTTTCATTTATTTCCACCCACTTTTTCCTTTTTTTTTGTCCACTACTTTTTTGTTTTTTTTTCGGTAAAAAATTCGATAATGATCACATAATTAAATAATATTACTGATGGCTGGATAATAAATTAAAATACATTAATTATTCTTTAAAATTTTGGCATGTTATTTATTTGTATTTATACTTATTATATAAGGTATCATATTTATCAAATTTAGTAGATTGAAAAGTCAACGTAATTAATACATTGCTATTTCTATCCAAAATTTTATTTAATTATTTTATTTATTTGTCTTATATCCCATAAAATCAGTTTAAGAAAAAAAATCTCATAACATCTGACAAGTAAAAAAAAAGACGTAAAATCTTTACTATTATTAACATTGATTTTGTCAAAATAAATCTCATAAAATAAGTGAAGTCAAAATTTGTACGTAAAGTCTATCTATCCAGAAAAAAAAGTCAAATTCAAAATTCTTTCTCTAATTCCTTCTTTTTCTTATCTAATTTTTTTTTAATTATCTAATTGTATGAAAATCTGTTCTGATTTTGCTCAATCCTCTAATTGTATTTGTATTATATTCCATAAGATTGGTTTAACAAAAAAAATCTCATAACATCCGATAAGTAAAAAAAAAAACGAAGTACGTAAAATCTTTACTAAAATAAAATTGTTTTATTTATTATCTAATTTATTATCTAATTGTATGGAAATTTGTTATGATTTTATGGTACGTACTAAAATTGTGCACCCGTGTTCAAGAGCTACTTAACGGGCAAACTCTGTGAAAATGACTCATTTAGTATTTTTGTCCCGTGAATACGATATGTATTTTTATTACACATATTAGAAAATTGTGCACCTCGTGCATTGCACGGGCTCTGTACTAATAAATAACCTTAAGGTTGTGCACCCCGTGCATCACCTGTGTTCACATTTTGGCCTATTACAGGCCACATATTATATATATCTCGTACATTTATTTTATTCATTTATATAATTATAAGAATGGATAAATGACCTTAAAATTGTGCACCGCGTGCATCGCACGAGCTCTGTACTAGTTATACTAGATAAAAAGTGAATTGCCATGTCAGACCGGTTCATTTAAATGTAGGGGGGGCGATTCCGGGCCCAATATTTTAGGCATGCCGCTGGGCCGGTCTTTTTTCTTTTCTTTTTCTTTTTTAATGTAATATTTTTACTCTCTTCTATTTTAAATAAATGTCGTTTTGACTTTTTTGATTCATCCATTTTGTTATGTATCTAGACATTAATATGTCTAGATACATAGTAAAATGGATGAATCAAAAAAGTCAAAACGACATTTATTTAATCAAAAAAGTCAAAACGACATTTATTTAAAATAGGAGGTAGTATATTTTAAGAATGTAATAATGAGGTTAGGTTGGATGCGTAATTGTTGGGCAACCCTATCTAATATAAAGTCAATCCTAGCCTACCATTAGAACATAGCCTATCAAAGTACAGCACCAACCATTACATAGATCTTAGATCTGACATACTTCTCCAAAATTCTCAAATGGCTTACCCTCAAAAAAGTGTAATCATATTCTCTCCCTCAAAAAAAAGAAGGAAAAAAAAAAAAAATTCAATGAATGAATCCACCATGTACTCATCTCGTTCGATATTGAAGATCATTCAATATCTGTTTGAGATATGTTACGGGGCCGATGCTGGCCGGCTATCTGTTCAAGTTCAAGATCCGCGGCACTCCTCACGGGTCACGACGTGGGTTACGGCGGTTGGTGCTTTTCGAACGGACCTGAGGGTGATTCCCGGCGACTGCAGAAAGCGGCTGAGGGTGCCTATCCGGGTCGCCGCCGGTCAATTCTCGACGGCGCGGTTTTAGGGTTGTAAGGTTTGTTATTCCTTTTGAATTATTTTAATTTTTTTTATTAGCCACATTTAGTTCAGCCCATTCAAACACATACACAGCCCAACAAAGTCCAAGACAATTACCATTTATACTACCTAGCCCACAACGAACCGAACCGACCAGCCCATTCAAACACACATACAGCCCAGCACACAGCGCATTGCTAGCCAATTAGACATTGAACCAGCCCTTTAAGACACACATGTAGCGCAACTCAGAGCCCATTTCTACCCCAATACACATCGACATAACCCAACTATTTACACGTTCCCGGAATTCGATTTCCATTTCGTCCTCAACACGAACTATGCAAAATGCGAAATTCGATTTACATTTCCTCCTCAACACGTAATATGCAAAATTTCGTTTCGTTCTCAACACGCACTGAGCAATTTTTCGTTCTGAGCACGTCTTTGTGTTAATATAAATACCCGACGTTCATAATCCCAAAATAAATACCCGACGTTCGTAATCCCACAACCAAACCTCTCACACTGAAACACCCCCTCGCACAGACACCACACCACTCCACTCCACCATGGCTCATCTGGTGAAGAGATTATCATCCATCACCAATTCCTCTGGCGGGAGAAAAATTCCTCCACCGTTGATGTTGGGAGCAGCAGCAGGAGTTGCGGGTCTACTTGCAGGTAGTTGAATATATTTTCCCTTTCAATTTATACTTCTTCATAATTTTGCTTTGATTTTTTTTTTTTTTTT
>CACSLK010027763.1:45218-61210 GCA_902706635.1 Striga hermonthica | reverse complement strand
TTTTTTTTTTTTTTGTGTGTTTGATCATCTTTTCAATTAAATCCTACTAATCGAAATGAAATTGGCAGTGTCTACTGAAATTTAGGGTAAATCAAAGATGATTTTGTGTGCAAATTCTATCTTTCTCTTCTTATTTTCCGTTACAAGATTAGCATATTTGTTACTGCATATTCCAAATGTTCCATCAAGCAAAAATGTGATATTTACTGTTCTGGTTGCTCTCACATGCACAGAAAGGTTGTGGAATCAGAATTATTTGTTGTTTGTAGGGGATTCATCGAGGCTAATAACCGGAAGTGCAGATCAGACTGCAACGTTATGGGATGTTAGAACTGGAACACCCATGTACACTTGTAAGTTTTATCTGTAACAGATTACTTTGTCCAGTTTTTATTTTTTACGTTTTTATTTTTTCATGCACGACCAATTGACATAGCAAAGGGCTGTCTGCAATGCCATTTTTTGACAGTTATAAGAACTAAGTTCGTGCCAAGGTGCAGATATTAGTTAAGTTTTCTTTCCCAGCCTAACTATAAACAGATTACCTAGCCAAAGAAGCTATTAATGTTAATCTGTAACTGAACTATACCGCAAAGGCTACAAACTCATCATACCAGATTCTATAGAAAAGTAGTGTAGGAGATATTAATAAGTAATATCAGTAGAACATCAATATATGAATCAAAAGTAAAAATGTGCGCTAAATCACACACACATTCATGTTTCCAATGACTTAACATTCAATCGAAACTTTTAGTTAAAAGGATATGTAACATTTTTCCCATCCGGTTTCGACTAAACCATGTCTAATTCTTCTTTTCAACTTTTGCCTTGTTAGTAGCCGTAGCCTGCGAGTACAAGAATGTTCCCAAAATCAATGGCCTTACCGGATTCCTAAACACCAGAACACTGGCATAATAACCACGACCCTCTTCATCGTGTTCCCAACCGAGAACGTGAGTGGGCTGATATCATCCAGCGCCTCATACGACGACTGATTATACAAATGGTAAAACACACCCAAAAGCATCACCCGTAGATAAAAGGTCGACTCTTTCCCAACAGTCTCAATAGCTCTGTAATACCCGACAACCCACTGCAATCCCTCGACCAACACAGCCACTGGAAATAGATAAAGCAACAAGATTATACTAATCCACCCGTACAAATTCAGACCACTCACTTCCCTAAAACTCTACAAGCTCCTTTTGGAGTAAATGTTCCAGAGCACGAACCCCATGTTGCTTGTCGTAGCACCCTAGAGTTCCTCAAGATTAAAGGAGACTTCGGTAACAGTCGCTAACGAGCACCCCAACACGATGGGGAGGATCGAGAGCCAGACAATTAAAGGATACGAGTCTCCAAGAAAGAGCGAGAACACAACCAAGAAAACAGAGAGAGACCTGTGTCAACTTTCTATTTTGCAGTTTGGACGGAAACTTGGTGCATGAGCTGGATTTCAAACCATTCACCGCGTCTTTTCCGTAGCCGATATAAAGTGGATTGGTAACGGTGTGGAGTTCCTGAATAGGTACCTCTCGGGAAGAATGTTTCACGGATAGCATGACCCCTCTCCTCGATTTCCTCCGGTCCCACCACTACAAGGGCAAGGTGAGGACTTTGGTACCTTAGTCAACTACTTTGAGTTACTTTGGTCAGTTTCTTTATGTCGATAGGGGAGTAATTATTTTCTTCTCTTTTCCAACAGGCGTTGATGCTGAACGACCGAATGAGGAACCTAAACTCTCTCCAATCCATGCTGAGGAAGGCCGTTGAGTACCTATCCACACTTCCTCCCGACAGTACCCATCAACAAAGGCCTATTGTTAACACTGGAGAGAAAGCGGAAGCTATTGTTTTGCTTAACTCTTGAATGTTAAAAATACTTTGCCAAATCATTAATAGAATTGAATTGATTATTTGTGAATATTTGTTTGTTGCTTTAGTTACCTTTTAGTTTTGAATCATTCATGGAGCAGGGCTTGCACTTCCTTTTTTTTTTTTTTAGTTCCTAAAGTTCCTCTGTGCATTAATGAATGAACAGAAGGCAAAAGTATGAGCGAATACATCAGGCAGACAAACAAAATCTAATACAATTTGGGCCGACTAATGAGAAAAATAGTTTGACTTATTAACATTTATAATTTGGGAAAATTTTATGCATACTATATGAAAATAAAGTATTTTCAAATTTACTTTCCTCCAACAAATAATTTGGTATATACCTAATCAACCAACTTTAATTACTTGATTGATAGTTTTTAAACCCGGCCCGGTAATCGACCCGGGCAGGTATTCGGGTCACCGGGTCACCGGTTCAACCGCCGGGTCACCGGGTCAATTGCTGAACCGGATAATTAATTTTAAAATTTATAAAATTATATATAGAGTATTTTGTGATATATAAATATACATAAAAATAATAAATTTAAATATTTTGTATGTAAAATTTGTAGATTAAAGTGGTAATAATATGTATATATTTATCATATAAATATATATACATAATTTTATTTTTTAAAAAGAAAAAGAAAATTAAAAACAAAAAAAAATAAAAAAATACATACAGACCGGGTCAACCGGGTTGACACAGCCGAGTCAATGTCCCGGGTCGACCGGGTTAAGGCCGAGTCGACCGGGTTTTGACCGGGTTTGACCGGGTCCGTTGTTGCCCGGTCTAATTAACCCACCCGGACCGGTTCCGGATCCGGGTCGACCGGGTCCCGGGTCGACCCGCCGGGCCGGTCCGGGTCACAAAACAGTGCTTGATTGCCTAAAAATTAGTTACAAATTGTAACTTCCTCCATCCCAAATGTGGGTTGCGTGATTTGTGGAGGGTACCAAGGAGAAAAAAAAAAAAACGACATCCCTCTTTCATATTAACTTCCACCTTTTTTTCCCGCTTGATTTGCATCTAATTACCAAATAAAAAAGAAAAAGGAAAAAATCTTGTAGATATTATGGAATCAATAACCCACCAAAATCGCACAGATATTATGGGAAAAATCTCGCGATAAATTTTTCTTTCGCGAGTAACGTGAACAACGATCAAATTTGAATCAAAACGAAAAAAAATGGGTATATTAGAGGTATATTTTAGGTATATATCTTAGATATATTTTATGTATATATGAGTTATGCCCGTGAGAAACGATCTGCTCGTGATAAATATCTCAAGTGTATATCTTAAGTATATTTTATGTATATGTTGGTTTTGAAATCAATTTTGAGAAACGATTGAAACTCGAGTGTATATTTAAAGTATATTTTATGTATATGTGGTATCGTGGACTTGAATTACGTGAATCTCGATTGTGTATTTTATGCATATTGTACGTATACTTTATGTATATGTGTGTTGTGCAACTTTGATATATACCCGCAACATATACCCGCAACGTGTAAATTTTCATACCCGAAAATTACAATTTTTTTCATATCGATACATATACCGAAAATATACTATATATACCCCCAACATATACCCGCAACATGTACATAATAGAACTATTTATCAACAAATCAAGCACACTATATATAGAGTTAATTCACGCAGGTTATTTAATAGAGCTCTCAGGTGGTATATATTCGGTTTATGTTAGTATATATTAAGTATATGTGACAAATAGAATTCTGTAATTTACGCAGCCGTATATATTGCGTTTATGTTTCTCATGTGGTATATATTGAATTTATGTTAGTATATATTCAATATATGTGCATAACTTGAATTTTGTAATTCACGCAGCCGGTATATATTGCGTTTATGTTAGTATATATATTCAGTATATGTTGCAATGAAAAAAAAATATTATTACAGATTACTTGTATTCCTTATACAAAAAAAATATATACTATATATATACTCCATATACATACAACATATACCCAAAATGTAAATAGTCCAGACGTAAAAATGTCTAAAAACTGAAAATATACTGTTTATATACTCAACATATACTGATTGGGGGTGTGTTTTTTTTTTTTTAAAAAGAAAAAAACACTCAAAATCCCAGTACCATTCAACATCCAAAAGTATAAATCCTACACAAAGACTGAAAATAATGCCAAAAAAGTAAGAAGAGAAAACAATTTTATACCAGACATTTTAAATGAAATTGTTTATCTAGAGATACAGAAGAACGAATTGGTTGCAGACCTGTTTCCTTTAAACTCAAGCTACCATATTGATTTTAACTTCGTTAATCGTGGTTGATGCTGCAGGAACTTCATCTAAGACCACTTGATCAACAGACATGATTCTTTATCTATGTCTCTCGTCAAATTCCATGGCTGAAAATTCACATGAACCCTATTCCTCCATCTTTGTAGGTTGATCATAGCACTTATTTTACTACCAAATAGATGAGACACAGAAAATTCATCATCTTCAATTTTTGAGGTAAATTACCTCAAAACCCCATCATTAATCGAAAAAAAAAACAAAAAAACTCGATTGTTGAGGTAAATTAACGTGGCGGAAGATGATCGGCGGCCGTTCTCGTCCACGGGGCGACGTTGCTTGAGCCAAACGGAGGCGGAGGCGGAGGCGAAGGCGGATGCGGCAACTCAAGGGGATGGGGCTGGCTTGAGGCGGCGTTTGCCGTATAAAAGAAAAAATATGGAGATGGGGTTTTGGAGAGAGAGAGGAGAGAGGATGTGGGTTGTGGGTTTGTCCCATTTAATTAGCATTTAATTTGCCAAAAGAAAGGGAATAACGGTTATTGTAAATATCAGGTAAAATTGAAAATATTTGATTTTATTAGGCAATTTTATAAATAAAAATATAAGGGATATATAAGTGTAATAAAAATTATAGATGATGGTAAGGAGTGCAAATTCCTCTTATAATTTTAGTTAGTATAGATAGTAGCCCAAAAACGAACACCAATAAAATTAGCATTTCTTACACTAGTGTTGGTACCCGTGCAATGCACGGGGTATAATACACAAAATATTTTTTTACTTAAATAATATAAAATTATTTAAGACAATATGAAATTATAGTTTCCACTATATCCTATTTAGTAATAATATGACATTTATTTATTTCCTATTATTGTTAATATATATATTGTATTTTTTTGACTATTTAATATATAATTTTATTATTTATAAGTTTATAAAAAATTATAAATGTATAAGATCATATGACATTTGTATACAAATTACTTGTATGTACTTATGTCATTTATCATAGTCTTATAATTTTTTCCAACAATTCATAATTTACACATTGCTTGATAATTGACCAACGTTTAGCCCATAATATTTATCTTTTGCCTATAATTATTTTGTGTATTAAATGTTAAAATCTTTGGATAAATAAATTTTAATTTTTAGTAACTTTAATCCTTATGCAACTACAAATTTTTTATGGTTAAATATTTTATATTTATGTTTTCATTTTTTATAATATATATTTTCTTTAATTCATTTTTTCTACCTGTATAATGAGTTACATAATATCTATTTGAATATATAGATATATTACATATTTCCATAATTAGACAGTCTATAATTTAAATTATTATACATTACTTTTTTTAGTAACTTATTTACATTTATACAATAGTATATAAGTAAAAATATGTACTTTTAAAAATTGAATAATTTCTTTATGTACATAGATACTTCTAAGGTGAAATTTATAATTTTTAATTGCACCCGATCATAAATTTTTATTTTTATTAGTATATTATTTAAATTTTAATAGTATTATCATTGTATATGATATATTCAATGAAGATGTATCCTTTTATAGATAAATTGATTACATTTCAGAAACTTTTATTAATATTTTAAATTATTTATTAAGCTAGTATGATTTAAACATAGTTATTCTGATTATTTTATTAAATATAAGTACTTCTGAATAGTGTATAATTAACTAAATTAATTAAAACCTACAACCGTAGATGATAATATATTTAATCAAATCAATTTCTATAATAATTTTTGAATTGTGTCAATAAATTACAATTACATCAATATAAGATATTGTTGAAAATTTATCTAATAAATCTCCTGGCTCAAATTTTCAATTTAAGCCAATTTGTAGATAATGAGTAATAGTCATTGAGTGTATAAAAATTAATTATGTTTTTCATGCATAAGATTTGCTAAAAAATAAATATTAATTAAATGCCAAATATAGACGAAAAAAATTCCCGCTCAAAGTCATGCCAATTATGGCAATAAAGATTGGTCCATTATATAAATATAGATTTATTCTCACTTGTTGTGTGTGCTTAGATGATTAGCGTTCCATACTAATGACTGAGAATGTCAAATACATTAGAACATCAGCAATGCAGTTAATTGTTGAGCGTTTAAACGGCCTCCCCCGCGTTCAATGGATTGAACGCTTGTTTAACGCATTTTTTTTTTATTTTTTTATTTATTTTTATTTTTTGTTTTCAAATCTTATTTTATTCAATGCATTAAAAGCATGTTTTTTTCCTTTTTCTTTTGTTTTGAAATAATTATTTCTTATGTCTTTTTTTTTTTTATATTTTATTTATTTTTTATCTATATCACTCTATTTTTTTTCTTGTGTAATCTTAATTTAAGTTATTTTGATTTTGTAGTGTTCTTTTATTTTCATGCATTTAAAATTTATTATTAAAATTTAAATATTAAATTGTATTTTTTTATTGAGAATAGAATATAAAAATTTATATTGAATGAGTGGATAATGAATCTCATATATGTATTTAAATGAATGTGTAGGAACGTGAGTGTGTGGAGAGAGATTTAGTGAAAAGATTATGTAAAAATGATATGGATGAGAGAGTGTGTTACTTTTTGATTGAATGAATGATATTTGTGTTAAAAGATATGGATGCCATTATAAGAGGTTCCATATTGTTAACTGAAGATGTCAAATAAATATCAGAGGTTTCGAATTTCCTTTACACTTGAATTATTAAATACTTGTTATAATAAAGTTGACACCCAACCCGGTATATTTTTCCTACACTTAAAGGAAGTACTCAAACACTATATTTTTATCTCACTGAAAATTAACACTCACAAAATGTTATTTCTTCTCTTTTTCTCATTCTGCTTGGTGTGTCTACAGCTCTTCCCGTTGCTCTTTATTTATAGTGAAATGAAGCTACATTTTTCAACAAATGACAACCCCCATTGTCAGAAATAACAACTCAGTTCAATAAAAAAATCCTATTCTACTTTAGTCGTTGGAATCTTACAACTAGTTTTAGTTATTTTCAATGTTTCTTTGTGGATGGATTCTGACAATTCTCTCCCTCCAGCCAAAGGAAAATATTCTGCAACTCTTCACATGCAATCCATGCCGATCAACTCGACACAAAGTTGAAGCTTTCCCCCTGTTACAACTTTCGTCATCATGTCAGCAAGATTTTGGTCAATGTGAATCTTTTCTAATTTGAATTGTTGTTCTTCCTCTACTTGACATAGCCAATGATATCTGACATCAATGTGCTTCGTGCGAGAGTGATACATAGCATTTTACTTAAATCCAATGCGCTCTGACTATCACAGTGGATATCGTACCTTTCCTGCTTTATTCCCAATTGTTTAAGAAACCTCTTCAACCAAAGCATTTCTTTTCCTACTTCTGCCATTGGAATATACTCTGGTTCAGTAGTCGACAAGGCAACAGATTTCTGCAATTTATATTGCCGAGATACATGTCCTCTTACAAATGTAAACAGAAACCCTGAAGTAGATTTTCTACTATCCAGGTCACTTGCCATATCCGCATCTGTATAACCTTCAAGACTGGGTTTCCTTTTTCAAAGGTCAAGCATTTATTTGCACTGCCTTTTAGGTACCTCAAGATCCACTTCACAACTTTCCAATGATCCTTCCCAGGATTGGAAAGACACCTACTAACAATTCCAACCGCATGAGCGATATCTGGTCTAGTACAGACCATGGCGTACATCAAACTCCCGACTGCCGAGGAGTATGGAACACCCGCCATAGCTTCTTTCTCTTCTTGATTTGTAGGTCAACTTCGTTTGCTGAGCTTGAAGTGATTGGCTAACAGTGTATTGACCGCCTTAGCCGATTTCATGTTGAATTTCTCCAGAATCCGATTCACATATCGTTCTTGCGATAACCATAACCTATTGGATTTTCGGTTTCGAATGATCAACATGCCCATAATTTTCTTCGCAAGGCACAAATCCATCATTTCAAAGGACTTTGCTAATTTTTTCTTCAAATCACCAATCAGCTTCATATTATGTCCCACTATCAACATATCATCTACATATAACAAAAGGATAATGAATTTATCACCTGGAAATTTCTAAACTAATACACAATGATCTGCATCAGTCTTGGTATATCCATGACGCGCCATGAACGAGTTAATTTTCTTATACAACTGTCTTGGAGCTTGTTTCAGTCCACACAAGCTCTTCTTTAATTTGCAAACCATATGCTCCTTTTCAGTCCTCTCAAATCTTTCTAGTTGCTCCATGTAGATTTCTTCATCTTGGTCTCCATGAAAAAATGCAGTCTTCACATCTAGTTGTTCAAGCTCCAGATCCAAGCTAACCACCAATCCAAGTACTACTCGGATAGAGCTCATCTTTACAACATGAGAGAATATCTCATCAAAATCTATTCCTCGCTTTTGTCCAAATCCTTTCACAACTAAGAGAGCCTTGTACTTCAACAGTTTGTCACCATCTTTCTTAAGCTTGAACACCCATTTATTTTTCAAGGCTTTCCTGCCTTCCGAAAGCTTCACAAGCTCATAAGTTTTATTTTTCATCAGTGAATCCATTTCTTCTTGCATGACTTTTATCCACTGGGATTTATCCTTATGAGTCTTTACTTCTTCAAAGCTTTTTGGCTCCCCTTCTTCAGTTATGGTAATATACGTAGAACTAGGGTATTTTGTAGACGGTTGGATCGCTCGATTTTATCTCCTGAGCTGAGTTGGAGCTTCGAGATCTTCCTGCTCAACACCTTCACCATCACCACCATCTTCTATTGCTGGCTCATCATCAACCTTGAGTTCTCCATCACACTCTTCCCCTGCTGTGGCATCTCTAGGAGGTTTGACAGGTGAAAGATCCACCTTACCACTTGATTCTCTTGTTTCTGGTGAAGCAGAATTAGACATAGTTTCTTGCTCATGGAATACTACATCTCTGCTTCTAATAATTTTTCTGATTTTTTCGGATCCCATAACCTGTAGCCAAATTCTTCATTTCCATAGCCCAGAAACATACAAGAAATGGCTTTATCATCAAGTTTTCATCTCTATTCCTTGCTTATGTGAGCAAAAGTTTTGCATCCAAACACCTTTAAATGAGAGTATTTAACATCATATCCAGACCATACTCTCTCAGGGATATCCAAGCCCAAAGGAACATATGGAGACCGGTTGATCAGATAGCACGCCATTAAAACAGCTTCACCCAGAATGTCTTAGGTAGCTTAGCCATTCTTAACATACACCTCACTTTCTCCATAATGGTTCTATTGATTCTTTCAGCCACACCATTATGTTGTGGGGTTCCAGATATAGTCTTCTCATGCCTGATGCCATGCTCGACACAATAATTCTTGAATTCATGAGATATATACTCCCTCCTATTATCTGAGCGAAGACACTTCAAAGGTTTACCGGCCCGTCTCTCCACTATAGCATGAAACCTTTTGAAATACTGAAAAACTTTGTTCTTCGTTCTCAAGAAGTACACCCACAATTTTCCTGAAGCATCATCAATAAATGTCACGAAGTATGTACTACCATCGAGACTCTCTACTTCCATGGGTCCACATACATAAGAATACACCGTCTCCAACACATTCTCTTTCTACTTCGAAGTTTTTCTGAAAGACACTCTATGATGCTTCCCAAAGAGACAATAATCACAAGAATTTAGTTTTGAATCTGTGGCAAATGGGATGAGGGACTTTCTTGCCAAAATTTGTAATCCTTTTTCACCAATATGAGCCAATCTTTTGTGCCACAAATTTGGCGAACCATCTTCCTCGACTGCATTCAACCCACCCTTGATCAGTTTCACTTGAGTTCTGTACAGTGTTGATCTTACTATACCTCTAGCAGCTAACAATGATCCTTTGGTAAGCTTCTATGTGCTACTACCAAAATTGTTAGTATAGCCTGCTAGATCCAGTGCATGAACAAAGATCAGATTCAGACGTAAGTCAGGTACATGTCGCACATCCTTCAGTGTTATTGTGCACCCAATATCAGTTTGAATGCACATATCACCAACTCCCACAATATTTGCAACGTTGTTGTTGCCCATCTTTACTCTACCAAAGTCTCCTTCTTTGTATAGAGAAAAGAATTCCTTGTGAGAGGTTGCATGGAATGATGCTGCTGAGTCAATGACCCATTTAACACATGAATCTGCAACATGACACTCTTTTTCTTCAACAGAGAGCAACACCACTTCTCCAACCTCTGTTCTTCTAGGCTTTGCAATTTTTTTTATATGCCCTTCTTCATCCCAGTGATAACATTTGAATTTTCTTCTGGGTTGTGATTGCGATTTATCTCTGGATTTGTTATTCCGGCCTCTGCTTTTGCTTCTTCCCCTAGTTTTTGTGATCAGGGCTTGAGAGCTGCTTGCCCCAGAATCTTTTCTTCTTGTTTCTTCATTAATCATACTGTCTTTGACCCATGTCTTTGACTTGGGTCAAAGTGAGTTTTCCTTCAAGAGCAGAGTTGCTCAACGAGACCACCAGAGTCTCCCAGCTATATGGTAAAGAACTCAAAAGTAACAGCGCCTGCAGCTCTTCATCAAGTTTCATCTCCATGGTAACAAGTTGGTTCACCATGTCTTGAAACTCATTCAAGTGTTCTGCAACTGATCTTCCATCCTGGTATTTTAAATTTACATTTATTCAATTTTGTTCCACAGAGTATGGGCTTTCGACTCTGTGGCAACATGATGGAATATGCTGATATCCACCCACTGTCTGATTAAACTGACAACCTTCCCGTGTAATTATTTCCAATCGTCATCCTTTACGTCATCTGGCTTGTTGTCTCCCTTTTCTACAGGATCATATAGATTTTCGTAGAAAAGTATGTCCTCCATTTTTGGCTTACAAATGGAGTAATTTGTTGCTGTGAGCTTCACCATGGTATCCACGTTCTCCTCTTTTTAATTTACACTGGTCGATACGGAGCCCAACTTGAGCTCTGATACCACTTGTTGGGCTCAGATGCGCAAATACGGAAGATATAAATTAAGATATCAAGGTAAAATGGTGAACAATAATCCCAATCCCAGCAACTCAAGAATGACAAAAAAAAATCTCTTGCAATAAAACATGAATAATTCTTTTCTGATGTAGAAGATCAGATTAAACTGCGACCACATAGCATACTAAGAATATCCCAAATATAGGGTAAATAATTTTTTCCAACCTGTACTATACGTGCTTTTAGGATTTTCAACCTAAAGTATTTTTTGTTGTAAAATGCAACCTGAACTACATATATACAATTATTTGCACGCTCGAATACTTTTTGACTGTCCGATCGTGTGCAAAAAAGGACACGTGTATGGTTAAGATGTGGTCGAGCGTGCAAATAGTGACTGTATATGTAGTTCAGGTTGCATTTTACAAAAAAAATACTTTAGGTTGAAGATCCCAAAAACACGTGTAGTATAGGTTGGACAAAATTGTTTACCCCCAAATATATAAATATGCAAGAACTACGACACCAAGATTTAACGTGGAAAAAACCTCCAATGTAGAGGGAAAAACTACGGGACAACCTCCGAAAACTTCCACTATATTTTCAAGATAATTATCTTTTCACACTCCCCTACACTACATATGTAAAATATAGCGACCCAGTGAAACCTCACTCCTAAACAAGGAATAATTGAGTTGATACCCAACCCGGTGTATTTTTTCTACACTCACAGGATTTACTCAAACACTATATTTTTATCTCACTGAAAAATAACACTCACAAGATGTTATTTCTTCTTTTTTTTTCTCCTTCTGCTTGGTGTGTCTTAAGCTCTTCCCGTTGCTCTCTATTTATAGTAAAATGAAGCTACATTTTTCAATAAATGACAACCCACATTCTCAGAAATAACAACTCATTTCAATAAAAAAAATCCTATTCTACTTTAGTTGTTAGAATCTTACAACTAGTTTTAGTTGTTTTCAATGTTTGTTTGTGGCTGGATTCAGACAGAGCAGGCCATGAGCTCAGCTTGGCACAAATTCATCAATGTGAAGAATAACTATTTTATTTTAAATATCAACACTTCATAATTGTCAATCCAAATACAGAAAGAGCTCCATATTTTTGTTCCATACATATTTGATTCAAATGTGATCTAGATTTAAAAGTTTAAGAAGCCATCTTGATTGCAGGGTTAATATACTGGTGCACCAAACACAAACAAAATATTTGAGTACTAAAAGATGCACAAATAGGAAAAAGGACCTCATTGGGAAAATGAAGAAACACAATACATAGTACATAGAACATCATACATTAATTTCTATTTCCTTTCCATGAAGGCTGTATATGTAAATACACACTACATACACCTCAGGCACCTGCTTTCGACAATTGTGAACTAAAACATCAAAGTCGCTAACAGTTCATTCAGCCGTAGCCCCAACAAGGCTCACATAGATTTCAGTATGGACATTAAGTGATTACCATACTCATGTTCGAAAATGATTACACTGCCTCATTCAATCATTCTTCTTATTATAATGGTTTTGGATTGAAAAAACTTTCTCTCATATTGCTAGCAAACACTCCCTTAATAGTATACTTGAGTCACATCCTTTTTCTTGACTTCCTTTTCTCAATCAAAGATTCTTTACCTAATAGAAATACAACACTCCCTTAATAGTATTAATTTCTATGAGTAGGCTAAAGCTAAATTAAACCTCCACAATTGTATTTGTAATAAAAAAAGAATGAACGAAAGAGATGCTAACAAACCTTTTTCACGAACAAAGGCAAACATAAAAGATAAGTACACTGAGATGAAAACTATGTTTGGAATTAATTGAATGAAAGATAAGTACACTGAGATGAATACTATGTTTGGAATTAATTGAATGAAATTTTAAAACGGCACATTAACCATTGTAACTTGTGAATCTTGCAAATAAATTAATAACTTAGTTGTAAATTTAATGTTGCAAGATGTTAACTCCGTTTTTTGAGAGTTAATGTTTTGGTTAGATCATTCATCCTTTTGGCCTTATAAATAGAGGCTTTGGATGAGTTTAAGAATACACACATTCAAAAGAAAACAAAACATATTCCTAAAGTATTCCACATTTTTCCATGTTATAGTGTTTTGGTCCAGGCATAGTTTCAGTTCGCCGAATTTGTTTCGTTTTTTCCGTTGTATCATGGGAAACAAATGCTCATACGGGGCGAATATGTTTTATGGACATTGTGTTCTCACAGGCCTCAGTATTATATATTATAGCTATCTTATTTTCAATTTCCCGATAAAGTTTCTTATAATCTTAAAACAAACTGCGATTAAAGATGGATGCTGAACAAAATACTACTGGCGTTGCTAATATCGATGTTGCTAATACAATTTCAATTTCTCCTTCTGTTTCGGTGAATCATGTTGATAAACCGAAAAAATTTAATGGCTTGAATTTCAAGCGCTGGCAGCAAAAGATGCTGTTTTATCTCACTACGTTGAACCTTGCGAGGTTCTTGACGAAATATCCACCAATGTTTAGGGAAAATCTGGATGTTTTTTTTTTTATATAAACATCTCAGATTGAGAAGGGGGTTGAGGCTACACCCCCGACCTGTGAAAATAATGGCCCAGTTAGGGCTAAAAAGTTAATGGTCTATATCCAAGTCGAATATACATTGAGCAACATCAAAAACAGAAAAAATAAAAAGTACAAAGATCACAAAAATATCCGATGTGGATCTAAAATCAAATCCTCATAAAAGGTCGTCCTGGTCAGAGTGACCTGACATGGGGTCCAAAATGTCAAATCTAGTCAGGGGCAAGTGGTTGCAGTCGACCGAATCTGAAGGATGGGTACTCTAACTAGTCCATCAGAATGAGAGTCCGAAGTCGAAGGTGAATTTCCTCAGGACGAAGGGTGCGTCTCTGGGGTATAGATGCCCCCGTGCTAGCAAAGAAATCAGCGGGCAGATTCCCCTCCCAGAATATGTGTGAGACCTGGTAATGGATCTTGCGGAGGGTGTCTCTGATACGCATAAGAGGATGTTGGATCTGCCACGAGCCCTGGTGGCCAGATGTCAAAAGTGTGATGACAGCCGCAACATCCATCTCTATCCAGACATGAGATGAGATCGAGGCGGCAATCTCAAGACCAATCTGGAGCGCCTGAATCTCTGCATCATAACTTGAGGAGGCCCGGAGTGGCCCATGGAAGACTGAGATGAGTGCTCCACCATGATCCCTAATCAGACCCCCTCCTCCAGCAGCTCCGGTATGTCTGTCGAAAGCGCCATCAGTGTTTAGCTTAACCCAAGGGGCCTTGGGTTTTAGCCAAACAACGGTCCTGGGTCGTGGATGCTGGACTGGTAAAGGAAGTGGTGGCCTCAAACGATGGGGCGGTGTACACCCTGTCCAGTCTCTCGACGTGAGTCTACCCAGGTCGGTGAGGAGAGAGAGGTGTCTGTCAACCTGCAAAATAATGTGAGCACAAAAAAATATAATATCCCTATGATTCGCATTATTCTTTTCTGTCCAGGTGGCCCATAGGATCAGACAAGGAATAAAGAAGCCCAGGTGTCTACTGTGTGTGCAGTGTGAGAAAAAACTCAAAAACTCAAAAAAACTGTCTGTGGTGGGTAGGGGTATATGAGTATATCTGGCATAGTGCTCCCACACTCTCCTCACAGTCTCACTCTCAAGGAAAAAATGGGTGAAAGTATCGATCTCAAAGGTACCGATATCAGTGCAACAATAGCAGCGGGAGGGGAAGGAGAACCCTCTCGCCTGCATCACAGTGTCAATGGGAATGCGCCGTAATAGGAGACGCCACAAAAAGACAGAAATGTTTGGGGTGAGAAGGTAGGTCCATATAGCCCCGAAGAGGCGGTTTGGCCGGTTGCTCAGCCTCACATCTCTCCAGGCTGATGACTTAGAGAATACACCCGAAGTTGTAAGTCTCCACCTCATGCCATCCAAACCTCCCTCCAGAAAAGGAACTGTCGTATCTGGTCAATCTCTAGACTACTAAAACCCTAACCTCACAAAGAATATCCTCCATATTATCTCTATCCCAAAAACCTCCCGTCCAAAGGTCCTTCACCTGCATGAAAGACATGTGAGTGACTGGCCTAGTACTAGAGAGAGGGGCCTCGCCGAACCACAACTCATTCCAGAAGCTAACCTCCCCAGAACCCAAGGTCCAAAAAATGTGCTCCTGAGCACGCCTTCCAACAATGGTGAGCCGCTGTCGACTATCCCGAACGGTGGCTGTCACCCTGCAAGGATGGGCAGCACCACCAGGGCAATATTTCCTCAGGAGGTATTGGGCCCAAAGGGACTTGCGCTCCCTAAGGCGCCACCACATCCTGTAGGAAAATGCAGTAATCACATTAGAGAAATGCCGAATCCCGAGCCTACCCTCAGAGTGGGGAAGACAGATGGAGTCCCACTTCACCCAGTGGGTCTGCCGCCGACCTCGCGAGCCCTTGCCATAGCTCCAAAAATAGCGGGCTAAGATCTGATCTAACTCATGAATCGTTGACTAGTGGGGGTCAAGCACCGCCGAGAAGGTGAAGAGGGAGGGCACAAAGAGTGCTCTTGATCAGAGCAAGTCGGCCTCCGAAGGAAAGGTGTCTATGTAACCAGCAGGAAATCCAGTCAATCATCCTCTGACGGACGTCATTGAAAAGCTCATGGAAAGATGGCCTTTGTACAAGGTAGCCCCAAGGTAAGGGATGGGTAAGTCCCCACGAGCAAATCCAGTGCGCTCGTGAATCTAGTGAGCCCAATGGTCTG
>CACSLK010027763.1:26796-45118 GCA_902706635.1 Striga hermonthica | reverse complement strand
ACATGAAAATACATGATGGTTAAAGGTTTGAACTTGACATGCAATAACACTCGGGTGGTCCGTGGTGCGCACTAAGTGTGCGACCACACCCCTTCGACCAACCCATTAACATGAATAAATTCTTCCGAACATTTAAGTTAAATTAAACATGATATTGCATATAAAAGCTAAGCATGCAAGGATGGTCGGAGAAAATTAACTTAATATACATGAGCAAGTATGTACGGCCCGTGGTGCGCTACGTGCGCAACCACGTTACCCTCGGCCGAACACTTCAAACGCGACTTATCATCCAAACAGTAAAGCTAATTTAAACATGAAATTGCACATAAAAGCTAAGCATGCAAGAGTGTTCGGAGAATTCGAATAAAATCATAACATGATAATATTAGGCACGGCCTAGGGCTACGGCTACGCCTATAACACGCATGCATGGCAATATAAAATCTAATCTTAAATAGACATGCTAATCTCGGACAACAAGTGTCGGGAGTTACCTCTTATTTAGCCCTAGAGACTAAATTCGTCGAACTCCCGTACTCGGTCGTCCCTCCGCGTGCGAGTGTGAGTTGCGTGCGATGCGTACTCGAATCACCGGCGTGCTGCTGTTGCGCGGGCGATGCTCGCGGCTCGCGTACGAGTGTTGCTCGCGTACGATGGATGCTGCTCGCGTACGGTAGCGACGGCTTGGATGCGCGATGGCCCTCGGCGTGCAGAATATTCTCGGTAATTTCTCCCGAACAACACTCCCAACTCCCACAATGCACTCACTATATCTCTCTATCTCTCGGAACTTTGAGTTTGGAAGAGGAAATGGAGCAAAGTCTCCAAAGTCTCTAATTTATCATAAGGGCCGAAAGCATTGAGGGGGGGGGAGACATCTCGGTCAAAGCTTGGGACAGTTGCTCCACATGCACCAAAAGCTAAAGACACCTCACACTGAAATCCGAATGACAAGCATGCCTCATTAATCACGCCTATGTGCCAACAAAAGGAGGAGGAGTGCTCGGTCAATGCTCCCCTAACATGTGCACGGAAAATAACAAGGCAAAATGCACTAGAGGACAATGAATCTCTCTCAAAGCTCACGTGATTGTGCCAAGCTACACAACAAAAGGCACGGCCTTCATGACTTGGTGGGGGAAACTATGCACAAAACACCAACAAGCTACATGACAAAAATGCATGGCTAGTAACACATGATGCACACGGCATTTGGCATGAATATAGCACAATTCTCACGGCTATTAGCATTAAGCTTGGTTAATTAAAGATAATCCGAATACTTAAGCTACTAATCTCATGATTAATATAAATTAATCACTTAACTATGTTTAATTATCCAATTAAACATAATGCTAAATTACCAAAATTATTCCGAACGTAAACGGTACGTCGAAAATAGTTCCGGTAATTTTGACTGAAATAACTGAAAATAATTAATTCCGAAAAATAATATCGGAACTAAAATATTATTATACTGATAAAAGTCGGGATATTACATGTGTCATCTCGTCGTAAAAAACAAAGCATATGCCCGCCAAGCCTACACTTCGGGTAAGCAAGTTTTACCACCGATTTGCGAGATGTTCTTAACGCCCGAAGTTGCCTCATTACTTTCAACATGGAAGACGCGAATCACTTTGCACATCTTCATTCCGACGCTCTTGTCTTTACCGTTCCGATATGTTGAATTCCGATTCACCATATCATGGTTGATACTGGGGCCTATTCAAGTATTCTGATGCTGAAAGCCTTTGATAGAATAGGTCTTGACCCGACGGACATCCGACCTTGTAATGATCAAATAAAAGGGTTCAACGGAAGTATCTCCCGACCTACCGGTGAAATTACCTTGCCTGTCAGATTTGGTACGTCCGAACACGTCACCAAGCTCGTCATGGAAACCTTCAAAGTTCTGGACATCAACAACGAATATAATGCTATCATAGGAAAAACCACGATGTATAAACTCCGAGCCGTCGTTTTTTATTTTCATTACGCACTTAAGTTCCCCACGACGCGCGGAGAAGGCACTCATTATGGAGATAAAAAAGAAGCAAGAGAGCTTATCACCTTTTTACCGCCCACCGGTGTCCACTCAGCCACTTCGGTTAACAGAGAAGATTCCCTACCACCGACAATATCAGAGGTTGTAACCACCGAAGCTCCAACTCCTGAAGCCGAAGTCCCTCGCACCTCGGATCCCTTAATGGAGGACCGAGGAAGACGACCCAGGAAAGAACCAATCCGAGAGGAAGATGATTTAGACCCTCAAACTCAATTCAAGGAAAAGAGCTGAAGTGATCGAGCTGAACCCGGAGAAGAAATAGAGTTAATCTATAGTGATGAACCGACGTGCCAAAAGTCGTTACGCATCGGGAGTCATCTTCAGGAACCTATTCGGTCAGAGCTTATTTTATTTCTCAAGAAAAATCGTGATGTCTTTGCGTGGAAACACGAAGATATGAAAGGAATTGACCCCGGTGTTGCCAGCCACAAGCTGAATCTCGATCATACCGTCAAACCCGTCATTCAGAAACGAATGAAGTTGGCCTTGATCGTAAAAAGGCTCTGGAGGAGGAAGTCAAAAAAATTGTGGACAACAAGTTCGTCAAAAAAGCCAAATATCCGACTTGGGTATCTAATCATGTCCTTGTAAAAAAGAGTAACGGCCTGTGGCAATGTGCATAGACTTCTCAGACCTTAACAAAGCGTGTCCGAAGGACTGTTATCCACTTCTTCACATTGATTACATGGTTGATGCCATCTCGAGCCATGAGTTGATGAGCTTTATGGATGCTTACTCGGGCTACAATCAAATCCCCATGGATCCCGAAGATTCAGAACACACTTCGTTCTACTCTGCCTGAGGTCTGAAATGTTATACCATGATGCCCTTCGGATTGAAGAATGCTGGGGCCACTTATCAGCGTCTAGTCAACAAGATGTTCGCCAATCTAATCGGTTACACCATGGAAGTATATGTAGATGAAATGCTCGTCAAGTCGGTAAATGCCTCTGACCACGTAACACATCTTCAAGAAATGTTCAACATTCTTCGGTCATACTCCATGGTTTTAAATCCTAAAAAGTGCACCTTTGGAGTCGAATCTGGAAAGTTCCTCGGTTATATGGTCAGTCAACGATGGATTGAATCTAATCTGACCAAGATCAAAGCAATTCAAGATTTAACTCCTCCGACCTCGATTAAAGGCGTCCAGGCTCTAACCGGCCGACTTGCCGCACTAAATCGGTTCATCTCTAAGTCCACCGACCGCTGTAAACCTTTTTTCGAAGCTATCAAGAAAGGAAAATGCTTTGAATGGATCAAAGAATGTCAGAAAGCTCTTATAAGCATCAAAGAGACCCTCACATCTCCTCCAACGTTACAGAAGCCGAATCCAGAGAAAATGTTGTTCTTGTACCTCGGAGTCAGCGGTACAGCAATCAGTGTTGTCTTAATACGCGAAGAACGGGTGCAGCAATCACCCATCTATTACATTAGCAAGGCATTACATGACGCCGAACTCCATTATCCTCCTATGGAGAAACTTGCCTTTGCGCTTGTCACTGCCGCTCGGAAACAACGGCCTTATTTTCAAGAGCACTCCATAACTGTTCGTACCTCGTATCCATTACAACAAGTCTTGCATCGACCCAACACTTCAGGACGAATGATCAAATGGGTAGTGGAACTCGGACAGTTCGACATCCAATATCAACCAAGGACCACAATCAAGGCTCAGGTTTTATCCGGCTTCATCGCCTAATTCACACTGGCCATAGGGGTACACAACAATGACCAATTGTGGGTTCTCTACATCGATGGGTCCTCCACAGAAAACCGAGCAGGTGCAGGAATAGTCTTGGCTGATCCCGAAAATAGGTTATTTTTCCATTCGGTTAAGTTTCTCTTTCCTACCACCAACAACGAAGCTGAATACGAAGCTTTATTATTCAGACTAAACTTGGCCGAGTCGATGAAAGTCAAGTATCTTAAAGTCTTCTCTGACTCCCAGCTTTTGGTAAACCAAATCAACGGATCATACGAAGTCAAAGAACCTCGGTTAATTCCGTACTTATCCTTGGCGAAACAGAAGTTATCGACATTCTCCGTCGAAGTCGAACATATCCCCCGAACTCTTAACGTGCAGGCGGATGCTCTATCCTGACTAGCTTCAAACATTGGGAAGGAAAGTATGGAGTACGTTCAAGTCAGTCAGCAAGAACAACCATCAACGTATTCTCCCGAAGTTTTAATCGTTGAACCGACTACGTCACAAAAATCTCCAACGTGGATGGACCCGATCATTCATTACTTAGAAACTGGGGCCTTACCCCATGATCCCAAAGAAGCTCGGGCGCTTCGAATCCGAGCTGCTCGGTATAGATTGGACAATGGAACCTTGTTCAAAAGAGGATATTCAGTCCCCCTTCTGAAATGCCTGACCGAAGCCGAATCTCGGTATGTTCTCGAACAAGGCCTTGTCGTACAAGATTTTCTGACAAGAATATTACTGGCCGACCTTAAAAGCAGATGCCACAGCATGGGTACGTAAATGCCCGAAACGCCAAGTCTTCACACCTAATGCGCATTAATATTTCGAAGTGCTCAAGTCGATCTATAGCCCTTAGCCTTTTGCTAAATTGGGGATTGATCTCATCTGTCCCCTAACTATTGGAAAAGGAGGTGTCCGATTTGCCATTTTTGCGGTCGACTATTTCACAAAATGGGCCGAGGCGGAACCTTTAGCCACAATAATCGAGCAGAAAGTCGTGGATTTTATTTGAAAGTCGATCATCTGCCGCTTCGGAGTACCGAATTCTATCATAACAGACAACGACAAACAGTTCGAAGGAAAAAAGCTCGATTCTCTTTGCAAAGAATACGGAATCAAACACTTATTCTCTTTATCATATCATCTGCAATCAAACGGTCAGGTTGAAGCTGTCAATAAGCTTGTAAAGAATGGCCTCAAAATCTGTCTTGACACTGCCAAATGGGCCTGGCCGGAAGAGATGCCTCACGTTTTATGGGCATATCGAATGACCCCAAGAACTTTCACGAGAGAAGCACCTTTCTCGTTAATATACGGATCATAAGTTGTTGTTCCAATCGAACTCGGTACACCGACCTACCGAATTCAAAGTTACACCGAAGAATCCAACTTGGACAATCTGAAGGAAAACTTAGACCTACTTAAAGAACTTCATACTCGTGCCGAACTCAAATGCTGCTTACAAACAGAGAAGTGAGAGGTACGTCAATTCAAAATTCAAACCTCGTATGTTCCGAGATGGAGATCCCGTTCTCAAACGAGTCATGGGGCCTGACCCCAGCCCACTTAAACCAAAGTGGGAAGGACCCTTTAAAATTATTGAAGTTCTACCCCACGGAGCATATTGGATTTTGCATCCTGATGGCACTCCTCATCAATACCCCTGGAATGTCGTATTCCTGAAGAAGTTCTACCAATGAATTCCCAGAAATCACGTGACTGACTCCCCTTTTGTCGAACCCTCCTTTTGCTCCTTTGAGGGAACGAAGTCACTTTTTTGATGTAGCGAAGGTTCAAAGACTTTCACTTCTAAATCCGAGCAACAGCTCGGTACCGATGTAATCGTTTAGACACTCGGTTTTATCAATATCTTGTACCGATATAAACATTATGACACTCGGTTTGGCTGACGCCTTGTTATACATCCAAATCCCACGTATGGTTTGGTTAGGCTAAAGCTCGTCCACGTCACTTCATGATTTGACGGGTCCCACTAACAACCGAATATACATTATACAACTCGGTTGGGGCCATTCCATAATCGAATTGTGACGAAGTTCGGTGAATCTCTTTTGCTTTACGTATGGCTACAATGGTGTAAAGTCTTGCAAGTTTTTGACAGCTTGCACATCAGCTTATACTATAGCCGAACTTGTCGAAAGGTCAACGTGGAACTCGGAAATCATTTTCATAAAAAGTCCACAACTCGGTTTTAAATTTAACTCGTTATAACATCATTATGTTTTAATTATTTTTCACAAAGTTAAATCTGAGTTGTTCTGAGTTCATTACACTTGATCTAGAAATTGCTAAATCAAAACAGCAATACGAGCAACTTGTAATAATAAAAAAAACGGTTGTTCATTCTAATAAGTCGGGAACATATTATGATTTCCTACTAAGGATGTCAACATACTGGCACTCCGACTAAATACCAAACCTAGAAATACTTAAAAAACATAAATGTTCAAGGACTTTAGACATCATCATCTTTCTTTTCGCCACTCCCTTCACCGCCTTCCGCCTCGGTTGTCTTCGACATCTGTTCCTGAAGACGCTCAAGAACAGCAACTTTCTTAGCTCTAGTCGCTGCATCTATGGCCTCATTAGAAATCGGGATGAATTCATGATGAGGATCCGCGGCATCCGTCAATACTTCCTCCGCTGCAGGCCCAACCTCGGTCTCTCCGACCTTATTATCCACCATCTTCGCCTTCTCATCGGCGTAAGCTTTAACGGCCTTACGGATATGCTCCGGAGTCATATCGTCAAAATTTTGTTCGATTGATCACATCGGTGAGCGTTTCAATGAAGACGTCTGCTAGCCGCTCCCGTTTTTCTTTCTCGCCTTCAAGAATCATATTTACATAGGCCCGACGCAGAAGAGCTTCACGTTCTTTCAAAAGGGGTGGAAGGTTATTCTTTTTCGTAAAGTCCTCGACACGGTCGAGCATTAAGGCGCAAAATTCTCTCTCATCCTCATCGGCTTCAACATGCATGCCTTTGATTTCCATATCAAAACCATACTTCTCCAGTTTGTGGAACAGAAATATGCGAAGCTCGTTGACGCCATAAAATCCAGAGCTGAAGCACTCGATTACCCACCGGAGGTTAATACATGTGTTCATCTCTAATTCTAAATCAGGGCCGGCTACGCCATCTACCCCGACCTCCGTAGCTGCTTCCCTTTGTCCGTCTCCGACTTGACCACCACTCGCCGGAACTGAATCCTTTTCTGCTTGGTAACCATTATACATGAACTCGCCATAAAACGACTTTTTCTTCTCCAACTTGGCCATCTCGGCTAAGTGAGCATCGCGAGCACGAGCCATAAGTTCTTGGACTTCGGTATAATTTCTGCCAACTTCATCGTGCTCGGTTTTCATCTTCAACAACTTTTCATTAGCCTCCTCAGCCTTGGCCTCAAATGCTTTGGCACGTTGTTCAGTAGAGGCAAGACGCGCTCTGAGTTGCTCGACTTCGGTTTGAAAGGATTTCTTCTCCTTATACAACACCACAATCTCTTTTTGCGCCGTCTTAAGTTGTGCACCTTGGTCCAAAATTTTTACTTTTAAGTCGGCCTCCGACTTTGCAGCCTTCTCCTGCAATGACGCGATGGTCCTGTCTCTTAGGGCCACCGTGTTTCTTTTATCTTCTAGCTGAACAGAAATTCGGCTATGGTCATCCTCAACCGTTACCAAGCTCACTAAAGCTCGGCCCATGCAAGCTTTGGCATAACGGAGCTTGTCTACGCTCGATAAAGAAGACACCCCAACTTCGGACTTCGGGTCCCACGCCATTAATGGCACTCGGGCGGCGTTTTTGGCATTCTCCGGCATCCCGATAAGAGAAGACATATGGGGGACCCTTATCGACTAGAAAGTAGTGAACCAATCTTCAACGACTCCAGTTGGGATGTTCAAGTTCGCCACCCTTTCTTCATCGATGGATAAAAAGTACTTCTCAAACAGAGGTAGCTCGTCGCTAGTCTTCTCCACCTCGCGTTGACCGGAGTCGTGTTTCTTTTTTGACCTTTTCTCCACTTTCTCCACAGCAGTGGAGGCCTCTCCGGCAGACATTTTCACCAATTTTCTCTTCTTCTTCTTTGGCTGTTGAGTTTCTATCAACCTCGGAGGCGACTGATGCTTCTCAGGCTCCTCTATTGGCACCTCGGACTGTGCCTGCACCACCGGAACTAACTCATTGTTCATCTGAGTATCTTCAGGCTCAGCTTGGTTAATCGCTGCTGCATTTATAACTGGCGGCACCTCTGAAGACCCAACCTCCTGTTGAGACTTTGGACTCTCCAAATCGACTACCAACGTCGCACCACCTCCGACATCAGCCGATTTTCGCCCAGCAGTCCTCTTAACCAACGCTCTGACTAGATCTCTTCTCATGGCGTCTGTCAGTCTCAAATGTCGACTCTTACCGAACTTCGACTGGAGGTATTTATTTGGATAACGACATCTGATGTCCTTAGCGTCCTTAATAGTTTGGAAACCGGAAAATCCCAACAACGGATAGTACACTACACATTAAAATTCAATAAAGTCAGCCACTGCCATTTTAAGCATTCCGAAGTACGAATCAAGTATGACAAATCCACTTCTCTTACCGGGGTCAAACGCAGAAGATGAGACCCCAAGGGATAAACCGACAACTTCTAATTTTGAGTCGAAAACAAGCCTTCTGTAATTGCGGAGGTCCTCGTCGAGATCTGCAAGAACAAGCAACTTCTTGCCGAACTCCGGACTGAGTTTCGGCTCCTTCTGCTTAGTTTTTTTCTCTACAAAGAGGAAAAGTTCCAACCTGTTAGTACACAGAACAAAACCAATATCAGATAAATGATAAGTAATAAAAGATAAAAAAACTCACTAGTTCCGGAATGAATATTCATCGAAATCGTCATTCCGTCAATCCGAGGCTCATGGAAAAAACTCTCAGACTGCCATTCATCGCTAACCCACAACCATTCCTCCTGAAAATTGTGGAGGGTTTTCGGTATGTCCGTAATTATTTCCCCGACCTTAAGGCCGTGTTGAGGTTTCTCCCCAGAAAAAAAGCAGCATGACGTCTATGCGACTCTTCGACTTGGACTCCTCTTAAAAGCATAAATGCTTCTAATATCATCACACGACGGCAAACCCTCACCTCTCTCATGCAGAAAGACCATCAACCCAATGATCTTTTTCCAGCTATTCGGTGTAATTTGACATAGTGGTAACCCCCAACTTCAGAGGTACTCTGTAATCAAGCTTGGCAATGGAAATCTTAACCCCGACCTCAAACTTTCAGTAAAAACACTAACACAGCTTGGAGGAGGGCTAGCTATCCTCTATCCAGGGTAGGGCGCAAAAATCTTCACCGAGGGTGGAATCCGGATTTGTTCTCGGAGCATAACCACAAACCGAACTCTGACCAAAGTGAAGAAAACCGACCTGTTCTGTGAAAATCGAGGTCATTGAGGACCGAGGTCATCAAGCCCGAAGTAGGTGACAAAGCATCTACGCAACGTGTTCTAAAACCACAAGAAAACTCATCATTCGTGTGGGTCCCTCTCGCATGGCCGCCCATCCAAAAAGCCACTTTATGCAAAAGCGACCGTACGCCTCGATATACGGGACAAAGAAAGCTACTACAAATAGAAAATTTTAATACTTGTACAGGGATCGCCCTCTGAATATTCAACATATATAAAAGAGCTCAACACCTTTCACCTCGGTTCACCTCGGACCGGGGCCATTGCTTGCGTTTTTAATACATGTTTTACGTCCAAACTCCTTCACATAATCACTTAATCCAACACCTAATCGTTGTTAACAATCACATAACAACAATCAGCTAGACCCCTATCTTTCATGTCAAATCTGGAATTTAACATATCTTTTGTGGATTTAAGAATTTTATCATTGCTTCCAACGATAAGCATGTCATCTACGTAAAGACATAGGATTATATAACCTTTTTCTGTGTCTTTAACATAAACACATTTATCACATTCATTAATTTTAAATCCACATTCAATCATGGCATAATCAAACTTCTCATGCCATTGTTTTGCAGCTTGTTTTAAGCCATACAAAGACTTAACCAACTTGCAAACTTTATTCTCTTGCCCGGGAGCAAAGAACCCTTCAGGTTGCTCCATATTAATCTCTTTTTCTAAATCTTCATTTAGAAAAGCTGTTTTTACATCCATTGATGTATTTCAAGGTTTCGTAAAGCTGCAATTGCAATAATCACTCTGATGGATGTTATCCTCGTCACTGGAGAATATGTATCAAAGTAATCAAGGCCTTCTTTTTATTTTATAACCTTTTATCACAAGTCTAGCCTTATACTTATCAATTGTTCCATCAGGTTTTATTTTCCTTTTGAAAATCCACCTGTAGCCCAATGGTTTACTTCCAGGAGGAATATCCACTAGCTACCATGATTTTGCAAAATGGAATCAATTTCACTTTGGATTGTCTTTCCAAAGAGGTCCTTCAGAAGAATTTACGGCTTCTGGAAACGTTTGTGGTTCACTTTTAACCATATAGGTTAGAAAATCTAGACCAAAAGATTTTTCTATCCTACCGCTTTTACTTTTTCCAGGTTCTACCTCAACATAACCATCTTGGTCCTTTTCCATTATTTCCAAACTTCTTTTAGTGGAACTAGAATCCACTTTAGACTTACGTGGAAATATATGCTCAAAAAATGAAGCATTTCTAGATTCAAGTATCGTGTTCTTATGAATTTCCTCAATTTTGGATTCATGTACAAGAAACCGATAAGCACTACTGTTGTGTGTTTATCCAATAAATATGCAATCAACAGTTTTTGGTCCAATCTTTATTTTTCTTTGGCGTGGGTAATGTTACCTTTGCCAGACATCCTTACACACGCAAGTATTTGTAGGATGGTGGTCTTTCATGCCATAATTCATATGGGCTTTTGTCTATCTTTTTACGGGGAACCTTATTTAAAAGGTAATTTGCTGACAACACAACTTCCCCCAATATGTTCTGTGGAAGTCTAGAACTTAACGACATTGAACTCATCATTTCTTTTAAAGTACAATTTTTTCTTTCTGCAATCTCATTTTGTTGCGGTGAATAAGGTGTTGTCAGTTCATATCTTATCCCATGTTAGGCACCGAATTCAGCAAAAGGTGACTCATATTCACCATCTCTGTCACTTCTTATCACCTTAATTTTTTATTAACTGATTTTCAACTTCATTTTATAGAGAACAAATTTCTCTATCACTTCATCCTTACTTTTGAGAAGATATACATAACAAAATTTAGTGCTATCATCTACAAAAGTAATGAAATATTTATTTCCACCATGTGTCTGACAGCTTTTAAATCACATACATCAGTGTGAATTAAATCAAGTAGTTCACTATTTCTTTCAATAGTTTGAAACGGTAATCGTGTCAATTTTGCTTCAACACAAGTTTCACACTTATGTTTTGAATCAATATAGAACATATGTATACTTTTAATTTTATTAACCTGCGCATGGTATTATAATTGACATGTCCCAGTCTACCATGCCACACAATGAAAGGCTCAAGCATGTAAATGGAAGAATTAACATTTTCATTAATTGTCATCACATTGAGCTTAAAAAGCCCATTACATTCATAACTCTTCCCTACAAATGCTCCATTTTTAGTCAACATGACCTTATCAGATTCAAACACTACACAAAAACCATGTTTGATCAACAAAGAACCAGACACTAGGTTCTTACGAATTTCTAGTACATAAAGGACATTATTAAGAGTCAATTCTTTTTCAGATGTTATTTTCAGTACCACTTTCTCCACTCCTTTGATGTCAGACCTGGCAGAATTTCCCATGAAGAGCTTTTTTCCATCCATCGTCTCGTCAAGGACATTAAACGATTCATTGTTTGAGCAAACATGACGGGTAACACCCGTGTCAATCCACCATTCATGTTGATTTGAGCCTACTAGATTCACCTTGGATATAACTGCAGCGAGGTACATCTCATCAACATCTTTGGCCAGATTTTCCACCATGTGGGCTTCTTGATTTTTCTTTGGCAACCTGCAATCAGATGCCTTATGGCTAGGTTTATTACAATTATAACAATTTCCAGAAATTTTTTTCTTAAAAATTTGTTTCCTTAGCCCCATTATTGCCTTTCCATTATTGCCAGTTTTTTCTTATTATTTTTGTTTGAGCTTTCGCCATGCTCAACGATATTAGCCTTGGCAAAATAAGGATTAACCATTTTGTTGTCGTAGCCTTTGTTGTCTTCATCAATTCGAAGTCTAACAACGAGCTCTTCAACAATCATCTCATTTTTCTTATGTAATAAATAATTTCTAAAATCTTTCCAACTCGGTGGAAGCTTTGCAATTATGGTAGCAACCTGGAGAGTTTCATTCACAACCATTCCCTCGGAATGGATATCATGCAAGATTATTTGAAACTCTTGCACTTGACTGATTACAGCCTCGAGTCAACCATCTTGTAGTAAAAAAACTGGCCTACAAGAAGTTTCTTGGCCCCAGCGTCTTCAGTTTTGTATTTTTTATCCAAAGACACCCACAGCTCCTTCGTTGTTACTATACACGTTGTACAGTGTATCAACCAAGCAGTTCATCAGATAATTTCTACATAAGAAATCCGAGTGATTCCATGCTTCAAGTGCACAAAAAAATGCTTCCTCATCTCTCTTACTTTCTCTCTCTAAAAACCTAACCTTTTCTGTCCAATTTACTTTTCTTTTTCCGGCCACCACCCACACATAGCCCCCTCGCCGGCGTCCGTCGTCCCCGGCGACAAGCTGGCCGGCTCAATGGAACCTGAACATGTCCTCTTCTCACACCCAAGTATCTCCATGGATTCTTTCTCCAAGCAGCAGCTGCACTTGAAGCTCTCTCCCAAACACGTTTTATTGACTTCCGGCGATATTCATGGGAATATTTCTTCCTGGTCAAACAAATTAAAAAAAATTGTCATAGAAGCTCTCTCGTCGACTGAGAAGCTCCACCTTTCGAGAACAGTAGGTCCGCCGACGTGCCAGAACAATAACCCGATCCCGCCGTGCCAGCAAGCTTCCGGCTTGGACCCATCTTCCGGCTCCATCGCGTCAAAATCCATCGCCGGTCCAATTTGGTACGGTTTGACGAGTAACTTTCCCCCACCGTCATCTGCAGCTCCTCTTACGATGGCAAATTCCCTTCCCCAATCCCCAAACCTTATCTCTTTCCAACCACCTTATCCCTCAGCTCACCCCTATTTGGGCCAACCCATTGGGCCGTTGCCTAGGCCCAATTCGAATCCAGCCATCTCTCATGGGCCATCCCACATGGCCCAATTTTCATCCCTCCCCACCTCTCCAACCACTCTACCATCTCCTTGGCCAGCCCATCAAACACAGCCATTTCCTCCAAGCCCAACTATTACCTCTCACCTCTATCGTCTCTCTCCCAGCATGACCACCTAGTCACCACCAACCTCTCGACGGCCACCACCTCAGTTATCCTGCTGCCGGCCAGCGATCTGCCCGCCGGTGCCAGCGCCGGCAAGGGCAACCCTTAGGTGGATGTTCTCCTTAGCCCGATGGGCCCCCCTCTCACGGGCGCATTTCTCGATATTCCGACTGCCACCCCGTCGGAGCCCTCTCCACCCAGCAATCCCATCGCCACCACCGAACTCGGACACTTCTCCTCAACATCCATTAGCAATGGCCCACCCGCCTCGTCTACGGCTGGAATTCTAGGGCATGGCCACGGCCCCTCGCCGGCAAACTTCCCACCCCCGGAGGCTACCGTGTTTGTCAACTATATGGATTTTAACGAACGGCCGCCAAGAAGCAATATTGCCCAAGGACCGAGCCCCGGCACCCCCCTTCCCCATAAGGCAAACCACAACCCCCGCCTTTCGGAAGCACGATCTTTTTAGGACGCGGTATCCGGCATTTCCACCACCAACCTGGGACATCGGAGACTCATGTTGGAATATTTTCGGGACAAACAAAGTGGGACCGTCACCTGCTCCGAGGAGGGCAGGTTCAATAAGTTTATCTGAGCCCATTGTTATTTCCCTAGTTGGGTCGTTTGATAATGCTCTCATATTGAAGTTTTCCTTCACTGCCCCTTCCCTCCGAGATCTTTCTGTCGGTCTGGACAAATTGGTGGTTACAAGGGTAGAGTGTCTCCTAAGTTTCTTAATTATAATCACTTTTTACTCTTTTTTGAGCTGAAAGAGGACTACAACTCTGTTTGGATTAAGACACACCTCAATATCTTTAGGTGTTCGGGTCTTGTGTTCAAATACACCCCTGATTTCTCTTTTGTTGAGGAATATCCCTTTGTTCTGGTATGGTGTTGTGATATGGGATATTATATACACAAGGCTAAACTGGTCTGTGGGGCCGGTCGAGAAGGTTAAACCAAGAGGGAGCTAAGCTAAAAGGCAGGAAGATCGAACATTCAGGGAATCGACCAGGCAGGTGGTCGACCAGTCCACCGCATGACCAGACTAACAATCGAGCAGTCCACCGCACGACCAGACTAACGATCGAGCAGCCCATCGCTCGACTAGATACATGATCGAGCAACCTATTCGACCTCAACAGGTCGATCACTTCGAGGAGCTAACAGTTGTCCTAGTCATGGGCGCGTGTATCACGGGCGCGCGTAAGAGCCTCCAACTAAGTCCCAAGAGAATATTTATCCCATGTGCAGGGGGACACGTGTCGACAATGTATTGGGTGATAGTGATAACCACCTCTGACAGCTCCCAACGCCTCGCGCCACCTCTGACATGTGCGCGGCGTGCCAGAGTACGGATGGGCAGCTTGGGCAGCCAGCTCATCCTTATCCGGGCAGCTATTAGGGCAGGTATCTCACCCCTATATAAAGGGGGTGAGCCTTTTTCCTTGAACACATTCTATTTTTCTATACTTCAGTTAAACATACTCATACACATACTGACTTAAGCATCGGAGGCTCTTCACCGGACACAACCCCCGGTGTGAGAGTTATTTGCAGGTTTCCGGCGTTCTACCAGCGAGGACCAAGATCTATCTGTTCAAACCGGACCAGGACGCTCACACTTGCATTATTGGCGCCGTCTGTGGGGATTCCTTGTTCAAAAAGTTGTGTTTGAAGCTCATCTATGGCGGACGGAATTCCTAAAAACTTGCAGTCGACGTTCCACGAAGCTTGGACGATGACCAGGCCATTGGGGCACGGCCCTCCTCCGAGTTTTTCTGGCCCATCGCAGACGCTGATCACTCCTGCACCTAATCTTCAAGGTGTAGGAGTGACGATGGTGATTCCCAGAGGAGATGCCAGCTCCAATCGGGCCCAGTAGGCTCGTGTAGCAGCAGCAGGGGCGATGCCACCACCACCACCACCAGATCCAACACAAGGGCAGGGAGGAGTGCTGGCGCAAGGAGGAGTGCTACCACAGGCAGCCATACAAGCCCCCGGCCAACAAATGGTGGCAATGACCCGAGAGAAGATGCAGAGGATAGCGGCGGCGCAGGCGGTGCAGCAAGTTGTGAGTCATACATCTCATGCCACCACTGCGCCGACCACAGTGGCCGGAAGCCAGGATGAGGATGTGTCTAGTTATGGAGAAGGAGGAGCTGGAAGAGATCAGGCAATGGAGAGGATGGCAGAGCAGTTGCGCCAGCTACAAGACAAGGTGGAGGGGAGGCCAGAGAGGAGAGCTCAAAGACATCCCTTTTCAAGGGAGATTCTCACTGCTCATTTGCCAAACAATTTCAAGGAGACTAACTTGGTGTATGACGGGTCATCTGACCCATCGAGGCATATGAGGACCTTTGAAAGTATGGTTGTGTTGCATGGATACTCTGATTCTGTTTGTTGCAGGGCATTTTTATCGACCCTGCGTGGGGGAGCACTCGATTAGTTTTATCAACTTCCACCTGGGTTGATCGCGAGCTTTGAGGACTTTACTGGCAAGATTATCAATCAATATTCGAGCGCGGTGGTTCAGGAGAAAACATATTTGACTTTGATGGCAATGAGGCAGGGGGAGAAGGAATCATTAAAGAAGTACGTTGCTCGATATAACCATACATGTTTAGAGGTGCACTTGGCTTCGGACGAGGTGAAGGCGGGTGGATTGATAAGGAGTCTTCGAGCAGGGCCTTGTCGAACTTCCCTAGCAAAAACCCCTGCTCGATCATATGAGGATGTGCTGAAGCGGTGCAGGAAGTATATTAACCTGGAGGAGATTGATATGGAGTTTGCAAAGTTGGAGGGAGTGGCTCGACCAGTGCCAAAAAAGGATAAAAGTCCACAGAGGGGGAGATTGCCGAGGAGGAATTCGCCCAAACGGAGTGGGCAGAAGAGGGCATCACCCCGAAGAGAGAGTCGAGATTCGAAAAGAGAGAAGAGAGATGAGTGGCAGAGGAGGCCGATGTTGTTTGGGAGACAGAGATACCACACTTTCACGCCCTTGAGGAAAGACATGACGGAGGTCCTCGAGGCCATGGAGCAGAAGATGTCGAGTGAGGATGTGACTTGGCCGAAGACGAGGTTTACAGGCCAAATTCGACCTAGGTCAGATATTTACTATCGCTTTCACCGAGATTATGGTCACACCACGGAGAATTGCAGACATTTGAAAGATGAGATCGAGAGGCTGATTCGAGAGGGATATTTGAAAGAATTTGTGTATCATGACAGGGTGAAAGGGAAAGGAAGGAGAAGGTGTAGGGAGGATTCAGAAGAAAGGAGTGATAGAGATGAGTAGGGAGATGGCAGAGATGGTCGAGACGGTCGAGGAAAGAAGCCAAGGAGAGATGGCGATAAAGAGAGGCAGGGAGGAGAGGCCCCGATGAAGAGAGGAACGATTTACAAACGGATGGTGACTCAAATAGGGCCAGAAAGGAGCACGCTCGAGCGGTGAAGAGGAAGAGAGAGAAGGTGGGGATTACGGCCCACATGCCGGTGATAAATTTTAAGGCGGAGGATGCTGAGGGGGTGGTCCAGCCGCACAATGATGCTTTGGTGATAACCGCAGAGGTTGTAGGCTTTGATGTGAAGAGGGTGTTCATTGACACCGGAAGTTCAGTAGATGTGATGTTTTATGACTGTTTTGTGCAGATTAACAAGGAGCTGAAACCGGTGACCACGGCACTTTACGGATTTAATGTTGGAGAAGTTATGCCGATGGGAGAGGTCAGTTTGCCCGTGGCATTGGGATCGGGAGAGTTGAGGAAGGTGCGCATGGTGAGATTTGTGGTTGTAGGGGCTGAGTCGTCCTATAACATCATCATGGGGCGGACGAGCTTGAATGCATTCCAGGCGGTCGTATCCACGTACCACATGACGATCAAATATCCGGTGGGCAAAAACGTAGGGGAGATTGCCGGGGATCAGCTCACTTCGAGAAGTTGCTACCAAAAAATAGTCAGCAATAACAAGCAATTGGCGAAGAGGCAGGCCGAGTCGAAAGGGGAGGAGATTAATCGACCAGGGGGATCGAGGTCGAAGGAGGATAAGCAGAAATTGGAGAAAGGTAAGGAGAAAATGGATATCCAACCTGGGGAAGAAGTTGAGGAGATTCAAATGATCGAGGGGTGTGAAGGGAGAAAGTTCAGGATCAGAAAGGATCTGGAAGAGCCTATTCGGTCGAGGCTGATCCAGTTGGTTAGGGAGTTCGCTGATATTTTTGCCTATACAGCAGAGGAGTTAACGGGAATAAGTGCGGAGGTGATCGAGCATCGGCTAAACATCAACCTCAGCGTGAGGCCGGTGAAGCAGAAAAGAAGGCACCATGGGGCGGAGATGGACAAGATCATCGAGCAGGAGGTCGAGAAACTGTTGGGAGCATGACACATTAAAGATATTCAGTTCCCCGAATGGCTGTCGAACACGGTGATGGTGTCGAAGGCATAAGGGAAGTGGAGGATGTGCATTGATTTCCGCGATCTGAACAAAGCATGCCCGAAGGACTTATATCCACTGCCCAGAATTGACCAGTTGGTCGACTCAATGGTAGGGTGCAAGCTGTTGAGCCTGATGGATGCCTCTCATGGATACCATCAAATTCCCTTGGCGAGAGAGGACAGGAAGCGGGTGAGTTTCGTAACGAGTCGAGGGACCTATTGTTACGTGGTCATGCCGTTCGACCTAAAGAACGCGGGCACCACGTATCAAAGGTTGGTCGATAAAATCTTTAAGGAATAACTGGGGAGGAACATGGAGGTGTATGTGGACGATATGTTGGTGAAAAGTAAGGAGGAGTTGGATCACGTGCGAGATTTGAAAGAAACGTTCCTAACATTACGGAGGTATGGGATGAAGCTGAATCCTGCTAAATGCTCTTTTGGGGTGAGGTCAGGAAAATTCTTGGGTTACTTGGTGACCAAGAGAGGTATTGAAGTTAATCCGGAGAAAGGTTCGAGCTGTGATGGAGATGAAGTCGCCGACGAATGTTAAAGAGGTGCAGATCTTAGCTGGTCGAATTGCGGGGCTGAGTCGTTTCATATCAAAGGTGGCGGAGAAGAGCGGCCCATTATTCAAAA
>CACSLK010027763.1:5218-19221 GCA_902706635.1 Striga hermonthica | reverse complement strand
TAACCCTCTCTTCCTTCGTATAAACCGCAGACCCTAACACCCTTTCTCTCTCGCTCAACATTCACGATACTGAGGGAAAATCTTTCACCTTTCACGCATCCTCAACATCATCGCCATCCCTCTTAAGCCTCCATATCCGACAAGAAATCAACCATAGCAGTGGTAGGGCGCCGTTTCTTCCCAGCAAACGAGAATCAGCCACAGTGCGTAGCCAAGGAAGAACCGCGCGACCACCTCTGTCCGAGAGCCGTCGATCGCCGCCGTGATCCACCTTGCAATTTATGATCACCGTTCTTAGCTGTCGGGTCCCGTCGGAGTGTCAAGTGTAGCCTTTGAGTCCCGTCGTGTTCCGTCGGAGTGCCGAATTAAGCCGGCGAGTCCCCGTGTATTTCCTTTCCGCTGCTCTTGCTTGTCTCTGCTCTCGTGATCCAACCGAGCCTTCATTGTCTCCATTTTTAACTCTGTTGGAGGTAAATCAGCTGAAACATTTAAATCACCTTCATGGCTGAAATTAAGTGGTATTTATGTGTTTAATTTCATGTTTTGGGAACTAGAACTCATGCTTGAGTATTTGAGAAAGAGGTGTGCTCGAATTTGTAAATTTTGCCATGGTTGTATTGTGTGATTGAAGGCTGCGGCTATAACCATGTTATGAACTGAGAATATGTTAATTTTGAAGTGTTTGGTTCAGCTTTTGTCTATGATAAAGCATGCCTAATTTTATGAGAAAAAGAGAGTATGAGAAAGCATGTCAGGTTTGATATTTTTGCCTTGTTTATTTCTATTATGTTAAAACTATTGTCATGTCTTTAAGGTGCTGGTATTTGATGATTTTATGGCTGTTTTTAAAGAAAAATTTCTGAGTCTTGGAGTTTAGAAGCATTCTTAAGTTATGAGTTGATTACGTGGGTATTTCTATCGAGCCATATTATGAGGCTATATGCGATTTGTGTATCAAAGTGATTGCTATCACTTTGGTTTATTGTCGAACTGAGTTTCAAATGGTATTTTTCGTGGAAATCCTGGAGTTATAGGTATTTGGAGTTGTTCTTGAGTTATTGGTTTTGGTTTGAGGTTGTTTCGATGTGTATAGGCCGAATTATGAAATTTTCTAAACCGAGCATGCTGCTGAATCGTAATTAATTCATGATAAATAGTGTGATTGTCCGACTGCTATGAAATTTTATATGTGATGACCTCTGATGATTTTGTAAGTCGTGTAAACTTTTCAAGTCGAAAACTCCATCTGTAGCTATTTTAGTTAATTAAATCGGTTTCTGGTCAGAATTTTGTAAAATTTATTAAAAATCGTACACTTGAATTCTTGAGTTTAAACTTTGTGGAGTATGTTATTTTGTGGTATTCTGTGTTGTGTCAAAAGTGTGGATTAAAATTCGAAGTGTAGCTATATGAACTATTAATGTCGGGTTTTAACACTGTTTTTGCTTAAATTATTTAAAAATTCTCCCGAATGAATTTAGGGCTGAAACTTGGTGAGATTATGTGATTTTGTATGCCTTGTGATGTGGTAACGTTTCAGGTTGATTTGTTGAGTCTAACTCCGGATTCTGAATTTGATTTATTTTGGAGTCTTAATGCTCAGTTATCCGTTGTTTAGGTTTGGATTGGATTTTATTGACGTTGGCATGATTTATGTGTTTTACCTGATGTATATGAGTTGTGTTCAGGTCTACTAGTCGCTCCAAAGTACTTAACTCGGTCAAGGAATCCACGAGTCACTTAGTCGATATGATTTCGGCTAAGTATATGTTCTTTGTGTGTTGTCTTGGATTGGATAGTCAGTTGATAGGCTATTATAATTGTTGTAGGTTCATCGAGCTGAACTTTTGTCATTGTTCCTTCAACCCTGTGTTTGGCTATATATCGGTATCTAGGTGGGTTTACTTATAAAATTATCTATGCCATACGTGTGTTTAAGTGTTTGGTTGGTGTGATCAATGTATGCATGTGAACCATGCAGCCTACTGATGTGAGCTGTTACGGCCGTCGGTACGGTTGTCTCCGTCGAGTTACGGTACAGTTGCCCTTGCGAGGCAAGTCTCTTTAAGACCTAATGAAAGGCCGTGTCCGTTACAGTGGCACGCACTCCCGTCGTTAGGGTTTATACATCCCCTTTCCACGGCTAATGATAGATGTACACATGAGTGAGTTATTGTTGTGATTATTAGGAGACGAGACATGATGATGATTGATTTATATTTATACGGCGACCATACCATCTTTACATGTATTATTTATGTGCATAGTGGTGAGCACGCTTTTCATCTAGTGTTCATCCCCACCTGTTCTTCACCGATGCAGGTTAAACAGGAGCTGGGTGACGAGAAGAGGCGAGTGGGTCGGTCATTTTATTTACTGCTTCCGTATGAATAAATAAGGCTTTATGAACCTTTATGTTGAGACTTGATTAATCAATTTTCCAGAACTCATGACTTTCTTGTTTTTGGAAACTTGTGGAACCCAGATATTGAGTATTATGGTGTGGTTATATATTCATGTTGAGAATTATGTCTCGTGACGTGTTTTGGTTAATGAAAACCATTTGTGAAAACCGGGTAATGAATCCCCGTGAGCCTAGATAAGACTTGGGTTATGAAAAATGTTTAACACCCATTGAATTTTCGAAAATGATTTTAAAAATTTTATACTGATTTTCGAAAAGTCCGGAATTTCTGTAAAAATCATAGTGGGGTGTTACAGTTTGGTATCAGAGCCAGTCTGTGTTTCTGTAGACTGCTCTATGTGTGAAATTGCATGTATATGTGATTATGTGATTGTGACCCTTGTGCTCGACCACTCGTCTACGTCACGCCGCACTGCTTAAGGTATGTTTTATATAAGTATCAATGAAAATGCTTATAATGTGAATTGTGATTTTGCACGAGTAGCAATGAAACTACTTGTGATGTTTTACATGAGTAGCAATGAAACTACTTATGAGGTTTTGCATGAGTAGCAATGAGACTACTTATGAAGTGATATATATGTTGTTTTGGGGCTTAAGAAATCTATCCACCTCAGGTTATGTGAACTCTAGCGTTTGACATTGAACTCTAGTGATATAGAGTTAAGTTCGGACTCTAGAGGTTCTTAGTTGTGAGTTTCAGTATATATTATTGAGATAAATGTTGTTATAGCATTTTCTCGCTATAAGATTCATTCAGTGTCCTTGGAGTAGGACCATTCGTGACCCATCTCGAAAGAGAAAGGTTAAGTACCGAGTGAATCTCTAGTGTATGAGATCACTCGGGGAATTAGAACTTCAGTCGTTGAGGACCGGGAGTGTCAATTAGATGTCGCGAATTGGTTATTAATCGATCCCCATAGTTTAGGAGAATCTAATGCGTATCACCGTCGTAACTCTTGAGAGTGGCTAAGCCTCGAGAGGGATGATGGTTGATAATTCTCGTACGCTAGATCGAGCGTAAGTCCTGAATACTGATGCATGGATAAAAGACGACGACGTTGTCCATAGGACGAGTGAATTGCTCTGACATCGCGTGAATATCCTGTGCGTTGACTGCGAGGCACACAGTTGAAAAGGTATGAATTTGTAGTTACGCATGATGTGGTGGCTCTATATGACTCGAGATTTTAAAATTAATGTTATGTAAAGCATGCTTATATGATTGAGCTTGACGATTTTTGCACGACTGGGATTCTTTAAAACGTGTTATGTGATGATCGTATGAGTTTATTTGTGTTAAAATCATATTAGGACTGACCTTCCCTATAACTTATATATGTGTATTTGAGATATATGTTGTGTTTATAGGTGACTTGTTGATACTCGACCCATGAGTGTATGATTTGGGTTGGCATTTAATTCAAAACTCCATGTTTTAGCTGCTGGTTGTGCTCAATTTTTTGTAACTAAGAGGCTGTTTCTTGGGCAGGTGTTCATCATGATAATTGTAGTATTTTGAGTTAAGTTTCAGTCAGAGTTGAAATTTTGAAATTTGGACTTGAATTGAATTTATTATGAATTTTTAAAGTTGTAACCGCGAGCAGTTTTTGAAATTTCGGGCAGAATTGCGAATCATGATGTTGGACTGTTTTTGACAATGTTAATGTGACTATGTGAAAATATAATCAACATGAAACTTGTAGTATATGTTATAAGTTTTCTCTGGAAGTTAAAATCTTGCAATTTGGTGTTTTATTTGATTTTATATGATTTTTCAAAGTTGGTGTTATGCCCAAAATTTTTAAAACTGTAGTTGTGTTTACGATTGAAATGTATTCTTTGAAATGAGGCCCTTAACGTGATTATTTGTAAAGATGCCCTTCTTGGAACTTGTAGCAATTCAAGTGTAGTTTTTGTAGGTTTTGAGTTTACATGATTTAGAGTTTTGTGGCATGAGATATTCTTGTTTTAGTGACCTACTGTAATTTATAAATAGTTTCTTATAAATAGTTTCGTTGGCAGATTTCTTGACCTAAGTGTTTTATGCTTAAACTCGGTTTTAAAGTTTTTTTTTTTTTTTTTTTTTTTTTTTTTTTTGCTTAAGTGATCAACATGAAAGTTGTAAATAATTGAGTTAGCTATCTTGGAGATTTTGAATTTCAGTAATATAATGTTGGTAGCTTCGGTTATTGTGCATACACTGAGAACCTGTCAAGCTGTATGTCTTCATTTGTCCACTGCACCTATGTTTGTTGTATTATGTGCATTTCAATGATTTTATCTGCCTGATGTTTTTCATTAAAGTGATAGAGGCCTGAGCTAGGGATATTTTTTCAAGTGGTTTCATCATGATATGATATATAGACTGAAAGCTACATGCATTTTAAATTCATCACGCATGCTGGAAATTGGTGCAAGTTCATGTTTAGGTTTCCAAATTGAGTTGTGAATTTCAAAATTAGCTTTTCGCCAATTTTCATGTATATGTGCCCTACGTTACTTAATCTGATTAGTATTATAATGCTAGCTGGAAACACTTGCGAGAGAAGCTTTATGCTAGACCTCAAAGTGTGAAAGCTATAGGCTGTGTAAGGGGATGAACTCGTTTAGGACTACCGGCACGATTAGCTGTCGTGACGGCTGACATTGTTGGTCGGAAGAGTCAAGCGAGCTAACCATACTGTGGTTCGATGTTAACCGCCGAGTTAGAACTTTTCCTGGCAGTGATGCCAATGTTCGATCCCTTTTGGGGAAATTGTTGTTGTCAAACCCTTTGTTCTGTCGGAGTACTTAAGAAATTGTGAGATTCGAAAATTGAAATTTTTGGTATGTGCCTCAAACCGAGTGCCGAACCTGACTGGGTGTAGCCACGCTAAGTGGTGGCCGAGCCCGCACGCCCGTGCTGAGAGACGTGAGGCCAACTGCAGTGGCCGATCATTGACTCGCACGAGAGCTGCCGCTGCCATCACCGAACGCCAAACTCCCCAGGTCAGTGTATACGGCCAAACCTTGACCTTGTAGCTGGTATCTGAGTGGGTACATGCACGCATCCCAGCGCCCCGCATATGCAGCGCCAGCGTGTGTGTCACCTCTCGGGTGATAGTGCATTAAACCCAGTCCAACTTTATCCTTTTAGGGGTCTTTGAACCAGATTTTTGGTCAAAGTGTATGTTGATCTTTCGAGTCGTTGTATGAATTCTCTAATCAACAACCCTCGATGTGTGAGGTTGGTCGATTAGTTTCCTTTGCCACTTGTGAGATTTTCTCGGCATGGCGAGATAGTAGGCCCGTATTAATGTGTGGCGGAGCCTTGAATCTCGACTTGAGACCGACTCCGTGAAAGGGAAACCGTTATTGAGTATCTAGCCTTTACTTCCTAAACCGCATACGAGATGTTGTTCGTGTCGGCGAGGAGAGAGGCTTTGTCAATGGTATTAAACAGAACCGTGTGTTCTGAATGTGCAGATTTTAGAATAAGTGATGATTGCCGGTCCTATCATGATTTCTCGATCAAGTCAATAGTTTAGCCTGAGGTTGACTCCACCACCGGGACTTACGAGAATGCATGACACGTTCTAGCCTCGTGATGGAGAGAATGTGTGCGTGATCTCGAGTTATGTGTGGATTGTGACGAGCTGCGTGATAGGCAGGACCCTACATGTATGGAGGTACCGGTGACCTGTTGGGACCGAAGGTCCATCAGGGAAAGACCGGGAGGGGTACTCGTCAAAGTCCAGTAGTTGTAGTCAAGTCGAGGGCGAGACGACTTGGCAAAGGGAGGCTGAGGTTCGAGGGAGTACCCGACCCTCATATTTTGATGCTCCCTTTTGTACTCTCTTACCTTCTAGTGGTTTGTTTTCGAATTCCGAGGACGGAATTCCTTCAAGGTGGGTAGACTGTAATGCCCCGTTTATTTGTGAAATATTTAAGATTATTTGTTTATTTATTTATTTCCTTAATATTACTGTTATTGTCAGATTGTATAAATTGTTTATTATTATTATTGTTATTATATTATTATTATTATTATATTATTATTATTATTATTATTATTATTATTATTATTATTATTATTATTATTATTATTATATGTCTAAATGATTATTGTTAATAAATATTATTGTGTGAATTATATAAATCTAAATTAATTATTTTGTGTGCAATATATGTATTTATATATTTATGTGCCGTCTCATTTTATTTATTTCGAGCCAAACCGAGAGCCCGGATCCTAAACCAGTGAGTCCAGCCCGTAAGCCTCCACTCAAAACCGACTCATAAGTTTTACTTGGAGGATAAATTTGTATAGAAACCCTACCCCAAGCTTGAATATAAGAGATAACCCTCTCTTCCCTCGTATAAACCGTAGACCCTAAGCCTATATTTGGTTCACGGGAGGGGAGGGGAGGGGAGAAAATTTAATGGAAGGGAGGGGAGGGGAGGGAAAGGGAGGGAAAATAATTTACCTTGTTTGGATGGATTTTGTAGAGAGGGAGGTGAAGGAAAATGATTAACCTTGTTTGGTTAGAAGATGGAGGGGGAGGGAAAATAATGTTAGAATGACAAATATATCCTTAATGACGTAAGGAAAAAAAAAATAAATCACAATAAGGTCAAAAGAGTAATTTGATGTTAAAAATTTTCCCTCCCCTCCAAATTCCCCCACTTTTGGAGGGGTGTGTATTTTCCCTCCTCCAAGGGATTTGAAGGGAAAATCTTAATCCCTCCCCTTACTTAAAATCGAACCAAACAATGGAAAACTAAAAATTTCCCTCCCCTCCTTTCCCCTCCGTTTCCTCCGAACCAAACAAAGCCTAACACCCTTTCTCTCTCGCTCAACATTCACGATACTGAGGGAAAATCTTTCACCTTTCACGCACCCTCAGCATCATCGCCATCCCTCTTAAGCCTCCATATCCGACAAGAAATCAACCATAGCAGTGGTAGGGCGCCGTTTCTTCCCAGCAAACGAGAATCAGCCACAGTGCGTAGCCAAGGAAGAACCGCGCGACCACCTCTGTCCGAGAGCCGTCGATCGCCGCCGTGATCCACCTTGCAACTTCTGATCACCGTTCTTAGCCGTTGGGTCCCGTCGGAGTGTCAAGCGTAGCCGTTGAGTCCCGTCGTGTTCCGTCGGAGTGCCGAATTAAACCGGCGAGACCCCGTGTATTTCCTTTCCGCTGCTCTTGCTTGTCCCTGCTCTCGTGATCCAACCGAGCCTTCGTTGTCTCCATTTTTAACCTCTGTTGGAGGTAATTCAGCTGAAACATTTAAATCATCTTTATGGCTGAAATTAAGTGGTATTTATGTGTTTAATTTCATGTTTTGGGAACTAGAACTCATGCTTGAGTATTTGAGAAAGAGGTGTGCTCAAATTTGTAAATTTTGCCATGGTTGTATTGTGTGATTGGAGGCTGCGGCTACAACCATGTTATGAACTGAGAATATGTTAATTTTGAAGTGTTTGGTTCAGTTTTTGTCTATGATAAAGCATGCCTAATTTTATGAGAAAAAGAAAGTATGAGAAAGCTTGTCAGGTTTGATATTTTTGCCTTGTTTATTTCTACTATGTTAAAACTATTGTCATGTCTTTAAGGTGCTGGTATGTGATGATTTTAAGGCTGTTTTTAAAGAAAAATTTCTGAGTCTTGGAGTTTAGAAGCATTCTTAAGTTATGAGTTTATTACGTGGGTATTTCTATCGAGCCATATTATGAGGCTATATGCGATTTGTGTATCAAAGTGATTGCTATCACTTTGGTTTATTGTCGAACTGAGTTTCAAATGATATTTTTCGTGGGAATCCTTGAGTTATAGGTACTTGGTGTTTTTCTTGAGTTATTGATTTTGGTTTGAGGTTGTTTCGATGTGTATAGGCCGAATTATGAAATTTTCTAAACCGAGCATGCTGCTGAATTGTAATTAATTCATGATAAATAGTGTGATTGTCTGACTGCTATGAAATTTTATATGTGATGTCATGTGATGATTTTGTAAGTCGTGTAAACTTTTCAAGTCGAAACTCCATCTATAGCTATTTTAATTAATTATATCGGTTTCTGGTCAGAATTTTATAAAATTTATTAAAAATCGTACACTTGAAGTTTTGACCTTAAACTTTGTAGAGTATGTTATTTTGTAGTATTCTGTGTTGTGTCAAAAGTGTGGATTAAAATTCGAAGTGTAGCTATATGAACTATTAATGTCGGGTTTTAACACTGTTTTTGCTTAAATTATTTAAAAATTCTCCCGGATGAATTTAGGGCTGAAACTTGGTGAGATTATGTGTTTTTGTATGCCTTGTGATGTGGTAAAGTTTCAGGTTGATTGGTTGAGTCTAACTCCGGATTCTGAATTTGATTTATTTTGGAGTCTTAATGCTCGGTTATCCGTTGTTTAGGTTTGGATTGGATTTTATTGATGTTGGCATGATTTATGTGTTTTACTTGATGTTTATGAGTTGTGTTCAGGTCTACTAGTCGCTCCAAAGTACTTAACTCGGTCATGGAATCCACGAGTCACTTAGTCGATATGATTTCGGCTAAGTATATGTTCTTTGTGTGTTGTCTTGGATTGGATAGTCAGTTGATAGGCTATTATAATTGTTGTAGGTTCATCGAGCTGAACTTTTGCCATTGTTCCTTCAACCATGTATTTGGCTATATCTCACTATCTAGGTGGGTTTACTTATAAAATTATCTATGCCATACTTGTGTTTAAGTGTTTGGTTGGTATGATCAATGTATGCATGTGAACCATGTAGCCTACTGATGTGAGCTGTTACGGCCGCCGGTACGATTGTCCCCGTCGAGTTACGGTACGGTTGCCCTTGCGAGGCAAGTCTCCTTAAGACCTAATGAAAGGTCGTGTCCGTTACAGTGCCACGCACTCCCGTCGTTAGGGTTTATGCATCCCCTTTCCGCGGCTAATGATAGATGTGCACATGAGTGAGTTATTGTTGTGATTATTAGGAGACGAGACATGATGATGATTGATTTATATTCATACGGCGACCATACCATCTTTACATGTATTATTTATGTGCATAGTGGTGAGCACGCTTTTCATCTAGTGTTCATCCCCACCTGCTCTTCACCGATGCAGGTTAAACAGGAGCTGGGTGACGAGAAGAGGCGAGTGGGTCGGTCATTTTATTTACTGCTTCCGTATGAATAAATAAGGCTTTATGAACCTTTATGTTGAGACTTGATTAATCAATTTTCCAGAACTCATGACTTTCTTGTTTTTGGAAACTTGTGGAACCCAGATATTGAGTATTATGGTGTGGTTATATATTCATGTTGAGAATTATGTCTCGTGACGTGTTTTGGTTAATGAAAACCATTTGTGAAAACCGGGTAATGAATCCCCGTGAGCCTAGATAAGACTTGGGTTATGAAAAATGTTTAACACCCATTGAATTTTCGAAAATGATTTTAAAAATTTTATACTGATTTTTGGAAAGTCCGGAATTTCTGTAAAAATCAAAGTGGGGTGTTACAGGCGAGCTCTCCATCAAGGGACTTAACCTTGACTTCGAACTCGGCCTTCTGTTCGGTCTGCGTCTCGCGGAGTTTTGTATTGTGTTGCAGGAGAGTCGAGTTCTTGTCCTACAGAAAGCAAATGTTGCTCTCGAGGCTCATTATGGATTTTCCAGAGCTATCTCGAGCTTCTTTGGCCAGAGGCAAGAAATCGACCAATCCCTATAATCGAGCAAATATTAGTCAGTTCAATCCATATATCGAAAAAACAAAAGCAGGAAGGAATCGACATAGAAATAAAATAAGTAATACCTGGGCAAGCCACTGCACGAGCTTATCGCCAACTTCAGGCAAGGTGACGCTGGCCTTCTTGCAATCTTCCTCGAAGAGGGCACCCTCGAGATGCTCGGCCACCTCAATCACGGAGGCCGACAAAAGAGATGTCGAATTCGGGGCCAGCGGATCAGGCCACTGATGGCTGGTATGCCCTCGTTTCCAGACCACCTCACCTTGGTTAGTACGAGAACGCTTCCCCAGGAAAACCGCATGTCCCGCGTCATCTGGACCGCTGGATTTGACCAGTGCCTTGGTAGAGCCAGTGGAGGGGGTTTTGGAGGATTGTCGGTCGTGTGGAGGTTTTTCTTGGGCTTTGGTTTTGGAGGACAGTTCAGGGGCTCTGTCCTTGGTTTTAGAAGACAACTAAGAGGTTTTGTTCTTTGGTTTTGGAAGAAACAACATCTTTGGAGGTATTGGTGCGGGAGTCGATCCTGTGCGAAGAAGACTGACTGTTGGTTTTGGTAGCGGTCGAGGACTTTTGGGCAGTGGAACCAGAGGTCGATTGGTGCTGGGCGGTCTTCTCCGATGGAGGTGGCGGGGTTTGTCGAGGCTGCTGCTCCTTCAAGGGAGGTGGCGGTTGTTGTTGGGGCTGTTGTTGTCGTGGTTGTTGTTGTTGTTGTTGTTGTTGTTGTTGTGGTTGCAGTGGCCCTGGTGGCGGCGGCGGTGGCAAAAGGGTCTCTCGCGGAGGCGACCGCGGCTGCGGCTTCGGTCGAGACCCAGAAGAAGTGGTAGACCCCTCGGCCTGGCCCCCGGCTGACCCAGAAACAGCCCCCGTTTTCTTTTCTAGAGGAGTTTTCCTCGGAGGCATGTTGAAACTGGGCACCACTGCAAGAAAATCACAACACAGATTATATTCGATAATCAACAAAAATTACTCAGAACAAAAACAGAGAAACACACAAACACTCGACTAATCTGCACAAGAATTATTTGGATAATCTTCAATACGAACAAGATCAAGTATCTCATTGGTTGGAGGAGGACAAGTTTTGTGGGTGAGCAGACCACAATGATGGAGCAGGCTCTCGTCCTTGAGAATTTCTTCCGATGCAATGGACTTGGCATTCCAAGTGTGGACCCATTGCTCGAAAAGAGGGTTTGAAGGAGGGGCAGAAACTTTCTGAAAAACCTCCTTGACCCAGGGGATGGAAGGCCAAGGGAAAGGCTCAGCAGGTCGGACAAAAATAAATCGATCAATCCCCTTAGGAAGGTTAGAAGGAACGTCATTAATAAAATGGGCGCCGTTACGGCTCTTTAAGTAAAGGCCTCGACCTTGCTTAGAAGTGGCGTAGCAGTAGTGGAAGAAGGCATGATCGAATTGACCAAGGCGAATGTGGCAAAGAATGATGAAGGTGGTCATGAAGCGGATGGCGTAGGGAGGAAGTTGATGTAGGGGAAGCCCGAACACTAGCAGATCTGAAGTAGCTCAGGACTTAGAGGAAAACAAAGACCAAGTTTGAATTGGATTTCGAAGAAGGTGTAGCAGCCTTCAGGAGGATGGTTGAAGGTATCAGAAGAGGAAGGGCTATAGAACGCCCAACCAGTAGGATGACCGATCGTTTCGGGCCTATACCAAGGGTTAGAAAGAGAGGTGGAAGAAGAGCGCTTTGTGGAAGCCCGTGAGGGGTTTTTGGTTAATGATTTTTTCGGAGGAAAGTTAGAAGTTACAGGTGGGGAGGAAGAAGGCGGAATGGTCGAAGATGCGGGAGCAGTGGGTTGAGCAGAAAGGACCTCGTCCTCGTCTGGCTCGTCTAACGCGCCGAGAGCAGGTCGATGATGGCGAAGGGGAATATAATCCATGGTATCCCCGGAGTTGGAAGAAGCAACACGAGCTGTAAAAATACGTGTAGGAACAGTATCACCGAGGCAGAGGATAAAGAGAGGAACAACGTCAAGGGCAGAAGGCAATATCTCAACTGAATCGAGGAGGTGGTCGAGGTAGAAGGATCTGAAAAGAAAAAAGAAAGGAACAATATCAAAAAGAGTAATTTTGGCAAAAAAGGAAAGAGGAAGGAGGAGAAGGCTTTCAAAATTAGGTTTCCACAAAAAGGACGATTTTGAAGAAAGGGAACAGGGATTCCGAGAGAATTTCAAAGGAAGAGGACGAAATCTACAACGATTAACAGGCGAGCACAAAAATTCAACACACAGATTCAAAGCACTCAATCAGCAAACTTCAGATACCCAATTCGAAAAAAAAGAAAGAATTTTTTTTTTTCAAAATACAAAATTTCAAGTATAGGAAGCGTAAATCAGGCGAAGAACAACTTACTCATAACCGTAGAGGAGAGAATCGGGAAGACTCAAAGATTGCAGGGAAATCACCGAGGAAGATAGAGTTTTTTGCAGAAAGAATTTTAGGCACAGGAGAGTTCGAAATTGCAAGGGTGGAAAAAGTCTAAATATTCTCTAAGTGTGGGATTTATACCTTGGAGAGTCCAAGGGTTGAAAAAATGGGGACCGTTGGATTAAAGTTAGATCGTATGGTGGACAACATTAATTGGCACGACACTCAAAGTGGGCGCGTTATGCAAGGAGGCGTTATCATTAAAACACCAGACAAGTACCTAACAAGCGGGACACGTGGCGAAAAAGCAGATACGATAGAAAGGGCGTGTGGCAGAAGACTTTATTTCTGGCAATTAATCAAGTACTATTCAAAAATTAAGCGGGAAACCCATCAGAGGGTCGATATTTGGCACCACGCCACCCAGGAGGTGGAGGAAGTACAAATTCACTCTTAGATCGAGTCATTTGAACTCGACCAGAGTGGGGGGGGGACTAGATGATATAGGATATTATATACTCCAAGATAAACCGGTCTGCTGAACCGGTTTGGGGGGGTCATACCATGAAGGAATCGAGCCAGACAATGAGAAGATCGAGCAAAATAACTTGTCGACCAGTCAAACAGTCGACCAATCCATCGCTCGACCAAACAAACGATCGAGCAACCTTATCGACCTCAGCATGTCGAGCATCTCGCGGACTCAACACTAAACAGATCGGCCTAGTCATAGGCGCGTGTAAGAGCCTCCAACCAAATTCCATGAGAATATTTACCTCATGTACAGGTGGACACGTGTCGAGAATGTATTAGGTGATAGATAACCACCTCTGACAGCTCCCAACGCCCCGCGCCACCTCTGACATGTGTGCGGCGTGTCAGAGTACGGACGGGCAGCTTAGCCAGCCAACTCATCCTTATCCAGGCAGCTATTAGGGCAGGTATCTCACCCCTATATAAAGGGGGTGAGCCTTTCTCCCTTAACACGATTTTTTCATTATTCACTTCAATATTGTAACACCCCGCCTTATCGTGAAATCAGAGTGCGAAAATATCGCAAAGTTATTTAGAAATAAAATCTCTTACTTTGCGAAAACTGATTCGGGGTGCTACCGTAAAACGTGACTTATTTTGGAAAACTGTTATCTTAATTTTTAACAAAATCCTACGGTTTACTGAAAGCATAATTTTTATAAAGTTCGATCAAAAGATAAGTTCATCAAAACCATAATCAGCGGAAACGTAATATCGTCATAACATATACACAGTCAAAATATAAAAGTCCTGAAGCCTCATTCACCTCACGCTCCCGGCCCGACATCCTGACGTGAAAAACATGATAAAAGTGGGACGTGAGCACTATAACTCTGTGCTCCGTGGAAACTCATACTATTGTAAACATTGAAAATAATAACAACATCATGATCTTGGCATATACATAACCTGAACATGAAACCCGTAATAACATGAAC
>CACSLK010027759.1:223412-235612 GCA_902706635.1 Striga hermonthica | reverse complement strand
AAACGAAGGCCGCAGTGCGTCGTTTATTCGCACCCACGTATAGATGAACACACGATCCATCATCACACGCTCGCACGCACCCAACGCTCACCTAGTCGTGCCAAGGGCGCCAGCTGCGTCCGCACGACCCGCCAGCAGCCAGTCCACCAGACAGCCCGCAGCCGCCAGCTAGTGCCCGCGTGCGCAGTACCTGGCAGGCTGCCGGCCGAGCCAGCCCGACTGCCCAGTTCAGCGGACTGGCAGTCCGGTCTAGACCGGTTCAGACCGGCTGGACCGGTTCAGTCAGTTATTGTCAGTTTCAGTCCCGGTTCTCAATTTCAGTTTTATTTTCAGTTAAAATTTCGGGTCAAGTTCAGTTCAGTTAATTAATATCGGTTCAATTTCGTACTTAGCCGGTTCTAGTAATACCGAATAAGTCCGAATATCATGTCAGGTTCAGTAGAGCATCTTAACATAATTAAACAGTTAAATTATCAGTCTGAGCATAGTCACTAGTAATTGTTTATATTATTTTCAGTTTGATCAGGCATCAGCACTATCGTTCAGTTTCAGCAGTTCAGGTGGGGACTCAGACTAAGTACTACATTGTTTATAATTACGCTACCATGTTCGAGGTATGTATATTCAGTATCCGCTCGGAATGGTCGCCGGTCCATTCTAGGTTCTAGTGGCCTAATCTAACCACTAGAGTGTGCACATGGTCCGGTATTAGTTTGTATTGCGGTATTAGTTTGTGCCGATAGATTTCAGTTATTAGTTACGTGACTTATGTCGCGAGATCATACCGGTATCAGATATCAGTTCAGTTTTAGTTTCAGTTCAGTTATATATGCTTAGATCATGATATTGTTATTATTTACGATGTTTACACTAGTATGAGTTTCTGCGGAGCACAAGTGTTTTAGTGCTCACGCCCCCACGCATTTCATGTTTTTCAGGTCGCAGGGTCGGAGACGAGGAGTGAGCGGGCGGGCTGTTCAGGATATTTGTGATTATTGTATATATGTTTTGCCACGCTTTGTTTCCGCTAAAACTTTCAGTACTCATTTTCAGTTTTTGTTCCGACATTAGTCGGATAAGACAGTATAACCGTTTTTATTTATCGGTTTTCAGAAAAATCAAGTTTTTCACGATAGCATCCCGAATCAGTTCTCGCAAAATAAGTATTTTATTCAGAAAATTGCGAAAAATCGCGTACTTTGATATATTAAAAGTCGGGGTGTTACACGCCGCCTTACTAGCTTTGAAAATCAGAGTAAAATTTTTGTTTTTATTTTCAAAAGGTCGTGCGAGCTTGGTTTTCGGAAATACTAACTGATATGCGCGATGTAAAAGATAAAAACATACTTAACTTGCTCAAATACATATAATACACGCAACCAAACTATCCGCTACAGATAATGGAATTAAACATGCAATGTCTGAACTATCTCGCACTGTCTAGTCTGCTAGCGGAAGTGTCTGAAATACAGAAATACATGCATACATATCCGAAAATACATGATCATAAATACTAGGACATAAAATGTGCGTAAAAATGTCCAAGACTCTCATGACCACGCTTTGCCACGTTTGGGCTCATCCGGCTCGCTCAACTCCGTCTCTTGAAAAACACAATGGGGGCGTAAGCAAACCACTATGCTCCGCAAAGACCAGTACTAAATAAAATAACATATATAATAACGATATCATGGCATCAATATATAAGAGCTGAAACTGAAATCTTTCTTTGCTTTTCTGAACTTTTGTGAACTTTGGTCGGTCGACCCTCGGCCGCTGGTGTGCACACCATCCAGACACTGAGGTCGAAACCCAGCTGGATACCAGGTGGAATAGGAAGGCCCTTAGGTCGCCCTCTTACCTGGGAGAACTAACTATCTCGAACATACCTCAGTCATGGTACAGATGTTATAAATGATGTAGAATCCAGTACATGACCCCCACATGATAACTGAACTGACACAAGTGCTGGAAACTGGAGTAGCGGTCGGAGGCTCGACTCTCCTTAGGCTACATAAACATTTAAGCAAAATCAGGCTAAGTATCATGCTCGGAATATATAAGTATATGCTAATATGGTCGGATTTATTTAATTGCTAAGACTAGACTGGTTTTGCTCGGAAAATTACTAAAATTCTCCAGAACATACTCGGACTGGAAAAACGAGCCAAACATTTTGAACCGCCCAGTTGAACCGGACTGGTTTGCTTCCTAGACCGGCGGCTCGCCGTGAGCTGGTCGGTCGTGGGTGGCTCTGCTGCCCGGCTCGACCGTGCAGTGCCTGCTGGTGCAGGCGCGCGTACGCGGGCGCTGGTCGTCCGGGCTTGGGTCTAGTGAGCAGCGTGTGTTGGATGGCCCGCTAGCGCTGCCGCTGGGCGCGCTGGTGCGGGCGCTGGGGTTCTGGCATGCTGCCGGGCGTGCTGTCGGCGCACGCTGGCGCGCTGTGATGCGGAAGTGGTTATTAACCCCGTGAGTCAAGTGATGGGATGGTTGAAGACCTCGATTTAAGGTTGGAAATATGCTGGAGGAGCCATCTAGTCCAATTTACCGACCATCATGTGTGAGAGATTGGCCAAAAGGATGTGGTCCAAAGTTGAAGTTGAAGGCGAGGAAACGCAAGGCCAGAAAACGACGCAAAGCAAAGGCTCAAAAGGCAAGTCATTGTTGTGGGCCTTGTATAAGAAAGAAACGAGCTTGGAAGATAGAGGCTAAAAGACGAGTAAGCAAAGGATGGAGAATGGTTGGACATGGAGTGCCGGAGATTGCACGAGAACAGAAGGTAGGTGCGTGGAAGGTTGGGACCCATGGGATGAGCCAGGGCCATCGGGCGAGCAACTGAGTTCGATCGGTGACGACAAGGCGAGCACGAGCGAGTAGCGCGCGTCGTGCCTTGATGCGCGCGATAGTGTGGAGCACACGCAGAAGGCATTGGGTGCACGCGGGTGCGCGGTAGACGAACATGCCACGGGGACTGGCGGCACGCGCGGAGCAGCAAGCACACGGGAGTACGCGGTAGTCAGTTTAGACGCGGGCATTGGATGGGACGCGCGGGCAGCAAGCAACGGGCGAGCGGGGCGCGCGGGTGAAGGTAACGCGGGCGGGAGCCAAAACCACGAAGGCATAGGAGTGGCGAGCGCGCGGCGACACGTGCGCGAGGAGGTGGGAAGCGACGCGGCGCGCGCAAGGGCGTGCGAGTACAGGGCAAACACAGATGGCCTAATCCACATGGGGCTAGGCATAGCGAAGGCGGCGTGCGTGGGGCGCAAGCGCGCGCAATTCCGCGTGCGATGAGGAATAGGAATGCGGACGGGCAGTGCGCACAAAGGCGGTGCATATAAGGCGGCCGAATGACCTAGGCGTGCGTATGACTTGAGCTTCAAGTAGTTTGGAGTGCAAGTCAAGTCTTTAGTAGTTTTAGTAATATTAGGATTTTATTTCCTTGCTGCTTTTAATTATTGAATTAGGAGATCTAGTTTGATTAGGCTTAGCTTTAATTTATGCACCTATAAATACCCATGTACCTCTTCATTATTGGATGTCTGGGAATTGATGAGTGAATAGAAAAGGGGAACATTGTGTTCTACATGTGTATAAGCAAGGCCGTAGTGCATGTTTATCATACTATCGTGTTAGAAGGCCATTAGAGCGTCTTGAAGTCACAGTGTCTAAGAGAAGGCCCTGAGAGCGTCTGTTAGTCACAGCTATCGTGTGTAGTCGAAGGCCCTGAGTGCACGATTACTCACAACCGAATAGACAAGAACCGCGATCGTTCATCATTGGTGCTTTCATTGAGAGGTGCTGATCAAAGTTTTGTCTATCTGTCTTTCTTTTTTTCGGTTTGCCTTTTGCTGAGGGGCCGATTTTTCTCTTTGTTTTGTTCGAATTTTTGGTTCAATTTTCCTTCTTCTTTTTGAATTTTTCATGAGTTTGTCGAGAGTAAAAAAAAAGCGTCATCTTAGTTGTTTGATTTAGAGTCTTAAAAAAAAATGAGAGACATGAGGTTCGAGCCATTGGATGAGTTGGATTTGGAGGATCTCGAGTATCTCGAAGGTTTGGAGAGGGAATTAACTCCATGGGAGCAATAGTTTTTGCGAGAGCTTCACGAACGTAAGGATTGGGAAGAGCGTGAACGACAACTCGTGGAAGCCAGGAGAGCTGAAGTGGTCGAAGTTCAGAACAATGGTGATGAAGGTGTGTTAAATTTTATTATCCTTGAGGACAAGGAAAGTCTTGAAGAGGAGGGGAATGATACGGAAATGGTTATTAACCTCGGTGAGTCAAGTGATAGGATGGTTGAAGATCTCGATGTATAGTTGGAAAATATGCTGGAGGAGCCATCTAGTCCAATTTACCGACCATCATGTGTGAGAGATTGGCCAAAAGGATGTGGTTTAAAGTTGAAGTTGAAGGCGAGGAAACGCTAGGCCAGAAGACGACGGAAAGCAAAGGCTCAAAAGGCAAGTCATTATTGTGGGCCTTGTGCAAGGAAGAAACGAGCTTGGAAGATGGAGGCTAAAAGACGAGGTAAGCAAAGGATGGAGGATGGTTGGACATGGAGTGCCAGAGATTGCACGAGAACGGTAGGTAGATGCATGGAAGGTTGGGACCCATGGGACAAGCCAGGGCCATCGCAGCTGAGGTCGATCGGCGACGACAAGGCGAGCATGAGCGAGTGGCGCGCATCGTGCCTTGATGCGCGCAATAGGGTGGAGCACACGCAAATGGCGTTGGGTGCACGCGGGTGCGCGGTAGATGAACAAGCCATGGGGACTGGCGGCACGCGTGGAGCAACAGGCGCACGGGGGTGCGCGGTAGGCAGTTTGGATGCGAGCGTTGGATGGGATGCGTGGGCAGCAAGAAACGGGCGAGCGGGGCGCGCTGGGCGCGCGGGTGAATGTAACGCGGGCGGGAGCCGAAACCGCATAGGCATAGGAGTGGCGAGCGCACGGCGACACGCGCGCAAGGACGTGGGCAGCGACGCGGCGCGCGCAAGGGCGCATGAGTACAGCGTAAACGCGGTTGGCCTAATTCGCGCGGGGCTAGGCATAGCGAAGGCGGCGTGCGTGGGGCGCAAGCGCGCGCGATTCCACACGCGAGGAGGAATAGGAGTGCGGACGGGCAGCGCGCACAAAGGCGGTGCGTATAAGGCGGCCGAATGACCTAGGCGTGCGTATGACTTGAGCTTCAAGTAGGTTGGAGTGCAAGTCAAGTCTTTAGTAGTTTTAGTAATATTAGGATTTTATTTCCTTGTTGCTTTTAATTATTGAATTAGGAGATCTAGTTTGATTGGGCTTAGCTTTAATTTATGCACCTATAAATACCCATGTACCTCTTCATTATTGGATGTCTGGGAATTGATGAGTGAATAGAAAAGGGGAACATTGTGTTCTACGTGTGTATAAGCAAGGACGTAGTGCATGTTTATCAAACTATCGTGTCGTAGAGAAGGCCATTAGAGCGTTTTGAAGTCACAGTGTCTAAGAGAAGTCCCTGAGAGCGTCTGTTAGTCACACCTATCGTGTGTAGTCGAAGGCCCTGAGTGCGCGATTACTCACAACCGAATAGACAAGAACCGCGATTGTTCATAACGCTGCCGGGTGCGCGGGCGTGCTACTGGAAGCTGCGGGGCACTGCCGGGTGCCACCGCGCACGCTGGCACGCTGTGATGCGGAAGTGAGTTTCGATCCCCGGCGACGAGAAGATGGTCCATAGGCGTACGACATTCGGGCGCGAGAAAAGGCGCATTCAAGAAGGGCGTGCACACGCGCATTGGCGTAGACGCGCATGGCATTTGGAGGTTAGGCGTAGTGGCGCGCAGGGGGTGGATGTTGGGTGGTTAGCGCGCGAAGGAGGCTGCTGCAGATGGACGGGCAATGCGCGAGCATTAGCACGTGCAGAGGGTAGCTGTGGATGGATAGCGAGTGCGCATAGGCACGCGAGCCAGTGCAAAGGTTGGCTGGGCGAGCGGACCACGCTGGACGACGAGCGCGGGGCACAAGGCAACACGCGCAAGGCACAAGTCAAGACCAGGGTTTACAAGCCTAATCCTTATAGGAATAGGTAAGGCACGAATACTAGTCCCCGCAGGACTAGGAAAAGCAATTGAGCTCTGGTACGCACGTGAAAGATTGGCGACGGAAGTAATCCTCAGAGAAACAGGAAACACAGCCGAGAATGGATTCCAAGTAGGAATAGGCAAAGCCGAGGCGCGCTCAAGCAGACTCCGTGGAGGATTAGGGCTAGGCGGTTGCCGTGCAGCGCAAGAAATAGCGCGTGCGTGGGAAGCAGGCGGGCGAGTCCTAGGCCGAGAAGGACTGGGCGACGCATGTGCGGCAGGCGCGCGATGCCTCTCTCGCGGAGGAATAGACGAGGCGGCTAGGAGATTTTGGGCCAACTTGGAGTGCAAGGCAAGGAATTGGAGTGCAAGCCAAGTAATGAAGACCTCTAGTATGTTTGGGATTTAATATTTTTAATAAGTTCCCTAGTAAGATTAGGATTATACTAGTTTAAGATCTATAAATAGAGATGATCCCCCATTATTTTTGATGTCCAGAATTGATGAGTTGAATAGAAAAGAACGTTTGTTCAAACCTTGTGTTAGGATTCGTGAGAGTTTGATCATGCAATCGAATTAGTGAGGCTAAGACCCGAGCTAGTTCAAAATCGAGAGAGCGAGGCTAATTACCAACTGAACTCAAGTATCGTGGGAGTGGTAGGCTAATAATCAAGTCGATCACATCTATCGTTGAGAGCAAGGCCGTGGCGACGCATTGTTCGAGGTAAGCGAGTGGAAAAAAACACACGATCCTTCATCATTGGTGCTCTCGTTGAGAGTTATTGATTGTGTGTTTTGTTAAACTTTTCCTACCCCATTCTTTTTCTATTTTTTCCGATTTTTTCCCCCTAGGTTCGAATTTTTTTGTATTTTTCTTCTTATTTTTTGAAAATTTTTGTGAGTATCAAAAAAAAAAAGTCATGATGTTCGAGCCATTAGATGAGATGGATTGGGAGGATCTCGAACTTTTGGAAGGGTTGGAGAGGAGTTTGACTCCGAAGGAGCAAAGTTATTTAGAGGAGTTGTACGAGCGAAGGAATTTAGAAGAGAAGTACGAGCGACAAGCCAAGATCATGGAGGGATACGTCAACGAAGAGCCCATGTTTACGTTGGATCTACCAGGCTATGTTGAAGACAAGGTCACCGAGTTCGCGGTCGAGCGAGTCGAGTCCAAGGATCCACCTTCATTCCGTGACATGTTCATGGACGAGGAAGTGGCTCACATCGGGATGTTGGTCGTGGTCAAGGAGGGCCATGATGAGACGCGTAGAAAGAACAATGCAGATGAAGAGGACGCGACGTTCCAACTGGAGGTCGATGTCGAGAGTGATGTCTTGGTCGAGGTCGAAAAAAGAGTGCCCGATGTTTGGATGGTCGAGGATGAGTCCTTGAGGACAAGGACATTCTCAAAGGGGACGGGAATGATGCGGAAAGGGGGTTTCGAGCCCCGGCGACGAGAAGATGGTCCATAGGCGTAGGACATTCGGGCGCGAGAAAAGGCGCATTCAAGAAGGGCGCGCACACGCGCATGGCGTTTGGAGGTTAAGCGTAGTGGCGCGTAGGGGGTGGATGTTGGGTGGTTAGCGCACGAAGGAGGCTGATGCGGATGGACGGGCAATGCGCGAGCATTAGCACGCGCAGAGGGTAGCGGCGGATGGATAGCGAGTGCGCATAGGCACGTGAGCCAGTGCAAGGGGTGGCCGGGCGAACGGACCACGCTGGACGACGAGCGCGGGGCACAAGGCGACACGCGCAAGGCACAAGTCAAGACCAGAGTGACAAGCCTAATCCTCATAGGAATAGATAAGGCACGAATATTAGGGCTAGGCGGTTGGCGTGCGCGCAAGCAATGGCGCGCGCGTGGGAAGCAGGTGGGCGAGTCCTAGGCCGAGAAGGACTTGGTGACGCATGGGCAGCAGGCGAGCGATGCCTCACGCGTGGAGGAATAAATGAGGTGGCTAGGAGACCTTTGGGCCAACTTGGAGTGCAAGGCAAGGAATTGGAGTGCAAGCCAAGTAATGAAGACTTCGAGTATGTTTAGGATTTAATATTTTTAATAAGTTCCCTAGTAAGATTAGGATTAGACTAGTTTAGGATCTATAAATAGAGATGATCCCCCATTGTTTTTGATATACAGAATTGATGAGTTGAATAGAAAAGAACGTTTGTTCAAACCGTGTGTTAGGATTCGTGAGAGTTTGATCATGGAATCGAATTAGTGACGCTAAGACCCGAGCTAGTTCAAAATCGAGGGAGCGAGGCTAATTACCGAGTGAACTCAGGTATCGTGAGAGAGTTAGGCTAATAACCGAGTCGATCACACCTATCGCTGAGAGCAAGGCCGTGGCGACACATTGTTCGAGGCAAGCGAGTGGAACAAAACACACGATCCTTCATCACGCTGCTGGGCGCACGGGCGTACTGCTGGGCACGCGGGCGCTAGAATGTCGGGCGCTGCGCGCAAGGGAGTCGGCGCCCAACAGGCACGCGAGAGGGGCGACGCGTGGAGAGAGAACACGCGAAGCCTAAACTGCGAGGGACTAGGCGAGAGGGCGGCATGCGAGGCATGCGCGCGGGTTACCGCGCGCGACAAGGAGTGGCGCCGTGAAGCCGCGCGCACATGAGGCGGCCGAAGTACAATGAGGCGGCTAAGGGATTTTTGGAGATGACTTGGAGCTCAAGACTTTTGATTTGAGTGCAAGTCAAGCAAGAATAATTATAGTAGTATTAGTATTTTATTACCATGTTGCTTTTCATTATAGAATAAGAAGATCTAGTTTGGTTAGGCTTAGATTTACTTTATGCTCCTATAAATACCCATGTACCTCTTCATTATTGAAGGACGAAAATTGATGAGTGAATAGAAGGGGGAACATTGTGTTCTACGTGTGTTTAAATAAGGCCGTAGTGCGTGTTTATCATACAAGTGTCAGAGAGAAGGTCATTAGAGCATCTTGAAGTTACAGTGTCTAAGAGAAGGTCCTGAGAGCGTCTGTTAGTCACACCTATCGTATGTAGTCGAAGGCCCTGAGTGCGCGATTACTCACAACCGAATAGACAAGAACCGCGATCCGTCATCACACGGGAACTGCTGGGCTGCGCACGTGAATGACTTGGGCTGGTGTTTTTGCTCAATTTTGTTGATGTTTTGGACTTAGAAAAATTATGCTAATGCTTCCTAAGACTTAGTCTTGGTCTTGGACCTCGGCCCGGGGCCTTTGGCGTGGACGCGGCTCGAGTGGCTCGGTGAACTTCTCGGTTTTTCGAACGAGGTCTAAGGCTTGAATCTTGAACTTGGGTATTTTACAACACTTAGAAAAATATTCTAAGTATTGCTACTAAAGTTCAGCTATGCTCGGAAATGACTTGAAATTTACTAGGATCGAGACTAGGGTCCAAGGTCAAAATTCTCGAGTCGATTAACTATAATTTAACAAACCCAAATTAATGGATTGATCTTGACTTAAAACTTGACATCGAAATATCCAAAGAATGATCTATCAAACTTAGGAATTAATTGGGCATTTAGCATATAAATTATAACTCGGATTTTCTGAGAATTATGGATTTCACTTATAGTCGAGCAGTGAAACCGTTCTTAATATTATTACTGATCTGGGGCATTACAGGGAGTTGCACAGATCAGTTACAGTTACCGGTTAGATATTGAGAGATTAAGTTCATATATATATTGATGATCATGATATGGATATTATTATTGTTGTTTGCTTTAGTATGGAGTACAAGAGGATTAGTGCTCACCCCCATTATATTTTTCAGGTAACAGAGTCGGGCCGGAGGTGTCAGCTCAGAAGTGGCGGTGAAGGCCGTGCATTTGTTTCAGTAGACTCAGACTGTTGTTATTTATTTAAACAGTCTGTATAATATGAAGCCACGCTTTTAAGATCTTCCGCTACGCATTTAAGTTTCGAACTTGCATGTTAAGTATGAACAGGTTTTCAGATTTACATGCTTGTTTCGATAAAGATTTAAAATCTGTTTTCTTTATGTATAAACTAGAAGTTAGACTAAGTTTAAATAAAAACGGATTTTTAGAAAAGATAAGTTTTAGTAGCATTCCGAGTTAAAATAAAAAGGGTTCAAAAAATTTATACGTATTTTCAAAATAAAAGTTGCGAAAAATTTACTCTGATAAGCGGGGTGTTACAGGAGCACTCATAACACGAATAACATAAACAAAAACATATTAGAACTTAACCATGAAAAAGGTCCAATATTCTGCATAGTATCACCAAGAAATAAAAACATAATAACAAATGTTCAAACATCATCACGTCAACACCAACCAACCAAAACCAGAAAAACATAAAGCAACAACCAGGTTGTTTAAATTCTAATATCCCCATAACCTCACTACATAAACCTCTAAGACAATGAAAAAGAAAGTAGTAGCAACAAAATTCAGCATTAACAGTAAAAATATACAATTTCAATAGGACATTCAGGAGAGATTACATTATTTATGGAAAAACCAGTGTGTCAGGCAGGGCTAAAAAAATCAAATAAAAATTAAGCAAATCATTTATATTTCTAATCAAAACAAATAAATATTGTGATAGGATATCAATCAAATTAATGCATGATATATTTGATTTGTTAATAATTAAGAAAATTATTTATATTTCTAATAAAAACAAATAAATATTGTGTTAGGATATCAATCAATTTAATGCATGATATATCATGTTTATCAAAATAAATTTTGCATTATCTAAATTCATAATTTCAGGATTTTCCATTAAATTTGGAATATATTTATATTTTGATTTTAAAATAAACAAAATAGTAATTCTAGATTTCTAACTTGGTTTTTTTTTTAATTGACATGTTTAAAAAAATGAGTTAAAATCAATTTAAAAAAATAATTTTTTTATTCACAATTTATTGCACAAATATTTATTTGAAATATATTTATTAATTGTATGATAAATAAAATATAATATTCAAATTAATAATTGTAATTAATATGGAATATTACAGTTGTGAAATATATGGAATGTTGCAACTGAGACAAGGAAGAATCTTTATTTATTTTGAAATAAATTGATAAAAATGTTTCCACAATAAAATGAAAATTACCCAAAAATGAAATCTGAATATTTTTGAAACTCAAAATTAAAGGTCTATTGGAGGGATTTTTTCAAATTTCATCAAAAAGAGTATCAAGTTTAGTTATTTTAAAAAAATTTGGTAGAATTTTGTTTCTATTTCGGTTAAATACAAATATATATATATATATATATATATATATATATATATATATATTAATTTATATCATATATCTACTATGTAGTTAAGTTATTTTAAATATTTTTTTTTAATTAATATCAATAGATAAATTAATTTTAATATAAGAGAAAATAATATTATTTATTTATTTTGTATGTATAATATAGATTCCAAATCAAATCTCATCAAGAAATAATTAATTATATATATATGAAATTAAGCTAATAAATAAAAAAATAACTTTTAAATATATTTATGATTTAAGTTAGTAAATTTGTTATAATTTTAGAAGGAATATGTGGAAAAAGTAAATGTAGGGAAAAAAATTATACCTTATAAAACATGTCTACAATGAAAAATGATATTAAAATGTAATTAATGTCTTAAAGAGGACTCTAAATATCCACTATATTTATTGATATTACAATACTAGTGTTGACCTAAAAATTCACTCAAGCGTTGGATGGACGACACGTGGACGACGAGAAAGTAAAGGGGCCAAGCCGAGGAGTGCAGAGAAAATGTTGCCCGACCTGTGGAAGCCGACCTTGTCTGGAAGCCGACCTCTTGAACGAAGCAACCTCGGGCGCAGGCCGACGTCGGAGCCGACAGGCAGCATTTAATGCTTGTCCATTGACTGTTCAAGGCCCATGTGGAGACATCATTGCGTGAAGGGGGCCCACTGACAGAAAAGCTGCGCAAATGTCATTCCGCATTAAATGCCGCCGAATCTCCTCAAAAGATGAGCCCCCAGTTACTATAAATAGCAGCAATAAAGGCAATACGAGGATCCTTTTTCCCGACACATAAATTCCGCTTTAATCACCTCGGCTCTCGCTGGCTTTAGCATCATTATACTGTAAAAAACCGACCTCAAGTCCTTGAAAAACCGACT
>CACSLK010027759.1:151441-166253 GCA_902706635.1 Striga hermonthica | reverse complement strand
TATTTCACCTGCAATGCTGTCTTGAGGTCCGAACTGCAAGAAATCGATCCCCCAACGTGCACGTGCTATCCGTTTGGCCCCGATTTGGTCCCGTTTCGTAACCCCATCTCGAGAACGGTACCCGGGCTAGCCCTCGACTTAGTTATTTCTTTCCAATAAGTGTTTAAGTGCTCATGTATGTGTTGTTATTGCTGAACGTGTGATATTCGAGTTGGTTATATGCTTTAGTAATATGTTCGTGTGAATTTTGATATGTATAATTGCCGTTGGATATCAAAGTGATTGCCGTCACTTTGAAAAATTGTCAAACTGAGGTTAATGTGTTATTTTCCGTGTAAGTGCTGCGGAATTTTGGACTTAGGAAAGTCCTTGACGCAATGGCTTTGGCCTTGTGTCGTTTTGTTGTGCATATTGTAAGCTATGCATTTTTTAAAATTGTGCTGCAGCCCGTTTTTGCTAAAATCACTATAATTCGTGTATTGCTCCAAAAATTCTGATTTTTGGATATGTTGTAATGTTTCTGTTTTAGTACTTGTGGTTCAAATATGACATTTTTATATGGCTTGTAGCCTTGTCAAAACTCGAAAACCATTTCTGGACTATTTCTTAATAAATTCATATAAAATCGAATTCCTGTCTAAAATGGCTAATTTTATATATGTTGTTGTTCTTCATGTGATCTTGCTTCTGTAAAAATTTCAAAGTCAAATTGGAACTGTAGCTATTTTAGTTAATTTAATTCGATTTCTGGTAAAGTTTTTGCTTCAAATATTTAAAATGGTTAGGAGCATGTTTAGGTGTTTTTCTTTGGTGAAAATGTGTGATTTTCAGCCATTTATATGCTGTAAAAATTTGAATTCTAAAGTCCAAGTCTAACCCCTTATGGTCTCATTCAATTTATTTTGAACTAGTCCTTTTTAATCGTTTTTGGCTTTGTTGGCAATTGTTTGACCCGTTGACCCCGTTTTTATGTCAAACTTTCATTTCCTGCTTGTATAAGATTATTTAATTGGTTGGTCGAGTCTAGGAGTCGTCCTAATGTTTTAACTCCACAACTTCCACGAGTTTCTTAGTCGATGTAATTCGACTAAGTATAATTCTCGTTATCTGTGCAAGAGTCGAGATAGTTTCTTATGGGACTGTCTTGACTTATGTAGGTGTCTGACGAGCAGTGTCTCAACCACCTACGACTTTTTGGATTATTTTGCTTTATTCTCCGGCGCCAGGTGGGTTTACTTATAAAATTGTCTATGTCATACATGTTGTTTATTGTTTAGTTGGTATGACCAATGTATGAATGTGAACCATGTGGCCTACCGATGTGAGCTGTTACAGTCGTCGGTACGGTCGTCCCCGTCGAGTTACGGTACGGTGCCCTTGCGAGGCAAGTCTCCTTAAGACCTAATGAAAGGCCGTGTCCGTTACAGTGGCACGCACTCCCGTCGTTAGGGTTTATGCATCCCCTTTCCGCGAGTAATGATAGATGTGCACATGAGTGAGTTATTGTTGTGATCATTAGGAGATGAGACATGGTGATGATTGATTTATATTCATACGGGGACCATACCATCTTTACATGTTATTATGTGCATAGTAGTGAGCACTACTTTATCATTTGTGCTCATTCCCACCTGCTCTTCACGGATCCAGGTTAAGTAGTGGCCGGGTGACGGGACAAAGGGCGAGTGGTGGTCTATTTATTGTTTCGTTTTGCTTCCGCTTTAATAATATGGTTGCTATGAACCTTTCTATGATTTGGACATGTGAAAATTGTTTTCGAACTATGTTATGTTTTGATGTTCGGGAATATTTTGGAGAACCCTTTTTCGAACCTTGAATAATCATGGTGTTGATTTATGAAGTTACAATTGTTCATATTGGATATTATGTCGATATGTGAATCAGGTTAATGAAAACCTTGTAAAAATCGTGTTTATGAATCCCCGTGGGTCCAGATAAGACTTGTACTAAGTAAAGATGTGTTGGTTAATGCCCTTGATTTTGAAAATGGATTCGAAAAATTTGTTCTGATTTTTAGAAAGTCCGGAATTTCTTTTGAAATCAAAGTGGGGTGTTACATACATCAAACAAAGAAATCAAGAAATTAACATCTAGATCTAACTTAGTTGAGCGATGCAAATGATATGATCCTTTTAAAACAAAATATGGTGTTACAGTGCACGAGCATCCACGCCAAGTTCTCGACGAACCAAGTTCGACCGAGAAGGCCAAGTCTGGCTGCCCAACGATCTTTGCGCTTCAGATTCTCTCTTACAGAGGAAATCTACAACGTCTCAGAGTAGAGAAAATTTAAACGATAATGTTCTGATCCTAACTATAAATTCTGTTACTTTAGGATTTAATTCGTTACATTCAAATGTGCATATCGGTGTCTTTCCTAATAGAACCAAACACATTCACCTTTATCTCTCCTAGTGACAACTCTACGAATAGTCTTGTGGTTTATCACTTAGTATTCCTCTAAAAATCAGGCATTTGTTTTAATGATCACCTTTTAATTCTTAGTATTATAAAGTAAACCACCCTTTTCATTACTATGGAGTATCCAACAAACAACCGATTATCTCCCCACAATTAAGATATAATGTCCATCAATTAAATCGATACAAACAATCAAGAATTACTTGATTTCTTGAACCGTGACTAGTACCACTCATATCTTTATTATCACGTCGGAATAAATTCACTGGCTAGATTCAACATAATAATCTTTCATGAGCTCATCTCGTGGACATCATCAAACTATCTCACACGGTGACCGTAAATACTTGAACATCACACCATACACAAACACTACTGCCCAAAACTCGAAGACCTGTCGACCCAGCAGAATGAATCTCACTTTTAGTAAATCAAAGTAGCAGCTGATGTATGCAAGTGTTTATTCATAGTTTACGGGTTTAAAGTACCTAGTAATTAACTGGGGCCTAGTTCGTTTATGACGATAAGTATAAAATGAACTTCCCCTCTCTGGGATATGTTCAATGCACGCAGTGCACTAGTGTAACTAATCAGTCAAGACCAACAGTAGGGTTAACACTACAACCATTCACGATTAGTTGTCCATTTTCATCTAGATTGTGAACCAAACATTAATGTTTCGCAAGTGACTGATAAAATGATTTTTTGTTCACCCGCTAATGAACCATTTTATTTAAGTGTAAGACAATAGAACATAGACTGTTTAATTAAACATGATTTTCTTTCAAACGGGATCAATGTAAATGACATCTAAAGTCAAACTTTCATTATATGAACCAACATTATCTAGTGGTATGTTCAAGGGAATTAAGCCCCACGTGGGCCAAACCATGTGGCACCCTCTCATTGGTTCATGCATCATAAAAGTCTCTGGAACATTCTGTGTAACGCCCCAATTTGATTTAAGAAGTAATCCATGGCTTACTCAAAAATCAAGTTAAAATTTTTGAAATTCATTTTTTAAATCAACATTTATGGCGCTACTCAACATCAACCACATATATCAATACATCTCATCATGTAAATGATCAACATGGCATCAATAAACATACGTTTCAATTGACCTATCCTCAGGTTTCAATCCATAACCACTCATAGGGTTTCCAAAACAGTTTATCAAATCTGACGTCTCATCACGTCTAACCAAAGTATCTCAAAATAGTTCAATAACAATTAGTTCATAAAAAATGCGGAAGCAAATATAAAGGATCAATGCCATCACATGAATGACCACCACTCGTCTTCACTCGTCGTACCTGCCACCTGCTCAACCTGAAAGGGGAGGGGGGACATGGGTGTGAGCACAAAATAACTTGCTCACTACTATGCACATAAATCATAAATACAGATAGACATGTATGGTCCCAACATGAACACGAATCAATCAAATATCCCATCTCCTAATCATCATAATACTCATGTGCACATCTCTACAATGAGTGTCTTCGTATAGATTGCATTCGTACAGGCCTTACATTGGTGCCCACTTAGTATGAGTACCAGTCGACGGTCAAGGCCTAGACTTGGTCTTACAACGACATACATATCGAAGTCCATCGGCCACTGCCCCAGTCTTACATACGATATGGCCTCCGTACAAGACTTAGGGAGACTTCCCAAAAAGGGTCGTACCACGTTGATAGGGATAACCGTTCAACGACCGATACAGCTGGCATTGAAGGTTATATGGTTCACATGCATACATTGATCATACCATCCAAACAACACAAACAATTCACGGCATAGATAACCCACCGGGAAAATTTGTAACACCCCACTATGTCATAAATATCAGAGTGCGTTTTTCGCAAAAACTTTTCTAAATAAAAAAATTTATTTTGCGAAATCCTTATCGGGATGCTACTAGAAACCATTCATTGCTGTGGAAATCCGTTATCATTATTTAATTTTAGCTGTAAAGAAAAACGGATTATTTTAAAATATAACTAGCATGTAATACTGTTTAAAAGTCTGTCTGATCAATCAGATCAAATATAAAAATTGACATGCTAGTTGAAACATCGTAAAATGATAGTGGAAGTCAAACGTGGTAAAACATAACTGTACAATAATGTACAATGGCTGGTAGCAAAATCCTTGACCACGAACCACCAATCCCGCTCACTCCTCTGGTCCGACTCTGTAACCTGAAAAAAATAGAAATCGTGGGGCGTGAGCACTAAAAGCCACTGTGCTCCGCAGGAACTCATACTAAAGTAAACAGTGAAAATAATAACAATATCATGATCCTGGCATATACATAACCATCAATTTGTACCGGTAAACCATTACCATCACATAACCATTACCTCATAAACGTTACCTCATCTGCCAGCATGAAAATGTCGGACACCATGTGCACACTCTAGTGGGCAGACTAGGCCACTAGAACCCAGAATGGACCGGTGACCATTCCAAGCGGATACATAACATAACGTGATACATACCTCAAACATGGTACCGTAATTATAATCAATGTAATACCCAGTCTGGGTCCCCACCTGAACTGCTGATATAAGTAGTAAGTGCTGATAGCCTCGAACTGTTCAAACTGTAACATATATATAAACAAATACTAAGTACTATGCTCAGACTCATTAAAATAGCTGCTAAGATGCTCGATTGGAAACTGATGACTTAACTGGTCCTATTAACATGAACTAGGGTTCAACATAGACTGACTTGAAACTGAACTTAACTAGAATTACTGGACTGGACTGACTGAACTGATAACTTAACTGATTTCATTGAACTGATTGACTGGACCTAGAACTTAACTGGAATATCTGTCATAACTTGGACCGGATCAAAATAATATTAAAACATAGAAATAACCGGTCTGAACCGGCCGATTCACTGGCTGGCCGGACCGCCTGCTTGCTGTGGCCGGGCGGTCGGCCGCTGGCCTGGGCCAACCGGCTCGGTCCCGCGCTGGGCCCGCTGATGCCCGGGCGCAGTCATTGGCATGAACTGGGCGCGACATAGAGCTGTCGGGCCTTACTGGGCACTACTGGACACGGTCGCACGCTCGGCTAGGCGCGGGCTACGTCCTGCCGGGCACTGCTGGCATGCCTGGGCACAGCTAAGTGCAACCGTGCATGCTGGCATGCTACTAGGCACTGTCGGCGTTGCTGAACATGGCTGGGCGCTATCGGGCGCTCTGATACTCACTGGCGTACGCCGCCGGGCGCACTAATGGGCGCTAGGACTTGCCAGCGTGCGCTGGGGCTCACTGGCATGCGCTGTTAGGCACGCTGGTGTGCTGCGGGCGCGCACTGGCGTGCCATTGGGCACTGTGGCACTGCTACAAGTAACACCTGGTTGGGCACTGCAAGTTACCCGCAGGCCTACACATGACTGCCGGGCGCTGCACCCGCTACGTGCGGGCTGAGCACTACGGTCGGCACCTCGCCGGCCGTCCAGCTACTTTTTCCGGCAAGGCTTATATGGCTGAACATAACATGATATAAAATAACCGAAAACAGGAGTGTTCGACTAGGTTATGGCGTGGCTCGGAAAGAGCCTAAATGGCACCTCCGAGTGCATTTTGATCTTAAACATGGACTAATCGACATGATTTACGAATGATCTTGCTAACATGACTATAAAACAACTAAAAGAGGGTTAATATGAATATACCCTTCCAATTGCTCGAAAAACGACGCCAAAGCTTGCGCGCGCTCGCTAGCACGATTGGTGTGCGTGTTCGGCTTTCCGACGACGGACTTGCATGGGCCAACCTCCTTCTTCTACAAGCCTTCTTCTTGAGCTTACAGTTAATTAAACTTCACTATGATATCTCATAGTAACACTTGAAGGAAGTTCTCGGCAATAGCTACTCTCTTTTGGTTACAAGAAAATGCTCTTACTATAAGGAAAATAACTCTCGGCTATGAGGAGAATATTGAACGTGAAGAGAATTTCATGAAAATAAGTAAACCTCCACCACTCCACCAATGCTACTCCATATACTAAGTTAAGAGGTGGACATTTTTAAAAGTTAAACATTATGAGGACACTTGTCCTTCTTAGACATAATGGTGGCATTCTAAAGGCTTTATCACCATGTGACGTGTCCATATCTTAAAAAAATCCACTAATGAAAAAGGCTAAATAATATGGCTTAAATGACACAATTTAATCCTTAGTGAATGGTGACTTAGGCACGGCAATAAAACTTAGTAACATGCGCATGAGCTTGGGTTTAGGAAAAATAAAATACAACTTGGCCGAACTAACTCAATTTCGGTCTTAATTTAACTTCGACAATTAATCTGAATCTCTCAACTTCGAATAATTAGTCGACTTGAACTTATTAATCCCGAGCTCATTTATTATATAAACGAATTGGAATTAAAATCAGAAACTTATTCGGTTACTAAACAATAATCCAAATATTTGATCGACTAGTAGTCAAACTTAAACTGAAACTCAATAATGTCCATTTATTAAATAAACGGACTGAGATTAGTTACTAGAATTGACTCGGTTAACAAAATAAAATTAACCAGATATACTTTTGACTTAACGTCGAACTTGAAATAAACTGACTGAATAACTTAGACTTGAACATTAACATGAATATTTATTAACAAAGGCTAGCTTATATTTAAAAGCTAGTATCTTTTGTAACACCCCTCCTTATCGTAAAATCAGAGTGCGAAAATTTCGCAAAGTTATTTAAAATGAAACCTTTTTCTTTGCGAAAACTGATTTGGGGTGCTACCTTTAAATCGTGACTTAAGTTAGAAAACCGTTATTTTAAGTTTTAATAAAATCATCCAGTTACTGAAAGCATAAGTTTCCCAAAAGTTCGTCAAAAGATAAGTTCGTCAAAATATGAGTACGTCAAAAGTCATCAAAACATCATTAGCGGAAGCGTAAATCATCAATATACACATATACAGTCAAAAACATAAATGTCCTGAAGCCTCCGTCAGCTCATGCTCCCTGCCCGACATCCTGACCTGAAAAACATGATAAAAGTGGGAAATGAGCACTATGGGACTGTGCTCCATGGAAACTCATACTAATGTAAACATTGAAAATAATAACAACATCATGATATCAGTATATACATAGCCTCAACCTCAAGCCGGTAATAACATGAACATGAATCTGAAATCGTCACGCAACGACCCTGACCGTTACCTCATCTGCCGGCAAAAACTAATGTCGGACACCATGTGCACACTCTAGTGGACAGACTAGGGCCACTAGAACCCAGAATGGACCGGCGACCATTCCGAGCGGATACCTCAACTGAAATACATACCTCAAACATGGTACCGTAATTATAATCAATGTAGTACTTAGTCTGAGTCCCCACCTGAACTGCTGAACTGAACGGTAGTGCTGATGCCTGATCAAACTGAAAATAATATAAACAATTACTAATGACTATGCTCAGATCATTAACTTAACTGATTAATTTCGTTAAGATGCTCTACTGAACCTGACATGATATTTAGACTTAATCCAGAATAACCGGAACTGAACTGACATGAACTGATTGGACATGAATTTACTGAAGTGAGATAATCCCGGAAATTTAACTGAAAATATCATTAAAATCATGAACCGGGCTGAACTTAGACTTATTATATGTATGGAGAAAGTTGAAAATTTTCCTCCCAACCTCCATATATATAGGACCGAATGAAGGCTTTAAGGTGGGATTAATCCATCTAATGACACTTGGACTTACTAAAATGATCCTTAGATGACTAAGCTTCCCTCTTAAATCTCTTAATGCCACGTTAAGTTTCCTTGAGAAGAAGAAAAATTGGAACCAAATAAATCCCACTCCTCACCATACTTACGGCATTTTGGAGGATTATTTAATAAATACGAATATTTAACACTAATATCATGATTAATTATAAATTAATCACTTAATTATGTTTAATTAATAAATTAAACATAACACTTAATTACCAAAATTATTCCGAATGTAAACGGTACGTCGATAATAATTTCCGGTAATTTCGACTGAACTGACTGAAAATAATTAATTCCGAAAATTAATATCGGAACTAAAAATATAATTTATACTGAAATTGACGGGATATTACATCTTTCCTTTATTAATAAGATACGGGGCGTTACAATCCAGCCCCCTTAAAATATTTTCGTCCTCGGAAATACTAAAACTGAACGTACAAACTTAAGAAACTTATTCTCAACGATGACATAGACTTATAACTCAATATATAAATACTGATCTTAGACTTTGCTTTTAGCTGAAGAACCGCCAATTCACATTAACGTAGTGAACTGGTGATTAATACTGACTGGAAATGGACACCTTAGTGAATAAAAGTGTCATAGTGATCATGCTTGATACTAGAAACATAATTCTTGAGCATACTGGACATCATCTCCTAGTTGATTGTTGATCTTCAGTCTGGACTTTGGTCGTGAAACCTAGATCATGTGGTACACATGGAAGACTTAAGAGATGCGCACATGTACAAGTAAGGATAACTAGTAATCTCGGCAACTACTTTTCATGAACATCTACTCGATAACGCGGCACATCGTTCGCGGCACATTGCAATGCAGCACACCTGCTTCTCATCTAGTGAGTGCAGCACGCCTGCATGCAGCACCTGGCGAACCTTGCACCTGCGACGTCGACGTAGTCTGTATAGCTGATCACATCTGTATCTCAAGCTAGTAACCTCAATGTACTATAATGCTAACTCTCCTTGATCTCCCAGTGTACTGTGACTCAGGCATGACATCCTTCTCTTCTTGCGACATGCGTCCTTGAAAGGAAAGATCCAGTTGTCACCACGGTATTGATTGTTGCTGTTGTTGATTGGCCCTTCTGTGTCGTATATCGACATGTTGTACCTGCAAATTTTTACCTTCCCTGAGGCCAAACTTAACCTCAAGAAAATTCTATCATGAACTCATCATTCCTGCGATTTCTCAAATTTTTCTGAATTTGAGAATCGAAGTACTAGACATACTTGAAATAACTGGTAAGTCTTATCTTATTAGACAGACCATTCTCAACGTTTACATAATTGGATAACCCTTACTTGACTTTCACATGACTATATAACCCTTACTTGGATTCTAGAAGTTATTCCGAGACATTTAAATGATTGTCTCGGAATTGGAACGTGGTACTTACTGACTTACTGTGGCTTAACAAGGTTCGACTTCAAGTTCCAGGTAAATTTAGAGTAATGATCTGTAATTCAAACCTCCACATTTAACCCGGCTTAGTAACTATTATAAGTCGACCTTAAACTCAGGAACATTGACTTTAAATCGTGAACATTGGCTCATGACTATGTACTGTATAGGGCTGCTCCAGTATCAACTGGTCCCGCAAGTATAAAAGAAATAATTGATCTTGAACTTTGGCAACCATAACTTGGAATATCAAACTAATAGAATACATGACATAACTAACTTTAAAGGTTGTTATTACATGAAATTATAATGTTCTGGTCCCAGCTTCAAGCCTCCATGGTACACCCGGCTTAGTGGCTCTTATTTCAAGCCTCCATGGTACCCCGGAATATTGACTCTTATACACTGGAAACCATTAGTTCTGACAATGATTTAAGAAATAGAATAACCTTAAGCATCAGAATTTAACTCTGAACTGGGTCTTACTGGTCTAACTTAGGAAATTTGAGTCTTTTCCCTGACTTAGATCAAGGAATTTCTCTCTGGAATGTGCCAACTAGTTGCCAAATTGAGCAACAAAATGTTCGAGAGCCATGTCTGATAGGATTTGTACTGCTTAATAGCTTACAAATCTCTTGACGAGTTGCTAAATTAACCCAAGAAAACTAGAGTCGAATTATCAGATAGCTGGAATAAATCGACTATTTTCTGAAAATACGCTATTACTAACTCGAGCATCCATACTGGTTTCTAGGGTTACATCTCTGACACCTTACTGAGCATAGACTTTGGCATTTGTTTAGATATATAAACTGTAAATCAGCACTTACCTAGTAGTCGACGAGGCGTGAGCGTAGCGTGGTCGGGTTTTCTGAAAACTTTCTAACTCAATAAAGTATTCAGATACACAAAAGCGTGCTCTAATACCAATTGTAACACCCCGCTATGCCATAAATACCAGAGTGCCTTTTTTGCAAAAACTTTTCTAAATAAAACATTTCATTTTGCAAAAAATCCTTATCGGGATGCTACTAGAAACCATTCATTGCTGTGGAAATCCGTTATCATTATTTAATTTTAGGTGTAAAGAAAAACGGATTATTTTAAAATCAAACTAGCATGTAATACTGATTAAAAGTCCGTCTGATCAATCAGGTCAAATATAAAAATTGACATGCTAGTTGAAACATCGTAAAATGATAGCGGAAGTCAAACGTGGTAAAACATAACTGTACAATAAGGTACAATGGCTGGTAGCCAAATCCTTGACCACGAACCACCAATCCCGCTCACTCCTCTGGTCCGACTATGTAACCTGAAAAACATAGAAATCGTGGAGCGTGAGCACTAAAACCTACTGTGCTTCGTAGGAACTCATACTAAAGTAAACAGTGAAAATAATAACAATATCATGATCCTGACATATACATAACCATCAATTTTTTACCGGTAAACCATTACCATCACATAACCATTACGTCATAACCGTTACCTCATCTGCCAGCATGGAAATGCCGGATACCATGTGCACACTCTAGTGGGTAGACTAGACCACTAGAACCCAGAATAGATTAGCTGCGCGTCGCAACGCGGCAAAATTAAATTTATATTTTCCTTAACTGACCTCTACTAACTAGTAGTAGTGGCGAGCAAGGGTCGAACCCACAGGGAGTGTGAATCAAATTGTGATATTTTTGTATTAATTGAAATTATAAAAGCAATAAAATAGGGGGGGATTGGATTTAATACTAAGATACTAATTAAATAAATAAAATAAAAATAAATTAATTAAGAGAAATTTCTAGTGCACGGTTCCGTCTACACCCTCGACCGACTCATCTAATCAATTCTAGTATCAAATCTCGCTATCTTATGAAATTATTAGCCCTAGATAACGACACGGTCTGTTACCCAAAATTTTCCTTATTTTTAATCTAACCGCGAGACGCTCTATGATTAAATCTGACCTCTTGAACAGTCTAGGAAATGCTTCCTAAATTTAACTCAATTAGCCGCTTTACGAATTAGAAAAATAGGCTAGACTAAGTAGTGACGCATTTGTTCACTTAAATAGGTCGTGTTATCCCCGGTAGTTACCATCTTCCGGATACCACTTGCGAATTAAGCACATCAACAATTACGGATTGAAGGCCTAATTCAGGTGTAGATATGTAAAGCCTAATCTAACACTACAAGAAATGTCAATTTTAACTAGACATTTACCTAGATCTTGTTGGTAAAGTGCTTGCTGGTAAATTTTTGTCTAGCTATTTTATAGGTAAACGGATTTAGCTAGAAATTTTTGGATTTGGCTAGAAATTTTTGTCTAGTTAAAATTGACATTTCTTGTAGTAGGTGATCAATCTAAATCAAACTCAACACATCATGGTTAATTATTCAAAATAACACGAACAACTCCAAAAAGATAACTCAATAATCAACCATGTAAATCAATCAAACATAGTCAATCTTAGGGTTCGACTTCCCTGGAACTAGAAATAAAATCTAAGCTATCATAATAAATAAAAACAAAAGAAAGAGAATAGGATTATCCTCTTTCGTGTGCGCTGCGGTCTCCCTCCGCGTTTCGTCGGGCTCTCTCGCGTATGTCTGCTCTGCTCCGTTCTCTGTTCTCGTGATGTCCGGCGGCTCTCTGTGCGTGAATATTGTTCTCCCAATGCGTGTGTGGCGGCTTGAATATATATTGCTCCCAGGCTTGCGTAACTTTCCTATTTAATTAAATAAATAATTGGTCTTCCAAAATAATGCAGTAGCCTTGTACTTACTTCCCTTCAATTGCAAAACTCTCTCCAATTATTATATTGAAAGTTTCCCATTGATTCGTGCTATTCCCAATTTAATTTGTAGGTTGCCCATTCAGATGGACCCATCTTCTATTACACCAAATCAACAAATCAACTATGCGCCATATTGAGCTGGTATGGGGTCGTGTACGGGTCAACCCCGTACTGCTCTGGATGAAAGTTCTTCCAATGTCACGTCGCCGTCGAAAACACTCCAATATCCTACAAATAAACCATAAAAATATCAAAGTACAAAATCCATCTAATAAATAAATAAGTCAGAAAATATATAAGTGAGATAAAATCAAACATATAAAATACGCTAATAAATATATAAAACATACACTTTTTTCGACCAGTCAAATATCCCCAAACTTAAACCGTTGCTTGTCCCCAAGCAACTTAGAAATATAAGCACATAGATGGACAAGAAAACAAGTACGTGGAACTTTACTCAGGGCCTCGCAATTCTCACATAAGTGCATAGTTCAAACAACTCAAATTAATTTATCCGGACTCAAGACGAAATTATTTTAAGAACTCAAACAATCAAGTATCAACCTAGGTGACCACCATGGTTTGTAAATCTCTATAACGAATGCAGCGATCATTGCGACTCATGACACCCCTCTCTTTGCTAACAAGTCTAGTTTCTTTCCATTTCTAGCCAAAGTCTAAATGTCTCATTCTCCAAACTCTTTTTTTTCTCTTTTTTTTTATTCTCTCTCTTTTTCTCTGAGTAGGGAACGGCAGCTTCGTCACAACCCGCGGGATTTAGCCTTTCGTGATTGTCTCCAAACAAGAATTATTGGATTTATACACTAGGCCCCCACGGATTGGCAGCTGTTGCAGCCCATAACTGTAACAGCCCAGCTCACCCTCTACAGAATATTGTCCGCTTTGGGTATACACCAGATCATTCCCTCACGGTTTTGCCTTTGGGAGCTAGCTCACCAAAACGCGTCCTGAAGGTTGAGGTGTCCACAGCCACTTATATGGCATGCTTCGTTCTCCTCAACAACCGATGTGGGACATCTTTTACTAGACTCCACCCCCCTTGGAGGGCCCAGCGCCCTCGCTGGCACATCGATTCGGGTACTGGCTCTGATACCATATGTAACAGCCCAGCTCACCCGCTACAGAATATTGTCCGCTTTGGGTATACGCAGGATCATTCCCTCACGGTTTTGCCTTTGGGAGCTAGCTCACCAAAACGCGTCCTTCTAGTTAAGGCTTGCCCATAACCCCTGACTCGCACTGCGCAGCGGTGCGTGGTAGGATATTGTCCCTGATCTGAACCCAGGGTTTTGTTCTGGTACTGACCCAGACGCGTCCTACTAGTTAAGGCTTGCCCTTAATCCTGACTCGCACTGCGCAGCGGTGCGTGGTAGGATATTGTCCCTGATCTGATCCCAGGGTTTTATTTTGGTACTGACCCAGACGCGTCCTGTAGGTTGAGGTGTCCACAGCCACTTATATGGCATGTTTCGTTCTCCTCAACAACCGATGTGGGACATCTTTTACTAGACTCCACCCCCCCTTGGAGGGCCCAGCGTCCCCGCTGGCACACCAGTCCGGGTACTGGCTCTGATACCATATGTAACAGCCCAACTCACCCTCTACAGAATATTGTCCGCTTTGGGTATACACCAGATCATTCCCTCACGGTTTTGCCTTTGGGAGCTAGCTCACCAAAACGCGTCCTATAGGTTGAGGTGTCCACAGCCACTTATATGGCATGCTTCGTTCTCCTCAACAACCGAGTCAGGGGTTAAGGGCAAGCCTTAACTAGTAGGACGCGTCTGGGTCAGTACCAGTACAAAACCCTGGGTTCAGATCAGGGACAATATCCTACCACGCACCGCTGCGCAGTGCGAGTCAGGGGTTAAGGGCAAGCCTTAACTAGTAGGACGCAGTCTAGTAAAAGATGTCCCACATCGGTTGTTGAGGAGAACGAAGCATGCCATATAAGTGGCTGTGGACACCTCAACCTATAGGACGCGTTTTGGTGAGCTAGCTCCAAAAGGCAAAACCGTGAGGGAATGATCTGGTGTATACCCAAAGCGGACAATATTCTGAAGCGGGTGAGCTGGGCTGTTACATATGGTATCAGAGCCAGTACCCGGACTGGTGTGCCAGCGGGGACGCTGGGCCCTCCAAGGGGGGTGGAGTCTAGTAAAAGATGTCCCACATCAGTTGTTGAGGAGAACGAAGCATGCCATATAAGTGGCTGTGGACACCTCAACCTATAGGACGCGTTTTGGTGAGCTAGCTCCCAAAGGAAAAACCGTGAGGGAATGATCTGGTGTATACCCAAAGCGGACAATATTCTGTAGCGGGTGAGCTGGGCTGTTACA
>CACSLK010027759.1:140665-151393 GCA_902706635.1 Striga hermonthica | reverse complement strand
GGCTTTTAAACTCCATCAATTATTCCTCCATCCTCATTATTCTTTTTTTTCGACTATGAGACATAAAAACCCCAACTTTCAACTTCAAGTCCCCAAACTTAATCAACATTGATTAAAGCAATCACAAGCACATCTCAACAATACAAATCGCCTCAAAACCAACTCACCTCAATAAGTCACAAAAATATCAACCATCATGCCTTCGTTCCCAAAATAAAAACACCTTAAGAATTTAACCAAATAAAACTAACTCAAGCCATTTGAACTAGCACAGTATATCCAAACCGACTCTCATATCATCATCGCAAAATTCCACGTACATGCAATCTCATGCTCACACAAGACAAACAAAATATCATGCAATTTAATCTAAGAATCAAACTCTAAGGGGCAAAAATATAATGACATAATAAAACATGAATGCTCACCAAGAAACCACCTCCCCAAACTTAGAGCTTGCATATATCATTGACACTCAAATAAACACAAAAGAACAAAAACGGAGGTAAAAGAAACGAGTTCACCTTAGTCAATGCAGAGGAAGATCGCTGAACCATGCACACCATTGGGTTGCCTCCCAACAAGCGCCTCTTTTTATTGTCGTTGGCCCGACTTATTGCTGTCTTTCATCAAAGGACCCATTGCGGCTTTGGAGGTGGCCTCAAGGGAGCTACAAATCTCACCATGTCATGCTTGATGAAATTCCCACTCTCCGATGTTGGATGCTTCACCAGATCTGCTTCACCAGATCTTTCCTCCATGGAGCTAATTCCTCAAGGATATCTAGCAGCCCGCGCTCAATCACGTTCATCGTCTCATTAAACTCCCACTTACACCTTTCGTTCTGCTCGATCGTCTCAAGAGAAGGTATATCAAGGCCCAAGACATGCTTCAGTGCACCCTTGCTCAGTACCCACTTCATAGTAGAAAGGATATGACATAGTTTAGCTTCTATCGACACAAGAGCGGGGAGAACGGTACGCTTTTTGGTTTCAGCAGGTCGAGTATGGGGTGCAACAAGCAGAGTATGGGGTACCCCACTACTCTACTGCTTCGACTCTGCTTTCTCTATATTCATGATTTTTTGGTTCTCCGGCTCATATGTGCACTCTTCAGGCTCTTCGGGGTCCTCGCTGCACGAATTGGTGACGCCTGAACTCATTGGAATCGTTTCAATCCGACACACTAGTCGGTCCATTTGTTCCGCCAATTGGCTCATTTAGCCTTGCAAATTCCTTATGCGCATCCCTTGGCTCTCGAGGCTCGTCTCAACACTTTGCTGAAAGTTAAGGGTGTTAGCCGTCAACTCCATAATCATATCCTCAAGTGACGGACCAGGATCTCTTTCAATTAATGGCTCGCAGTACTCTTGCCGAAATTTCAACGAGTTCAACGCCAATGCCTCTACCATATCCTCCACAGACGGGCTGGGATCAATTGGTGGCTCGGAGTACCCATAGAAAGAGTTCGAGTGCTCTCTCAAGTGGTATCCATACTCATCGGTATAGAAGTAGTCTTGCTCGTTCCTTCCCCAACCACTTGGTCCTCTTACGTCTCGATCTCCAATCCACGGGCCTCGCATCTCCCTCTCATATTGGTAAGGTGTCTGGTGGGTATAAAAGTCGTGATAATAGGCTGCCATCTCGAAAAATTGCGCCAAGCTCGATCAAAATCGCCCAAAGACAAGTTATTCTCGCGAGTATGGGGGTCTGTCCAGCAGTATGGGGGCGCCCAGTATTCTGCAAGAAAAATAAAAACAAAGAAAAATAGAGGAGTAAAAGATGATAAAAATAAAATCCTAAAAAAAAATAATAATTCAATTAGTATTTAAAAATCACAATTCAATAACACTACTCCCCAGCAACGACACCAAATTTGGCCGCGTGTCGCAACGCGACAAAATTAAATTTATATTTTCCTTAAGTAACCTCTACTAACTAGTAGTAGTGGCGAGCAAGGGTCGAACCCACAAGGAGTGTGAATCAAATTGTGATATTTTTGTATTAATTGAAATCATAAAAGCAATAAAATAGGGGGGATTGGATTTAATACTAAGATACTAATTGAATAAATAAAATAAAAATAAATTAATTAAGAAAAATTTCTAGTTCACGGTTCCGTCTACACCCTCGACCGACTCATCTAATCAATTCTAGTATCAAATCTCGCTATCTTATGAAATTACTAGCCCTAAGTAACGACACGGTCTGTTACCCGAATTTTTCCTTATTTTTAATCTAACCGCGAGACGCTCTACGATTAAATCTGACCTCTTGAACAGTCTAGGAAACGCTTCCTAAATTTAATTCAATTAGCCGCTTTACGAATTAGAAAAATAGGCTAGACTAAGTAGTGACGCATTCGTTCACTTAAATAGGCCGTGTTATCCCCGGTAGTTACCATCTTCTGGATACCACTTGCAAATTAAGCACATCAACCATTACGGATTGAAGGTCTAATTCATGTGTAGATATATAAAGCCTAATCTAGGTGATCAATCTAAATCAAACTCAACACATCATGGTTAATTATTCAGAATAACACGAACAATTCCAAAAAGATAACTCAATAATCAACCATGTAAATCAATCAAACATAGTCAATCTTAGGGTTCGACTTCCCCGGAACTAGAAATAAAATCTAAGCTATCATAATAAATAAAAACAAAAGAAAGAGGATAGGATTATCCTCTTTCGTGTGCGGTGCAGTCTCCCTCCGCGTTTCGTCGGGCTCTCTCGCGTATGTCTTCTCTGCTCCGTTCTCTGTTCTCGTGATGTCTGGCGGCTCTCTATGCGTGAATATTGTTCTCCCAATGCGTGTGTGGCGGCTTGAATATATATTTCTCCCAGGCTTGCGTAACTTTCCTATTTAATTAAATAAATAAATGGTCTTCCAAAATAATGCAGCAGCCTTGTATTTACTTCCCTTCAATTGCAAAACTCTCTCCAATTATTATATTGAAAGTTTCCCATTGATTCGTGCTATTCCCAATTTAATTTGTAAGTTGCCCATTCAGATGGACCCATCTTCTATTCCACCAAATCAACAAATCAACTATGGGTCATATTGAGCTGGTATGGGGTCGAGTACGGGTCAACCCCGTACTGCTCCGGATGAAAGTTCTTCCAAGGTCACGTCGCCGTCGAAACCACTCCAATATCCTAGAAATAAACCATAAAAATATCAAAGTACAAAAATCCATCTAATAAATAAATAAGTCAGAAAATATATAAGTGCGATAAAATCAAGCATATAAAATACGCTAATAAATATATAAAACATACACTTTTTCCGACCAATCATGGATCGGTGACCATTCCAAGCGGATACATAACATAACGTGATACATACCTCAAACATGGTACCGTAATTATAATCAATGTAATACCCAGTCTGAGTCCCCACCTGAACTGCTGATATAAGTAGTAAGTGCTGATAGCCTCGAACTGTTCAAATTGTAACATATATATAAATAAATAGTAAGTACTATGCTCAGACTCATTAAAATAGCTGCTAAGATGCTCGATTGGAAACTGATGACTTAACTGGTCTTATTAACATGAACTAGGGTTCAACATAGACTGACTTGAAACAGAACTTAACTGGAATTACTGAATTGGACTGACTGGACTGATAACTTAACGGATTTCATTAAACTGACGACTTGACCTGGAACTTAACTGGAGTATCTGTCATAATTTGGACCATATCAAAATAATATTAAAACATAGAAATAACCGGTCTGAACCGGCCGGTTCAATGGCTGACCGGACCGCCAGCTTGCTGTGTCCGGGAGGTCGGCCGCTGGCCTGGGCCAATCGGCTCGGTCCCGTGCTGGGCCCGCTGATGCCCGGGCGTGGTCATTGGCATGAACTGGGCGCGACATAGAGCTGCCGGGCCTTACTGTTCACTACTGGGCACGGTCGCACGCTCGGCTAGGCGCGGGCTACGTGCTGCCGGGCGCTGCTGGCATAGCTGGGCATAGCTAAGTGCAACCATTCATGCTGGCGTGCTACTAGGCACTGCCGGCGTTGCTGAACATGGCTGGGCGCCATCGGGCGCTCTGATACTCACTGGCGTACGCTGTCGGGTGCACTAATGGGCGCGAGGACTTGCCAACGTGCGATGGGGCTCACTGGCATGCGCTGCTAGGCACGCTGGTGTACTACCGGGCGTGCACTGGCGAGCCGTTGGGCACTGGGACACTGCTACAAGTAACACCCGGTTGGGCACTGCAAGTTACCCGCAGGCCTACACATGACTGTCGGGCGCTGCACCTGCTACGTGCGGGCTGAGCACTACGGTCGGCACCTCGCCAGCTGTCCGACTACTTTTTCCAGCAAGGCTTATATGGCTGAACATAACATGATATAAAATAACTAAAAACACATAAATTGCTCTGGTGTGTACGACTAGGTTATGACGTGGCTCGGAAAGGGCCTAAATGGCACCTCCGAGTGCATTTTGATCTTAAACATTGACTAATCGACATGAAACGCATGATCTTGCTAACATGACTATAAAAAAACTAAAAGAGGGTTAATATGAATATACCCTTCCGATTGCTCGAAAAACGACGCCAAAGCTTGCGCGCGCTCGCTAGCACGATTGGTGTGCGTGTTCGGCTTTCCAACGACGGACTTGCACGGGCCAACCTCCTTCTTCTATAAGCCTTCTTCTTGAGCTTACACTTAATTAAACTTCACTATGATATCTCATAGTAACACTTAAAGGAAGTTCTCCGCACTAGCTACTCTCTTTTTGTTACAAGGAAAAGCTCTTACTATAAGGAAAATAACTCCCGGCTATGAGGAGAATATTGAACGAGAAGGGAATTTCATGAAAATAAGTAAACCTCCACCACTCCACCAACGCTACTCCATATGCTAAGTTAAGAGGTGGACATTTTTAAAAGTTAAACATTATGAGGACACTTGTCCTTCTTAGACGTAATGGTGGCATTCTGAAGGCTTTATCACCATGTGATGTGTCCATATAAAAAAAAATCCACTAATGAAAAAGGCTAAATAATATGGATTAAATGACACAAATTAATCCTTAGTGAATGGTGACTTAGGCACGGCAATAAAACTTAGTAACGTGCGCATGAGCTTGGGTTAGGAAAAATAAAATACAACTTGGCCGAACTAACTCGATTTCGGTCTTAATTTAACTTCGACGATTAATCCGAATCTCTCAACTTCGAATAATTAGTCGACTTGAACTTACTAATCCCAGGCTAATTTATTATAATGCAGGTGTGAACGCCCTAGTCCGGTTCGGAATAGATCGATTCTCGTCCTCGTCGGTAGAACATCGGAAACCTGCAAATAACTCTCACACCGGGGGTTGTGTCCGGTGAAGAGCCTCTGATGCTTAAGTCAGTATGTGTATGAGTATACTGAAGTGAATAATGGAAAAATCGTGTTAAGGGAGATCGGCTCACCCCCTTTATATAGGGGTGAGATACCTGCCCTAATAGCTGCTCGGATAAGGTGAGCAGGCTGCCAAAACTGCCTGTCCATACTCTGACACGCCGCGCACATGTTAGAGGTGGCGCGGGCCGTTGGGAGCTGTCAGAGGTGGTTATCGCTATCAACCACTACATTCTCGACACGTGTCCTCCTGCACATGGGGTAAATATTCTCCTGAAATTCGGTTAGAGGCTCTTACACATGCCTGTGACTAGGCAGATCCATTAGAGCGTCAAGTCTGCGAGGTGATCGACCTGTTTAGGTCGACTAAGTTGCTCGATCGCTTATCTGGTCGAGTGACGGGTTGGTCGACTGCTTGACTGGTCGACAGGTTGGCTGCTCGATCTTCTTGCCCCTTGGCTTGGTTTCTTTATAGTACGACCTCTCCGACCGGTTTAGCCTGGTAGGTATAATATCCTATATCATATAGTCCCCACCACTCTGGTCGAGTCTGGATGACTCGATCTAAGAGTGAATTCGTGCTCATCGCTCTCCTAGATGGTATGATGTCAAATATCGACCATCTGGTAAGTTTCTCGCTCGCTCTTTTCAAACAATTCCTCATTAATTGCCAGAGATAAAGTCTTCTGTCACCTGTCCATTCTGTCGCATCTGCTTTTTTGCCACGCGTCCCATCTGTCAGGCACTTTAATTATTGCACTACCTCGTCTAACGCGCCCATTTTGAACTCCGTGTGAATTAATACTCCCCACCGTAGGATTTGGCTTTAATCCGACGGCTCTTATCTTTCAACCTTTCAACTTATTCAAGTATAAATTCCGTACTTAGCGAAATTTTTGAATTTTTCCACCTTTGTAATCCTCAAATTCTTTGTGTTCTGAAATCTTCTTGCAACCCTAATTTTTGCTCTCGACGGTTCCTCTTGCTCTTTCAAGGCTTCTTCAATTCGCTCACCCATGGCTATGAGTAAGTCGTTCTTCACTTAAATTTGTATTTCCTGCATTTCAGATTTATGTGCTTTTGGTTTTTCGGCGCGTTGAGTATTCCTGGCTTGCTGGTTGAATTTATCAAATTTGTGCGTCTCGTTCTGAATCTGTGCTTTGAATGCTTTGATTTGTCTGTTGAATGTTGTGAATTTTGTTTTTCCTTTGAAAATTTTGAAAAGTTTCTGCCTTTCTTCTTCTGGTTCTTGGAATTGCACCCTCCGTAAACCCTAGTCTTCCTTCTCCCCCCTTTTCCTCCGCAGAGGCTCCCTTTTGATGATGTTCTTTTGCTCTTATTATTTTTTCAGACTCTGCGACCTCCAGTGAGAACGACCATCACTCTGGTGTTGATTTGAGTTCTCCGTCTTCCTCGGCCATTCTTTCTTCCGACTCCGTCAAGAGGTCCCCTTTGTTCCTAACGCAATCCCCATCTCCATCCTTCGACCCGGTGACACTATCCCCACTCGAGTTTTTACGGACCGTGTTTCTTCTGCTAATTCCGGAGATACCATGGATAATATCCCCCTTCGCCATCGTTGACCTGCCTTTGGCTCGTTAGATGAGCCAGAGGAGGATGAGGTCACTTCTTCTCAACCTACTTTCTCTGTATCTCAGATCATTCCTCCCTCTTCCTCTCAGGCTGTGCCCCCAGTATCTTCGACCATTCCTCGTTCTTCTTCCTAAACCTGATGCTCCAAACTCTCCTCCCAAAAAATCTTTGACCGTTCCTCCTTCTTCCTCCCAGCCCAGAACTTCTAACTCTCCTCCTTAAAAATCATCGACCAAGAAACCTTCTAAGGTTGAGCGTTCTATAGCTCTTCTTCTTCTGACACCTTCGACCATCCCCCTGAAAATTGTTACACCTTCTTCGAAATTCAATTCAAGCTCGGTCTTTGTTTTCCTCTAAGTCCTGAGCAGCTCTAGATCTGCGAGTGGTTCGGGCTTCCCCTACACCAACTTCTTCCCAACCCCATCCGTTTAATGACCACCTTCATCATCCTTTGCCACGTCCCCCTTTGTCGATTCGACCTCGCCTTCTTCCACTACTGCTACTGTAACACCCCACTTTGATTTTAAAAAATTCCGGACTTTTTAAAAATCAGAACAATTTTTTTTTTCGAATTCATTTTCAAAATCAAGGCATTAACCAACACAATTTACTTAGTCCAAGTCTTATCTGGACTCACGGGGATTCATAAACCCGATTATTCACAAGGTTTTCATTAACCTGGTTCACACCTCAACATAATCTCCAATATGAACAATTGAAACTTCATAAATCAAACACCATGATTATTCAAGGTTCATAAAAGGGTTTTCCAAAATATTCCTAAACATCAAAACATAGTTCGAAAACAATTTTCACATGTACAAAACATAGAAAGGTTCATAACGACCATATTATTAAAGCGGAAGCAAAACGAAACAAATAATAGACCACCACTCGTCCTTTGTCCCGTCACCCGACCACTGCTTAACCTGCATCCGTGAAGAGCAGGTGGGAATGAGCACAAATGATAAAGTAGTGCTCACTACTATGCACATAATAACATGTAAAGATGGTATGGTCGCAGCATGAATATAAATCAATCATCATCATGTCTCATCTCCTAACAATCACAACAATAACTCACTCATGTGCACATCTATCATTAGCCGCGGAAAAGGGATGCATAAACCCTAACGACGGGAGTGCGTGCCACTGTAACGGACACGACCTTTCATTAGGTCTTAAGAAGACTTTCCTCGCAAGGGAAACCGTACCGTAACTCGACAGGGACAACCGTACCGACGGCCGTAACAGCTCACATCGGTAGGCCACATGGTTCACATTCATACATTGGTCATACCAACTAAACATTAAACAATACGTATGGCATAGACAATTTTAGATTAGAACCCACCTGGATAATTTAGCAGAAAAATACTTGCAAAGCAGTGTAGGTTGAGAGCTTGACTCACCAGACACCTACATTTTTATCAAGATAGTTTCATAAATACACTACCTTGACACTTAGAAATAATTACGAGAAATCATACTTAGTCGAACATTATCGACTAAGTAATTCGTGGAATTTTGTGGACTGGAACTCTCAGGGGATTAGAAATAATACTCAAAATAGTGGTCACGAGGTTAAAATTATTGTTCGGCTCAAAAACGTGTCGAAAGGTTCAAAAACGAACAATTGGAAACATAAAAAATCAAGTTGCCGGAAAATGGGTAACTCTATATGCGCAGCGATTTTATTTTGAATATAACTTTTGGTAGAAAACTCGAATCCAAGTGGTTCTTTTTCCAAAACAATCTAAAGTCATAGAACTGAAACTTTTATGAAGACATCAAGCACATTCGAGCAAGTTAAAGGGCTGAAAACAACTCAAATTTATACAACAAACCTGCTGTCATTTTTTTTTTAGAAAAACTGGTTGTGTGACAATCGTATTTTGAACGTATCTTTTTGTATAAAAATGATATTTGAATGAATCTTATGCCACTTGAAACCTAAGAAATAACACAACAAATCATATAAAGACATCAAGATTCCCAGGTCACCCGAAGTAGGCCAAAAACAGCAAAAATGACATACTCATACCTCTGCGATTAAAACAAAAAAACTGACTACGCAATGTTAGAAATTTCGACACAATTTCAATATAAAAATGAGAAATACTCGATTCTTTTTCCTCAAGAAAGATAACGCATTGAAATACATTTTAAGAGAAGACCTCAAAAAGATACGTCGAGTTTCAGTGCTCAAAAACAGCCATGAAATCCGAGCACATACAAGACTGAAAAACCAGAAAAACTGGACGCACAACCGACAAACTTTGGCAATAACTTGTAGAACAAAATTGATATTCACTCGATTCTTGTTGGAGATGAAACATAACCGACTGAACTACAAATCACTAGAAGAGTTTGAAAACATTTAACCGAGTTTCAGGAGTCAAAACAACTACCAAACAGCAATCAGCGAAAGGTTTCGAAATGGGGTTTTCAAACTCAATTCTTAAACGAATATCAAACGGCTCGGTTAACAAATCGAGACTCACATATTCGACCGAAATCAGCAGCAAACACAACAAAAGGAGAGGGCTCAATAACACAACGAGAGAGTTCCAATATCCACGGCACATACACGAATTTATAACAAGATCTCGCACGATCTCACATATATCAACACGATTATTACATTAAACACATTATATATATAAACTCTCATCATCAAACTCTAAATTACTACATAACACAAAAATAACGAAAGGGGGATCGAGTCTCGGTACCGTTCTCGAGAAACGAAAGTCGAGACAGGATGTTCGGAGGCCGGGAGTACGCACGTCGGGCTCGACAATTCGGCTCGCGGGGCGTGGAGAAGCAGCGTCCTGAAGCAGCAGACGTTCAAGGTGGCGATGATGGTCTGGTTCGCCGAACTCATGTTTGCTGGTCGTGGAGGAACGTTGAAAGGTGGTGGCAGCAGGTTGACGGCGCGCCGACGGTGGATCTACGGACTGCGGGACTCCTCACGAGCAGCGAACAGGGACGATGGTGGCCGGAGGTGAAGACTTGCAGCGGTGGTCGTCGGAAAGCTTGCTCATGGATTCCGGTCGCGATGAACAATCGTGGAGGCACACGATGGAGCAGCAGGGCCGTTGATGGGGGTGCACGATCGGTCTGATCGAGTTTTTGCGTGAACCTGTGACGGAGGCCTTCGGGTGGTGACGCGACTGCCGGAAGCGACGACGTGCAGCGGTGGTTCACGCCGGAGGGACTGCAACTCACCGGTGCTCTGCTGCTCGTGGACGGGGACACCGAAAAACGAACACGGAGGGGTCGCTACAAGGAGTTGCCGGTGAAGAAAAGCTCGCGGTGAAAGGGAATTGCGTTTTGCGGCGATCTCAGAGTTGGAGGGTTTGAAAAATTTGGGAGACGATGATGAGGCGGCGACAGATTTCTTCTTTGTCTATACGCGTGAAGAGAACGAAGACCTCGTCTAAAATCCTACAACTTACGGGCCAAAATAAAACAAAAAGATTGGGCCGGTTTTAAGCGTCGAAGTGGGCCAATACTAAACTCTAAAAATGGCTTGGATTATGCACATAAATTCTGGCCCAAAATAATTTTTCAATACACATGGCCGGGAAAAGAATCGATTCTAGACAAAATGAGTAACGTTCGGGTCGGTTACTCCAAAGCTCGACAATTTAATAAATGCTCGGTTAATCGCACGACGTTCAAAATAAATAAATAAAATAAACCGGCTATGACACACAATAATTATTTAATAATATTAATATGCATTTAAACAATT
>CACSLK010027759.1:88948-108588 GCA_902706635.1 Striga hermonthica | reverse complement strand
TTTTGGTCTTCACACTTGCCCACCCGCGAGGAATGTTCCTAAAAGGAGGCCACCCAGACTGAGGTCGTGAGTAATCGACCAACCTGCCCACCCCAAGGAATGTTCTAAACAAGCGACCACCAGCTCGAGGGCCTTAGTCATGGTAGATTTTGGTCTTCACACTTGCGCACCCGCGAGGAATGTTCCAAACAGGAGGCCACCCAGCCCGAGGGCATGAGTAATAGACCAACCTACCCACCACAAGGGATGTTCTAAACAAGCAACCACCCAGCCCGAGGGCCTTAGTCATGGTGGGTTTTGGTCTTCACACTTGCCCACCCGCGAGGAATGTTCCAAACAGGAGGCCACCCAGCCCGAGGGCATGAGTAATAGACCAACCTACCCACCACAAGGGATGTTCTAAACAAGCGACCACCATGCCCGAGGGCCTTAGTCATGGTGGGTTTTGGTCTTCACACTTGCCCACCCACGAGGAATGTTCCAAACAGGAGGCCACCCAGCCCGAGGGCGTGAGTAATGGACCAACATGCCTACCCCAAGGGATGTTCTAAACAAGCGATCATCCAGCCCGAGGGCCTTAGTCATGGTGGGTTTTGGCCTTCACACTTGCCCACCCACGAGGAATGTTCCAAACAGGAGGCCACCCAGCCCGAGGGCGTGAGTAATCGACCAACCTGCCCACCCCAAGGGATGTTCTAAACCATCGACTTCTAAGTTAAACCACACCATATACACCCTGTCATCCAGACCATACCAACATTCCAAGCATAAGAAAATGTGCAATAAAGCAAGTAATACGGAAGGATAACTGAATTTCATTAACTTTTTTAGCAACCTTTGCAATTTACATTCTTGTTCAAATTCTCTAGCTCTCTTTGAAAAAAGCAAAAAAATTTACACATAATATTTTTTCAAATTAGCTATGTTCCATGACCTGGCAAGTGATCAGCCTTCTGCATCCTTCAGCGAGTACGCTCCTCCTGCGTGCACTCGCTAGACCAGGTATGGCCCCTCTTAGTTCGGCTCTAGCTTTCCCACATGTTTGAGCACATCGACACGTTTCCAAACCAGGTCGCCTACTTGAAGTCTGCGAACTTTCACTTTTTTGTCATGAGCGGCTCGCATCCTTTGCTTGTATGCCTCCACTCTAATCGCTGCTCTTTCGTGCAGCTCTTCGACAGTGTCTAGAGCCGCCATCATTAGCTCTTCGTTTTGCCTCGGGTCATATGCGCTCGACCTTTGCGATGATAACTCGACCTCAACTGGCAGCAGTGCCTCCATCCCGTAGACTCAACTGCAGGGAGTTTCTCCTATTTTCGACCTCGGGGTTGTGCGGTATGCCCAAAGTACTGAAGTTAACTCGTCAACCCATGCCCCCGAGGCCTTCTCCAGCCTCGTTTTCAGCCCATTTAGTATAATTCGGTTGGTCACCTCGACCTGACCATTGGCTCGCAGATGAGCGACAGAGGCAAAGAGTTGCTCGATCTTCATGTCCTCACACCATGCTTGAATCCGCTTGCCATTGAATTGAGTACCGTTGTCGGATATCAACACTTTAGGAACGCCAAACCTACAGCAAATCTTGTTGCATACGAATTTGATTACTTTCTCCTCCGTGATCTTGGCCAGGGGCTCGGCCTCCACCCATTTTGTGAAATAATCTCCTGCCACAATCAAGAACTTCCTCTGCCCAGTTCCTTGTGGCATTGGCCCCACAAGGTCGATTCCCTACTAGGAAAATGGTATCGGAGCAATCATTGTTGTCATTGCTTCTGCCAGTTGATGGATAAGCGGGCCGTGCTTCTGGCACTGTAAACATTTTCTCACCATCGATTTCGCATCCTCCTTCATCGTCGGCCAAAGGTATCCTGTCCTAAGAATTTTCGCAACTAGGGCTCCTGACTTGCTATGGTCGCTGTAGTACCCCTCGTGTACTTCTCTCACCATGTATCGACCCTCTTCCTTAGTCACGCAGCGTAACTACGGCCCAGCATACGACCGTTTATAAAGAATGCCTCCGTGCTCAAAAAATCTTCTCACTGCTTTTACCGTCCCCTCCTTCAACTCTTTCAAAATCGGGGCCCTCCAATCTTTCACTTCCTCAATCTCCACCACTTCCGCCTCGACCACACTTCTCTTAAATGTAACAGAGTCACACTCCTCTCTTACAGTCCACCAAACTTTGGGTAATTTTTGACAACAAATTTGCTCGGCCATTCTCCCCTCGAGGGATCTGTATCAGCTCGAATGAGTCAAACTCCTCTTTCAACTTCTTTATCTCATCCACATACTTCTGCATTCGGTCCTCCTTAACTTCGAACCCTTCCTGAAACTGCCCGACCACCAGTTGCGAATCAGAATGCACTTGCACTTTTTGGGCTCCTCCCGCCCTGGCTAAATTCAGACCTTTGATAACCGCCTCATACTCGACTTCGTTATTGGATATCTTGAACCCCACCTTGGCAGAGAACTCTAAGTAATCGCCTTTAGGAGAGACAAGGACAATTTCTAATCCGGCCCCACTTCTTGCCACAGATCCATCCACAAATAATTGCCATACTCCTCCAGACTCCTCCTCGACCTTAGTGCCTTCCTGAATAAAATTGGCCAACACCTGCGCCTTTATAGCCCTTCTCGGCTCATACAACAACGAGTATTCACTCAACTCGACCGCCCATTTTACCAATCGACTAGAAACTGATGGTCGGCCCAGCGTTTCTCCCAACGGCATGTTTGTCCGCACCTTCGCCTTATGATTCAAGAAATAAGGCCTCAGCTTTCGAGCAGTTACAACCACAGCTCTAGCACACTTTTCAATCTCCGAGTACCTCATCTCCGCTCCCTGCATCACCCTACTCACGTAATAGATGGGAAATTGTGCTACCCCTTCCTCTTGCAGCAATACCGAACTCACAGCCCTCTCCCCGATAGAAATGTACAGTACCAAATCATCACCTTGTACTGGTTTGGCCAACAGGGGAAGATTGGCTAACACTCCTCGTAACTCCTCAAATGCCCTTTGTGCCTCCTCCGTCCACTGAAACTTCGCACTTTTCTTCAGTGTTTTAAATAATGGGTCACTCTTCTCTACCACTTTCGATATAAAACGACTCAGCCCCGCAATTCGACCAGCCAAGATTTGTACCTCCTTAACATTTGTCGGTGACTTCATCTCCATCACTGCTCGCACCTTCTCCGGATTCACCTCAATACCTCTCTTGGTCACCAAGTAACCCAAGAATTTTCCTGACTTTACCCCGAAAGTGTGCTTGGCTGGGTTTAACTTCATCCCATACCTCCTCAATGTTAAGAACATTTCTTTCAAGTTCCGCACGTGGTCCATCTCCTTCTTACTCTTCACCAACATATCATCCACATATACTTCCATATTCCTCCCAAGCTGTTCTTTAAAAAAATTTTCGACCAACCTTTGATACGTGGCACCCGCGTTTTTCAGGCCTAATGGCATCACCACGTAACAATAGGTGCCCCGACTCATTACGAAACTCACCCATTTTCTATCTTCTCTCACCAAGGGAATTTGGTGGTACCCCTGGAAGGCATCCATTAAGCTCAGCAATTCACACCCCGCAATTGAGTCGACCAGCTGGTCGATTCTGGGTAATGGATATTAATCCTTCGGGCATGCTTTGATTAGATCACGGAAATCAATGCACATTCTCCATTTCCCCTCCGCCTTTGACACCATCACCGTATTTGACAACCACTCGGGGAACTGAATCTCCTTGATATGCCCCGCTCCCAATAACTTCTCGACCTCTTTCTCAATGATTTTGTCCATCTCCGCCCCGTGGTGTCTCTTTTTTTGTTTCACCGGCCTCACACTTAGGTCGATGTTTAGACGATGCTCGATCACCTTCGCACTTATCCCTGTCAATTCCTCCGCTGTGTAAGCGAAAATATCAACAAACTCCATAACCAGATCGATCAACTCCGACCGGATAGGCTCCTCCAAATTTTTCCCAATTCTAAACTTCCTCTACTCATATCCTTCGACCATCTGGATTTCCTCCACCTCTCATCATGGCTGGATATCCACCTTCTCCTTACCCTTCTCCACTCTCTGCCTATCCTCCTTCGTCCTCGATCCACATGGTCTGTTAATCTCTTCCTCCTTCGTCTTGGCCTGTCTCTTCGCCGCTCACCGTCGTCTGGTAGCAGCTTCTCAAAGTAAGTTGATCTCCAGCAATCTCACCAATGTTTTCGCCCACAGGATACTTGGTCGTCATGTGGTACATGGATACGACCGCCTGGAACGCGTTCAAGCTCGTCCGCCTCATAATGATGTTGTAAGACGATTCAGCTCCCACTACCACAAACCTTACCATCCGTAACTTCCTCGTCTCTCCTACTCCTAATGCCACCGGCAAACTCACCTCGCCCATCGGCATCACCTCTCCTCCATTGAAGCCGTAAAGCGCCGTGGCCACCGGTTTCAACTCCATATCTTGCTCCTTATTAATCTGCACAAACAATCATAAAACATCACGTCTACCGAACTCTCGGTATCAATAAGCTCCCTCTTCACATCAAAGTCCGCAACCTCCACAGTGATCACCAAAGCGTCATTGTGCGGCAAGACCACTCCTTCAGCATCCTCCACTTTAAAACTTATCACCAGCATGCGAGTCGTAATCCCCACCTCCTCTCTCTTCCTTTTCACTGCTCGAGCATGCTCCTTCCTGGCCTTATTCGAGTCAACATCCGTCTGTCCTTCTGAAATCATATAAAATGTCCCTCTTTTCATAGGAGCTTCGCCTCCGTGTCTTCTCTTATCTCTATCTCTCCTCAAATTCTTCCCTCGACCATCTCGACCATCCCTATCATCCCCCTCATCATCTCTATCACTCCTCTCCTCTGAATCTTCCCAGCATCTCCTATTTCCTTTCCCCTTAGCCCTATCATGATACACAAACTCTTTCAAGTGCCCCGCTCGAATCAGTCTCTCAATCTCATCCTTCAAATGCCTACAGTTCTCCGTGGTATGGCCGTAATCTCGGTGAAAACGACAGTAGATATCTGACCTGGGTCGAATCGGGCCTGTAAACCTCGTCTTAGGCCACGTCAGATCCTCGCTCGACATCTTCAGCTCCATAGCCTCGAGCACTTCTGTCAAATCTTTTCTCAAGGGTGTAAAATTATGGTACCTCTGCCTTTCGAACGACAATGGCCTCCCCAGCCACCTGTCATCCCTTCTCGTCTGCTTTGAATCTCAACCCTCTTTCATGGGTGATGTTCTTTTCGGCCCACTCCTTTTGGGCAAACTGCTCCTCGGCAACCTTCCCCTTGGTGGGCTCTTCTCTTTCTTTGACTCTGGTCGAGCTGCCCCCTCCAATTTTTCAAACACCACCTCCATCTCCTCCAGATTAATGTACATCATGCATCGCTTTAAAACATCCTCATATGATCGAGCAGGGGTCTTTGCCAGGGAGGTTCGACAAGGCCCCGCTCAAAGACTCCTTATCAATCCTCCCGCTTTCACCTCATCCGACGCTGAGTGCACTTCCAAACATGTCTGATTATATCGAGCAACATACTACCTCAACGACTCCTTCTCTCCCTGCCTCATCGCCATCAGAGTCAGATATGTTTTCTCCTGCACCACCGCGCTCGAGTATTGATTGGTAAGCTTACTAGAAAAATCCTCAAAATCCGCGATCGACCCAGGGGGTAACTAATGAAACCAGTCAAGTGCTCCTCCGCGCAAGGTCGATAGAAATGCCCGCAACATACAGAATTAGAATATCCATGTAACACAACAATATTCTCAAAGGTCCTCACATGCCTCGATGGGTCAGATGACCCGTCATACACCAAATTAGTCTCCTTGAAATTATTCGGTAAGGGAGCAGCAAGAATCTCCCTCGAGAAAGGATGTCCTCGAGCTCTCCTCTCCGGCCTCCCCTCAACCTTGTCCTGCAACTGGCGCAACTGCTCCGCCATCCTCTCCATCGCACGATCTCTTCCACCTCCTCCATCTCCATAACTGGACACGTCCTCATCCTGGCTTCCTACTACCGTGGTCGGCGCCGTGGTGGCGTGAGATGTGTGGCTCGTGACTTGCTGCACCGCCGCGGCCGCCACTATCCTCTGCATCTCCTCCCTGGTCATCGTCACCATCTGTTGACCGGGAGCTTGTACAACGACATGCGATGGTGCTCCTCCTTATGCCGCCACACCTCCTTGTATCATCGCTCCTCCTGGTTGCGCCACCACTGGGTTTTGGGGCGGCGGCGGTGGCATCGCCGCCGCAGCTGCTGCGCGAGCCTCCTGGGCACGACTGGAGCTGGCATCTCCTCCGGGAATCGCCATAGATGCTCCCACACCTTGAAGGACGGGTGTAGGAGTGACCGGCGTCTGCGAAAGGCCAGAGAAACCCAGAGGAGGGCCTTGCCCCATCGGCCTGGCCGTTGTCCAAGCGTCGTCGAACGTCGACTGAAAGTTAGTTCTCGGAATTCCGTCCGCCATAGCTGAGCTTCAAACACAACTTTTCGAACAAAGTACCCACAGACGGCGCCAATAATGCAGGTGTGAATGCCCTAGTTTAGTTCGGAATAGATCGATTCTTGTCCTCACCGGTAGAACGTCGGAAACCTGCAAATAACTCTCACTCCAGGGGTTGTGTCCGGTGAAGAGCCTCTGATGCTTAAGTCAGTATTTGTACGAGTATACTGAAGTGAATAATGGAAAAATCGTGTTAAGGGAGAAAGGCTCACCCCCTTTATATAGGGGTGAGATACCTGCCCTAATAGCTGCTCGGATAAGGTGAGCTGGCTGCCCAAACTGCCCGTCCGTACTCTGACACGCCGGGCACATGTAAGAGGTGGCGCGGGGCGTTGGGAGCTGTCAGAGGTGGTTATCGCTATCAACCACTACATTCTCGACACGTGTCCTCGTGCACATGGGGTAAATATTCTCCTGAAATTCGGTTAGAGGCTCTTACACGCACCTGTGACTAGGCCGATCCATTAGAGCGTCAAGTCTGCAAGGTGATCGACCTGTTAAGGTCGAATAAGTTGTTCGATCACTTATCTGGTCGAGTGATGGGTTGGTCGACTGCTTGACTGGTCGACAGGTTGGCTGCTCGATCTTCCTGCCACTTGGCTTGGTTCCTTTATAGTACGGCCTCTCCGACCGGTTCAGCAGATCAGTTTAGCCTGGTAGGTATAATATCCTATATCATTTAGTCCCCCCACTCTGGTCGAGTCTGGATGACTCGATCTAAGAGTGAATTCATGCTCATCGCTCTCCTGGATGGTATGACGTCAAATATCGACCATCTAGTAAGTTTCCCGCCCGCTCTTTTCAATCAATTCCTCATTAATTGCAAGAGATAAAGTCTTCTGCCACCTGTTCTTTCTGTCGCACCCGCTTTTTTGCCACACGTCCCATCTGTCAGGCACTTTAATTATTACACCCCCTCGTCTAACGTGCCCATTTTATATAAACGAATTGGAATTAAAATCAGAAACTTATTCGGTACTAAACAATAATCCGAATATTTGATCGACTATTAGTCAAACATAAACTGAAACTCAATATTGTCCATTTATTAAATAAACAGACTGAGATTAGTTACTAGAATTGACTCGGTTGTGAAGGAGAACGAAGCATGCCTTATAAGTGGTTGTGGATACCTTCACTAGTAGGACGCGTTTTGGTGAGCTAGCTCCCAAAGGCAAAACCGTGAGAGAATGATCCTGGTGTATACCCAAAGTGGACAATATTCTACTACGGGTTGGCTGGGCCGTTACAGTGGTATCAGAGCCAGTACCCAGATCGATGTGCCAGCGAGGACGCTGGGCCCTCCAAGGGGGGTGGATCCAGATATCCCACATCGGTTGTGAAGGAGAACGAAGCATGCCTTATAAGTGGCTGTGGATACCTTCACTAGTAGGACGCTATTTGGTGAACTAGCTCCCAAAGGCAAAACCGTGAGGGAATGATCTGGTGTATACCCAAAGCGGACAATATTCTACTACGGGTTGGCTGGGCTGTTACAAAATTAAGCAGGAAAAATGCTCGATCAACGGAGTAGGTTGAGATTTCAACTCGTCAGACACCTACATTTTATCAACCTAGTCTCATAAATACACTACCTTGATAGTTAGAATTAATCACGAGAATTTATACTTAGTCGAACGTAGTCGACTAAGTAGTTCGTGAACTTTGTGGAAGTTGGAACACTTAGGTTTGACGACTAGCCTCGGAAATATCATTAAAAAGAACATTAAAAAAATGAACTCGACACGAAAAACGAGGTCGAACAATCGAAAAATGGTCAAAGGGTTCGTGAAAAAATGAAAAAATAATGGTCGCGGGAGATAAAATAAAATGGGCCTCATTTCAGGTTTTTTTTTTAAAAAAAAAAAAAATACAACATACTTTGCTGCCAATTATATTAAATGAATAATTATGGAATTTGAAATAAGTTTTCTTTCATTTAGCATTTCTAGATTAAATGATTATATACATATCAATTATCAAACATATAAATTTTTATTTAACGCACAGAATCTTGCGGACTGAAAGGAAGGAGCCTGGTGTATCTGCTCGCGACATAAATAATTAATCCGATAATGACCTTTGACGATGATCGCTCGGGAACCCGGTTCTCAAAATTTCCATAATATTCTACAAAAATATTATCAAATTCAGAGTTCGAAAAATCTAAAAGAAATCGGGTTTAATTGGTTCGTGAAAATAAAAATAAAATGAAAACACACGGTTCCAGAAATAAAAGAGCGGCAGGCTCGGAGAAATAAACGACGAGGCTCCAGTTTTAAATGATATAAACAGAGCTGTAAGAAATTTAACAGTATATTCACTACTGTTAGGCAGAATTGAATAAACCCTAAGCATGTAATTCTGTTAATTCATAGAACATGGATCTTTGCATAAATTAAATTGCACACAGAAACTTAAAAGAATCCAGCTATAGTTATTCCCTGTTTTCTTGATCTATGATCTTGATATGATCCTCTTCTCCAATGATGGATCCTCTTCCTGCAATCTCCATAATGAATTTGTCTTTGTCTATGAATTGTTTCTCTCTCCCGCGTCTCTCGTCTTTCCATAAAGCCCTTAATGTTGAGAACTTTATTTCGTATGAGATGGGAGAGAGGGGCATGTAGTAATATATATAGGAGGAGACCTACAATCCTAATCATACTAACATTTCTCATGTTTTAACCTAACTTATTGTCCAAGTCAAACATCACAAATTAGACTCTTTAATATTAGAACATAAATAATCCATTAAATACATATTCTCCTTAATTAAGTTTGACTATTAATTCAATTAGTTTCAACTAATTATATGGTCCACAATAATAGAATAATATAAAATATTATTACATTCTCCCACTTGGACCATATAGTGTCGAAACCCAAAGAACTACTTTAGGCGCGCACCTTTCATCAAACTTATGATTGAATACATATATCAATAAGTTTAAAATCAAAATAGAAATTAACTGAGTCATGGCGGTCACAAGTCTTCGAGCGACATGATCCCTTCCATGTACCACAATCATTTCTAATTCAACTTTACTTTTATATGGAATAAACCATTCGTACCATAACTATAAGTCATCTACTTTTATGTATATACTATAAAATCAAATAACCATAATGATGATATTATATGTGAAGAATCAAACATCTTTAATTGAATTCAATAAGTGCCGAAATCATTAATTGAGCAATTCCATTCAGTACCGATCAGTCCAACAAGGCCCCATTCGTTGTTTCCAATTTTCTTGATATGTCTTGCAAAGGCTATAGGGAATAACTCTTTAATGGATCCACTTTCATGCAATTAGTACTAAAATGCTCAAATGACACTTTATTTCTTCACTTCTTCTTTTACGACCATGTATTTTAATTTTATGTGTTTCACACCCTTTGAATACTTGTCATTTCTTGAAATAATATTGCTACAAAACTACAATAATTCTTAGCGGCTTGGACAAGATGTCGACATTTCCAAGTCCTAAGATAAAGCATCGTAGCCTTAAATTTTGACTTGTGGCCTCAAAGCATACCACAAACTCAAACTTAATCGTGGAAGTCACGATGATGGACTTTGTTCCACTTTTCCATAATCTTGCTCCTTTAGACATTATGAGCAAAAGTCTGAATCCGAGTATCCAATTATAACAAATAATTTGGATCTTCCTTAAGTTAGCATGTGTTCTTTAATGCCTTGTAAATACCTTATAAATTTCCTTTTGCAGCATTTAAATAATCCTTCAGGGATTACTTTTATATTTGTTTAACTTACCAGCAAGAAATATGTTATCAAACCAAATACAGGTTCGTCTCGCTTAAGACTCCTAATCATTTATATCTAATAAATTTTCTCCATCACTTTTCATTCCATTTCACCTTTTCGGACATTTAGTTTAGACTAAATGTACCCCTTCTATGAATTAGAATTATACAGAATAACCATCAATTATCTCTCAAATAAAACTTTTATGGGATAAACATTTATTCCTTGTGATCTATTCCAGAATATTTCTATTCCAATTAGCAAGGACGTTTCATCCACATCCTTTATTTCATAACTTTTTTAGAGAGATAATATTTTACTTCGTGCAACATGTCCACATTATTAGCAACTATAAATATGTCATCGACATACGGAACTAAAGTAACAAATCTACTCCCACTGACCTTAATGTAGATACACCAATTTGTGGTATTCTCTACAAAACCATAAGCAGTGATGATATCATTTAACTTAAGATACCATTGACAAGAGACTTGTTTTAGTCAATATATCGATCTATTCAACTTACACACTAACGTTTCATCTCCTGTGATCTCAAAACCTTTTAATTAGTTCATGTAGATCTCCTTTTAAATTTATCATTTAGAAGGTGATCTTTATGTCCATTTGATAAAGCTCAAAATCATACAGAGCCACCATTACCATTACAATTCACAAGGAATCTTTCTTGAAACGAGAGAAAATGTTTCCTTGCAGTCAATGCCTTCCTTTTAGGTGTAACCTTTAGCAACAAGTCTAGCTTTATATCTTTCAATATTACCTTTAGAGTCGTGTTTGGTTTTCTAGAAAACCCATTTACACCCTACTCTTTTAGACCCTTCAGGTAATTCTACTAAATCCCAAACATTATTGTCATCTATTGACTTTAATTATTCTTTCATGGAATTGATCAACTTTACCAGAATTTTCACTTTTCATGGCTTGTGATTCATCAACCAACGGTTGTTCTATAATTTATTGATAGCTGGTGGCCGATTCATTATCAAGTGAGTTTGGATCTTTTTGTTATTCATCTAAGTTATATGACAGTAATGTAACTAGAATAATAACAACCATTAATGGACTCTCGGGCTTGGACTGTTCAACCTGAGTTTCTTTGACATCCAAACTTTGCGATTCCAAACTCCCACTGATTTGATCATTTTAAATGAATCGAGCATTGTTGGAATCAACTATTCTCGTACTATGGTTAGGGCTATAATACATATATCCTTTAGAACTTTTTGAATAGCCAATGCATAACCACTGACTATCCTAGGATTAAGTTTCTTTTCATGTGGATTATATACTTTTACTTCTTCTCGACACCCCCATACATGATGATGCCTTAAACTAGGTTTCCTACCTTCAATAGTTCATAAGGTATTTTAGGAACTACTTTACTATGAACCATGTTTACCCAATATGCAGCAGTCTTTAATGCATGAATCCACATAGAAAACGTTAATGTTGAATTACTCAACATACTCCTAACCATATCCTGTGAAGTACAGTTTATCCTCTCAACAATACCATCATGTTGAGGAGTCTCAATTATAGTGTATTTCACACAAATATTTCAAATCTCAAGAAAAACTTTGCAAATGGACTAGGACATTATCCTCTTTCATTGAACTTACAATAATATTTACCAATCCAGTGAGATCTCACATCTTTTACTCATTTATCTAACTACCTTTCCATCTCATCATTGTATATCTTTGGATAGTCCAATGGTTGAGTCATTTCATGTAGTAGATAAATATAACCATAACGTAAGAAATCATATATAATGGTGATTGAATACTTTACATCACCCTATGAAGGAATGTCGAATAGACCACAAAATTTAGTGTACATAAGTTATAAGATTTTAGTGCTTCTATCGGCAGATCTCTTTAATGTATGTCTAGTTTGCTTTTCTTTAGATCATTCTACACATACAACTTGATCACTAAAATCCAAATGAGAAATGATTTGGTTATTCACCATTCTCAAAACTTTTCTTCGGATATATGACCTAATATTTGATGCCATAAGAGAGCAGATTTTTTATTATGTGCACTACGTTTAACTCCATACATAAGTAGTTGCACAGAATCAAGCCACCAAGTACTATTGGGAATCATTAATATATCTGATTCACAACATACAAAAATTAATGTATGTTTCTTTTCAAATCAAGATTTTATTTCGGACAATCTTTCATGAGGTGTCCTAACTTTTTACAGAAATAACACCTCTTTTCTTTAATGATTGGACCTGCAAAAACTTTATGTAAGCCAATCTTCTTTTATTTGCCTTTGTTTCCCATTTTATCTTACTATTATTGGCTCTCACATGAGATATAAAGTGAATCGACTCTTATTTCATCTATTTTATTCTCACCTCTTTCTGCACCAACATAGCCTTAATTTCCTTATAGTCCTTTTTATCTTTAATGGTGCAATAAATGTTAGGTTCTGTTAGGAACGTCAAAAAACATGCACAGTATTGAACTTTATCGAAATAAATCCTAACGCAGTGGAATCTATAGTTAGGATATGGACGTTTACCTTTTAAAATTTTCGCCGACTCTAAGACGATGTAGAGTACCGTTGATGAAGTTCGTCTGAACACCACAACCCAATGGGCGGATAGGTTTGGCCTTTAGTTGATTCTAATCGACACGTCAAACGAGGCTTTGATCACACGGTGGCTTGGTCTTGGTCGTCGGGTTGCAGCGGGCTGGTCACGGAAGTCGTGCGCGTCGGGTGCTGGACACAGCGTGCGTGTCGCGGACAGCTACTGGCGTGTGTTGGGCAGACGCGTGGGACTGCTGGCGAGCGCGAACGGACGCTGGGAAGGCGCGCGCGTGCAGGGGCAGCACTTCTACTCCTACGTGGACTGGGCGTGCGCGTCTGGGACCATACGGGGTTGCGGATCGCGTCACCTGGTCGCGCGAGGAATGGCGCGCGCGTACTCCTTTTGCGCTGGCGATGCGTGATCGGCGACTGGCAACGGGACAGGGACAGCGAGCAGGAGAGCCGCTCGTGATCGTTGCTGGGACCGTGCGAAGGTGACCGGACATCACTGGCAGGGCCAGGCTAGGCGCGGGCGCGAGCTGAGACTCGCGACTGCGATCGGCTGGCGTGGGCGGCTACCGGTGACTTCGGGCGGCGGTGGCAATTTTCGAAGACGGTGGACATCGGCGGTCGGGTGGGAAAAGTGGCCAGAAATATATATATATATAAAGGCTCGAATAATTGTACCCAAAAACCTTCTAACGGATCACCTAAACACCTACTTCGATTAAACTTGGTGGAGCGTTTAATCAAATCTCCCTAACTCTCGAATGATGCTATTTCTCACGTGTATGTAGATGAGAAAAATCGGCCAAGACAACATCATGTAGGAGAGGTTGGGACATGGTGTATTTATAGGCTCCATTAGGGACCTTAAGGAGGTGCTAAATATGGGCTTATTCCATTAGGCCTAGGAATCCTAATTCAACTCCAATACTAATTTAATGTAGGAAAGAAATCTCCTACTAATCTTCTCCTTCTAGAAGACTCTTAAGTCTCCTAACACTAGAGAAGATCCTTGTAGGAATATCTTTCATAATTAAATTAATAACCATGGAATAGAATTAATTCCTAATTTAGGAAGCCTAATTTTACTCCAATTAATAATATAATGTAGGAAATATATTTCCTACTAATCTCCATCTTCTAGAAGACTCCCAAGTCTCCTAATCCCAAGAGAAGATTCTAGTAGGAATTTTATTCTCCTAATTAATTAATTAATATAGAATAAAATTAATTCTTATTTAATAGAATTAAATAATAAAACATCCCACTAGAGTAATATTATTGCTCTCCCCATTTAGCGACTATTTTACCAATAAAATCGAGCCTCCATGATTAAATAATATTAATTCGATTGATCGATTTACCTCCCTATGTTTAAGATATAACGTCCGTTGATTAATTAAATTACTGACAAAATAATTAATCAACTTCTTATTCATTTCCGAAATTAGTACCACTCAGATTTTAACCATTATGTTAGACAATCGTCTACCTGCAGGGTTTAACATAATGTTCCTTTCTGAGCTCATTTCAGGGACGTCATCAATCCAGCGCACTGGAACATAGTGAATGATGGGACAAAAATGTCACCGGGCTCCCTCGACTCGGACGGCCACCGTACCTGCAAGAACCCAAAGCCAGAGACCCCGGGAGGGGTGCCCGGCTTTGGGCCTCCGATGCTTAAGTCAGTACTGGATTCATATGGGAATGCATAGAGAGAGAGGGAGAGTAGGGAGAGAGTGTAGTAATGAAATCAGGAGAGAGTGAAATGAGTACCTTCTCCCCCTTTTTATAGGGGGAGTGTACCTTATGGTCCAAGTTGGGCCTGGCCTAGGTTGGGCTCGGCCCATATTATCATATCAAGCGTATTAGCCCATGTATATGCGTATTCTTCAATATATACCCATAAAAATCGGTCGGGTACAACATGCTATATCAGATACTACCAGTTGAGCCGACAGTACTAGCTGTGGCTATATCATCTAGTCCCCCCCACTCTGGTCGAGTGAGCATAACTCGATCCAAGAGTGAAAAACATAGTAACTCGCCACTGGAGTCAACACTGAACACCGAATGGTCATAGAGGTCGAAAGTTAGGAACCGAGAGTCCAGAGACCGTTGAGGTCGAAAACCGAAAATCGAGTAATCGAGAGACTGCTGAGGTCGAAAGTCAGGAACAGAGAGTCGAGAGACCGTTGAGGTCGAAAACTGAAAATCGAGTAATCGAGAGACCGCTGAGGTCGAAAGTCGAGAACCTAGAGTCGAGAGACCGTTGAGGTCGAAAATCGAAAACTGATTAATCGAGAGACTGCTGAGGACGAAAGTCAAGAACCGAGAGTCGAGAGACCGTTGAGGTCGAAAATCGAAAACCGAGTAATCGAGAGACTGCTGAGGTCAAAAGTCAGAAACCGAGAGTCGAGAGACCGTTGAGGTCAAAAATTGAAAACTGAGTAATCGAGAGACTGTTGAGGTCAAAAGTCAGGAACTGAGAGTCGAGAGACCGTTGAGGTCGAAAACCAAAAATCGAGTAATTAAGAGACCGCTGAGGTCGAAAGTCGGGAACCGAGAGTCGAGAGACCGTTGAGGTCAAAAATTAAAAATCGAATAATCGAGAGACTGCTGAGGTCGAAAGCCCCGAATCGAGAATCGAGAGACCGTTGAGGTTGAAAATCGAAAACTGAGTAATCGAGAGACCGCTGAGGTCGAAAGCCCCGAATCGAGAATCGAGAGATTGTTGAGGTCGAAAACCGAAAACCAAGAGTCGAGAGACCGTTGAGGTCGAAATTGACTGATCTGCTGTTGAGGTCAAACATCGAATGACCCTGAGGTCAGAGGCCGCAAATTGAATGACCCTTGAGGTCGAAGTCGAGTGGTCGAGAGACCCTTGAGGTCGAAAATCAAAAATCGAGTAATCGAGAGACTGCTGAGGTCGAAAGCCACGAATCGAGAATCGAGAGACCGTTGAGGTCGAAAATTGAAAACCGAGTAATCGAGAGATCGCTGAGGTCGAAATCCTCAAATCGAGAATCGAGAGACTGTTGAGGTCGAAAACCGAAAACCAAGAGTCGAGAGACCGTTGAGGTCGAAAACTGATTGATCAGCTGTTGAGGTCAAACATCGAATGACCCTGAGGTCAGAGGCCGCAAATTGAATGACCCTTGAGGTCGAAGTCGAGTGGTTCACCATTAAAGTCAAAAATCGAGACTGAAGTCGAAAACCATATGCCCGATTCCCCAAAGTCTTGAATTTGAAAATTTGAACTTACACATTCTCCTTTGTCAATTAATAATAAACCTTTCCGGTTACCTCATCCTGTCACCCCCTAGTTCAAGGTTTGAAATTCAAGCCTGTTGTGTATCCTCTCAAAGACTGAAAGTCCTGACTCCTCTCTCACGTCGAAAAATCACATTTGACAAAACGAAGTCAAATAAAACCGTCAACTTGCTCGAGCAATAATAAATACACTCAACTTGCCACCGAGTTTGAAAAATAAATTCGATAATACATCACCAAGTGAAACGAAATCAACCTGCTCGAGCAATAAGGAGTGTCCTCGACCTGCCACTGAGGTTGAAAAATAAATTCGACAAACCAGAATCAACAACAACCTGCTCGAGCAGTAATGAATAATCAAGTGAACATACTCGGGCAATAATGATTGTACTCGACCTTCCACCAAGGTCGAAATACAATTTCGACAAAATCAAGCTCAAATTCGAATCATCAACCTGCTCAAGCAATAATGAATATACTCGACCTTCCACCGAGGTCGAAATACAATTTCGACTAAATCAAGCTCAAATTCAAATTATCAACCTGCTCAAGCAATAATGAATATACTCTACCTTTCACCGAGGCCGAAATACAATTTCGACAAAATCAAGCTCAAATTCAAATTATCAACCTGCTCAAGCAATAATGAATATACTCGACCTTCCACCGAGGCCGAAATACAATTTCGACAAAATCAAGCTCATATTTAAATTATCAACCTGCTCAAGCAATAATGAATATACTCGACCTTTCACCGAGGTCGAAATACAATTTCGACAAAATCAAGCAAGAATCAACATCAACCTACTCGAGCAGTAATGAATATACTCGACCTACTTCGGAGGTTTGAATAGAAATACATCGAGCACAACAAAATATGATAACAATCGATTATCTAGGTTCGAACGCTTGTCCACCCTCGGAGGGGTGGTCGACACATATGACCATCTTCGCTCGATGGGTTTTTCCTCGAGCGCATGCCCACCCTCGGAGGGGTGGTTGACACATACGACCATCTTCGCTCGATGGGTTTTAATCATGGCGGACCACCAAGCCCGGAGGCCTTAGTCATGGTGGATTTGTCTTCTTCAACCACCCAACACGGAGGCCTTAATCGTGGTGGACCACCCAGTCTGGAGGCCTTAGTCATGGTGGGTTTGTCTTCTTTGACCACCCAGCCCGGAGGCCTTAATCATGGTGGACCATCCCAGCCCGGAGGCCTTAATCGTGGTGGACCACCCAGCCCGGAGGCCTTAGTCATGGTGGGTTTGTCTTTTTCGGTCAGCTCGAGCACCTCAACCTGCCACAGGTCGAAGTCAAAAAGGAATTTCAACAAAATTAAACGAAAGTTTTTCAACTCGCCTTCTCCCCAACCCTTCTTGCGAGCTGGTCGAAGTCGAGCACTGACGTTCGTTTTATCGATAAGACTAGTATTGTAACTATAGTTAGACTTGTTCCTGGTTAGCCTTGAGCCGAATTTTTTCGAGAGTCGATTCAAAATATGCAACCTCACCGTTGTCAATATATTGACTTCATAGTTGTAGGCTTCGTAGCTTTCTCGAGAATCTGCTTGAGGAACATAACATCGTAGTTATTTATAGGTTGACTCATAGTCGTAGTCTTTGTAGCCTTGTCGAAATCCACTCGAACTTCGTAGTTGTTTAAATCGACTTCATTGTCGTAGGCTTCGTAGCCTTGTCGAGAATCAACTTGAGTTATAACTTCGTAGTTGTTTGAATCGACTTCGTAGTCGTAAGCTTCGTAGCTTAGTCGAGATTTCACTCGAGATTCAACTTCGTAGTTGTTTATATCAACTTCGTAGTCGTAAGCTTCGTAGCTTAGTCGAGATTCCACTCGAGATACAACTTCGTAGTTGTTTAAATCGACTTCATAGTCATAAGCTTCGTAGCTTAGTCGAGATTCCACTCGAGATACAACATCGTAGTTGTTTAAATCAACTTGTAGTTGTAAGCTTCGTAGCTTAGTCGAGATTCCAATCGAGATACAACTTCGTAGTTATTAAATCGACTTCGTAGTCGTAGGCTTCGTAGACTTGCCGAGAATCCACTCGATATACAACTTCGTAGTTATTTAAATCGACTTCGTAGTCGTAGGCTTCGTAGCCTTGTCGAAATCCACTCGATATACAACTTCGTAGTTGTTTAAATCGACTTCGTAGTCGTAGGCTTCGTAGCCTTGTCGAGAATCCACTCGAGTTCCAACTTCGTAGTTGTTTTGAATCGACTTCGTAGTCGTAAGCTTCGTAGCTTAGTCGAGATTCCACTCGAGATACAACTTAGAAGTTGTTTAAATCGACTTCGTAGTCGTAAGCTACGTAGCTTAGTCGAGATTCTACTCGAGATACAACTTCGTAGTTGTTTAAATCGACTTCGTAGTCGTAAGCTTCGTAGCTTAGTCCAGATTCCACTCGAGATACAACTTCGTAGTTGTTTAAATCAACTTGTAGTCGTAAGCTTTGTAGCTTAGTGGAGATTCTAATCGAGATACAACTTTGTAGTTATTTAAATCAACTTCGTAGTCGTAAGCTTCGTAGCCTATTCGAGATTTCACTCGGTTATTCCCTGCTATCCATTCCTTATTTCGACAAAGCATTCCATGTTGTATCTAAATATCAGTACATCTGTTCATGTGTTGTCCTCAGCAAATATCAAGAAAAGTTCATGAGTCGTAGTCTATTCATATCATTCAATTTACGATTCCAATAGCAATAATGGCAATAGATGCATCAGAACGATCAAACATATCCACGTGTTACTATATCACAACATAATCCATAATTAAGCTCTTTATCCCGATAATAAAGGATATAAATATTCACTCGAATGTACGATAGACCAGAATTTCACAAAACCAAGAGTTTACTAAATTATTCGACAAAGCATACTCCGCATAAACCAACAATCATCAAACGAATGTAGCAAATGAAAATTCCAATGAGTTTGTCCTACTATCAAGTTCCTTAGTCGTGGAGAATCAAGACTGACCAGCCCGAAAACCTTCGTCATGCCAGATTTTTGTTCAAGGTTATGCATATGCCTCTTTTTCAGCATTTTGTCAATTATCCACACAATGATTCGAAATATTTCCATGTAAGTCATGATCCCAACAACATTTCTCCACTATATATTCGCATAATGCGCATTTCTTCAAGAAAGAGTGCTAAGAAATTGAATGCGTTGATAAATCATGCCGACCAAAACATATGTCGAGAGTTGAGATTAATTGTGTACCTTAAAGTCGAGAATACCACTCGGAATTATCCTACCTCATCAAAAGAGACTTGATCTTTGTCTTCGAGATTGCCACTGGTGATCAGCACCATCAAAATTTAACCTCCATTGTCATCTTACATTGATAGGTTCGTGCTCGCTCATTTTGTCCTCGACACTCGAACACTTGTCTCAATAATTTGTCAAGATTTGCATCATCCCGTGGGTTCCTCGGCAAGAATTCAAAGAGATGTCGTTATCAACATTATA
>CACSLK010027759.1:43095-57702 GCA_902706635.1 Striga hermonthica | reverse complement strand
AAAATATCTCGACCAACATGAACTGACTGACTATAAATTGACATAATTTGATCTTTCAAACACCAACTACTCGGACTAACTTGACCATACTGAAAGATAATGTCATCAAGCCTTCAATGGCCCGTGGGCGTGCGCGAGGTGCGCAACCCACCACCGTGAGCCAATTCATGAGCATACAGCCAACTTCTCTCGACCTATCATTCTCAGCTGACTATTATACTTCAAATAAAAGCTGAAGAAACCAAAAATGCTCATGACTTGCTGAAAAGATTTGAACTTAACCCGGTATAAAACTAACAAGCCTTAACCGAGTTCAACATGAATTTTCTTAAGAATTTCTGAAAATCCCCCGAGCAATTAACCTATAACTGACCTTACTAACATGATTCTAACAAGAAAGGAAGATTACCTCTCAAATCTCTCGACGGAAAACGAAAGATGGGGTGATGGTTGGCTTGTGCGCGTCCGAGAATGGCCGTGCGGTACTCCGATTTGCCGTGCGATTTTATGAGGAAAATTAGGGTAATTATTGGGACTAATTTGCTGCTGAAGGAAGCTAATATATGCCGAGTATGGTGGTTACGCCTTATAGGAAAATTGAGGGAAAATTTTGGCTCAAGTCCCCCTTTATATACACGGCCGTGTGGGGATGGTGATGATTTAGTTGATATGTGGCTTCATATTAGCCCTACACTTGCCAATTAAGGAAGTGCTTATGGATGACTAATCCACTATTGCTCTCTTGCTTGATGACGCGTGTGGGGCTTAAGGAACGAATCATGCTTGATTCCTTTACCTTGAAGGAGTTACGGCCTAAGTTAAAATTTTGGGAGAATTGCTATATATATAGCCACGGCTTTGAGCCCTAATAGGAGGATTAATTAGCATTAAACACTTGATTTATGTTTAATTGTTTAATTAAACATAATGCTTAATTACCAAAATTATTCCGAATGTAAACGGTACGTCGAAAATAAATTTCGGTAATCTCGATTGATAATAATAATTAATTTCGAAAATAATAAATGATAACATTATTATATCGGAATTAAAACATAATTTATACCGATAAAATATCGGGATATTACATACCATGCAACCCTGGCGGTACTGGACACTCGTGCGTGTTGTCGGCCACAGAACTAGGCCGACTGACATGCTGGGCACTGCTACTGACGGCTGGTTGCGGACAGAGCTACGCACAATGCCCGACTGGGCATGCACGCATGATGCTTGTCCGCCCTGGCTGACTGCTGGCACGCTGCAGCCGTTGTGTGCGGAGAGCGACCACGGCCGATACTTACCGGCTGTCCGACGACTTCCTCCGACAATATCAACATGAATCAACATGACATGATATAACATGATCAAATAGGCTTAAATTGCTCGAGGATTATACACTTGACCCGATGAGGTTGAACGGCCCGTAGCGTGCGTACCGTGCACAACCCGTGACCTCGACCGATTTCTTCTGCAAATCGATCACTTCTTTTGACAACTATCTCATGAATAGCTATAATTTAACATAACATGACTAATTACCCATGAACGGTCGAATTAACATGAACATATCTTATTGAGACGTACATAGCCGCGGCTTGCGCTACGTGCGTAGCCGACGGCTTTGGCCAATCCCTCGGCCAAACCATGACTTCCCTCGACCAACTTTACATATCTTAATTAACATATATTAACCAAACAAACATAAATTGCTCAAGAGATAGTGGATAGAATTGAACATGGTTCGGACTTGGCTTAAGTTGCCATAAACCGAGCTTGACTTAGCGTCTACAAGGATAAATGATATGATTTGAACATAACAAGCTTAACATGATCCTATTAACATTAAGGGAGGATTAAATCAAGGTTACCCTTCCACCGCTCGGGCAATTGCGTGCGATTTCTCGTGACCGTGCGAAGCTTTACGTGCGTGCTTGTGTTCTTCTCCTCCGTGCGGCGTGTGTCCTCGCATTGAAGTCTCGGTTGGTTGATGGTTTAAGCTAAACCAAAACTGATGTTTATAGTCTATATATAGACGTATATGACTATCAAGGCTGAAAGAAAAATCTAACAATATGAATGGAAAAGTTGATATAAAACTTTAACTTGTGAGAATAAAGAAACCATTATATAACCTCATTAAATCTCCTACGAAATAATAAAACTAAAGGTATGAATAAGGCTTAAGAAAAGTCTCCCACGGCTGTTGGGAATGGTCGCAATATCCCATAAAATAATAATATTAGGGTAGTTGATCTATCTTTCTCATGCACATGCGTGATCAATAAAAAAAAACATCTTGGCCGAGTTTCACATGATGTAGAAAGCATCTTGAATGATCAACTCTAGGTAAGGACAAAGGCATTTTCCTTACACATTTATTAATATACAAATTTATTAAAATAAGTTATCACATGCACTTGAGTCCAAAATGCTGCAGATACCTTATCTTACCATCACATAATCAACTCCACTTAAAATACTCTTAACCAACATCAAATTAATCGCATGATACAAGGCTTGGAATAAAATAATCATGTCTTATCTTATGGAAATTAATCACATAATACTCGGCCGAGACTTACCTATCCAGATGCTAGTTTCTTAAGACTAAAATACATAGAAAAATCTTATGAAACTCGGTTAGAACATAAACTTCCTCGACACGAACTCGTCTGGCTTAACTGGAACGGTTTCTCAATATACTCAATTTCTGAATAAAATTTAACTGAAATACTTCCGATTTAAAGTCGAACTTTGGAATTTAACTAGCTGAATAACCTAAACTTGAACATTAACATGAATATTTATTAAACAAAGCTAGCTTATTTTTCAAAGCTAGTATTTTCCTTATTAATAAAATTTGGGGCGTTACAATATATATATATATATATATATATATTATCCGCTTAGGGTGGAGGCCAGATGCCTTAATTGCCCATCCTAAGTTCTGGTGGAGGCCAGATGCCTTAATATGCCATCAGAGTGAGCACATGGTTACCGGACATAGTGTCTTGGAGTTAGTATGATCTCAATTTCAGTTCAGTTATATATATGCCAAAGATCATGATATGGTTATTATTATTGCTGTTTACTTTAGTTTGGGCTTCTGCGGAGCACAGTGGTCTTTCGTGCTCACGCCCCACTACATTTTCCTTTTTAGGTAACAAGGTCGGGCCGAAGGTGTGAGCTCAGCATGGTGGTTGTGGTCGTGGATTCGGCTAGTTGCCGTTTTGTAAGTTTTATATACATTTCAGTCTGTATATATAATTTGCCACGGATTTATTTTCGCTGACGTTTCAGTTTCAAACTTGCATGCTAGTATTTTAAGTTTATCAGATTTTACCCGGTCCACTAAAGTGACTTGGGTCCAGTATTATATGCTTGTTTGATATTCAATTTTCTTTACATCTAAAACAGTTGTTAGACCAAGTTAAAGAAAACGGATTTCAGTTCAGATAAGTTTTCACAGTAGCATCCCGACTCACGATTTCGCAAACTAATAAGTATTTTTCAGATAAGATTTTTGCAAAAAAATTACTCTGATACTAGTAAGATAGCGGGGTGTTACACTAACTCTATATATATATATATATATATATTATATATATACATATATATATATATATATATATATATATAGAGAGAGAGAGAGAGAGAGAGAGAGAGAGTTAGGATCAAAGGAGAATGGTGCTCTAGGAAAGAAGTGAGAATAATTGTGAACCATTGGATCTATTGAATTAATAATTAAGATTAAGTCAAAGTTACCAATTTTTGTCAAATCAGTAATGGCATATGTGTAAATACCAAGTACATATTGGCCAATTATTTAACCTTGAGGGCAATTCTATAATTACAACTCCAACCAACTCTCCAATTTATCCTCTCTCCCTCCGACCATACATTCACCATCTTCATCATGAAACTCCTCCCACTATGAATGCCGTTGTCGACACTGTCGTGGCCTCGCCGTTCCGGTCGCATCATCACCATGGTGGACGCCGTCAGCATGGACGCCATCCCCACCGTATCCCCGACGTTCAGTTACCGCCCGTAGTCGTCAGCCACCCCTTGTCGCCGCCTTTCCCGCGCCATCTGCGACCTGCCACTGGCCGCCGCCTCACCTTAGAACATTTTTCAGAGTTCTGACGGTCCGGTGAAACTCATCCTTCCAGCAATTTAGACTCTCCGTCAACCCATGCCTCAGTCAGCCCCATTGCCGTCCGTCCAAGCCCCGGCCATTCAGTGCGTCTACCTTGTGACGTCACTCAGATGGTCGAGCTCGCCGGCGTAGACGATGCCAGCGGCTGCACTCTCGGCACCTAGCTGCCGACACATACACGATGGCGTATTTTGAGTTCCATGTATTCCGACGGCGGCGCAACGATAGTCTGGTGGCGGCGCGGTAGAGGCTGGCGGCGGGCAGTGACGTCATGTGTATTTTGTATGTGTGTGTGTGTCCGCGCATACAGTGATGGGATTTTGTTTTTATTCTTTTTTCTTTTGTGGGGACCTAGTATTGGAAATTAGATACTTTAGAGGGATTTGGTGCAATTATGAAATTTACTATGTTGTATGTTAATATCTGGTTGGGTTTGTATTTTATTAGATGTGCAATACAATGCACATTAATACTACATAGATGCACTATATTTTTATGCTCAAGCACATTATAATTCCTTTATAATTTTACAAAGACAAATAACTAGTAATTGGTTGGTTCAAATGGTTCATAAATTTTAAAAATTCAATTTAAACGTTTTACTCCGAATAATTTTGGTTGCTATTGTGCAATTTGATAGTAATTTATGTGCAACTTGACTTATAGTATTGTGCACTCGCAACACATAAAAATATTATCGATTTGAAATTTATATGTCGGGTTCTATAATGTGCAATCTGATGCTCACTAACGTGTAGCCCGTCTAGCATTAGTGTGCATTCATGTTATCATTATTGTGCAGTCTATTTATTGAACGATTTTTTTTATGTGCATTCGTAATTTTAGACATCGTTAATAGTGGGTATTCCAATCAACATTATTTTGCATTTATCATATTATTTATTTAATAAAACATATATTTATTATTATGAATTTTATTTATTGAAAATAAATAATACACGTATATAGATAAATATATAAACAATAATATTTATTTATACTTTGGTCTGTTTTATTATTTCTTTTTTTATTGATTTATTTCTAGTTTTTATATTAAAAAAAAAAACTAACAGGAATTTGTAATGTCTATGAAAAAAATACACACTATCATAACATCATTTTAATTTTTTTATTTTTATTTTTATTTTTTTCAGGCGATGTAGGCGATGTCGTTGTGTGGAATACATTGTTATACTAATGTGAATTATTAAATTCATTATTGTGTATTTGTTCGATCGTTATTGTGCAGTCTGGTAGGCTCTATTGTGCATTCAAATAATATATTGTGTATGATGTAATGCGAGATTTTTTTATTTTTCTTCGTGAACTACAATAATTTGGTTATTTTAGTTGGTTAAAATTAATTTACTATTTATATTATAAAAAATTATTTTTTATTTTAATATTTTTATTTAATATTTAATCTTATTTTTTATTTAAAATATCTATATTACATATATATAAAATATAAACAAAATGATATGTTTTTATATATTTTATATAAAATACAGATTTTTTTTTTCCAAAACGACAGGGTAACTATCATAAAACTCAAAGGGGACATAGTCCGAATACAAAGTACAAATACAACAATACAGGCAAGAGAAGAAATGGGAGACACACCAAAAGGTGGTCTAGAGCCTCAACAAGAGGAAACATCAAAGAGAAAGAAAATACAAGTAAAAACCAATTTTTTTCTACTGCTAAAAGCCTAGAAAGGAAACAAATTTAAAAAACAAAAACCAGAAACAAACAAAGAAAATAGATCAATGAACTGAAGAAAATTGGATCCAATCTGAGTGAGCAATCTTCAAAACCTGAACTTCTGGAATAAGGGAGTGTTCAAAGATCCAAAGGTTCCTTGAGTTCCAAAGCAACCAAAGAATATATGTTGAAAGTTTTCTTCAGCAACTTCAAAATTATCAATGGAACAAAGATTAAACCACCAAGCTTTAAAGGAGTCTTTAAGAGCTGCAATGCCATCCCATCTAACAGGGGAAAGATCCCAAATTCTGCAAGCTCTAGGACATGTGAGGAGGATATGCTCTGTTGTTTCAGAGTCTTCTCCACAAATGGAGCAAATTGGATCAATGCCTACCTTCCTTTTCCTCAGAGAGACTGCAATTAGTAAAGTTCCAGCTATGCATTTCCAAATAAAGTGTTTGAGTTTCCCTGCCACCTTTAACTTCCAATATCTTTGTTGAATGGTTCTGCTAGGTGCAAATGAGGAGCTACTCTCTGGAATGTCCAACTTGTGCAGCTTAAGCTTTGATAAAAAGGAATAAGTACATGAAACTGAGAATTGGCCTCGTTTATCCAAGCCCCAAAAAAATCTGTCTTCTCTTTCTGGATGGAGAGATGAGTTATTGAGAATTGTTGCACTATCATGAGGGTCAAAGACTTGCTTGATCAACCACTCATTCCAGGTGTATCCATTAGGAAGAAGAAGATCTTTAACCCAAATAAGGTGATCTCTGGCTAATGGTATTAGTGTGGGTAAAGGTTTTTGCACAGATGGTACCCAGTTGATATCAGAGATCTTGGTGCTCATGCCATTTCTGACTTCAATCTTGAGCCATTTAGAGAAAAAAGGCAGAACTTCAAGCCAACAATTCCACAACCAAGACCCTTTCTGAGATTTGACAGCTTGAGTAATGGGGGTTGTTGAAAAGTACCTGTCTTTGAGAATCCTACTAACCAGAAGATCTGGATTAGAGGCTACCCTCCATAACTGTTTGCACAATAGGGCTTGGTTAAACAATTGCAAGTCCAAGAATCCCAGTCCACCATCTCCTTTTGGCAAAGTTAGGTAGCACCATTTTTTTTCCAATGAATACCTCTGGCATGTTGATCTCCAGTAGTCCACCAGAATTTAGCACAAAGCTTAGCTATTTCTGAACAGATGCCTTTAGGAAGTTTAAAGGAAGACATTTAAAAGATAGGCAGAGCTTGAATGACTGCTTTCAGTAAAACTTCCTTTCCTGCTGTGCTAAGAAGTTTAGCTTTCCAACTTTGAAGTTTGCTTCTGACTTTGATTAAGATATATTCAAACAACTCCTTCTCGGATTTTCCAATGCCAAGGGGCAAGTCCAAATATCTGGTGGATTTATGAGAGACTATGTCATTAAGAGCAGTGCAGATGGATGTTTGAAGAGGAGAGGGTGTGTTCCTGCTAAAGAAAATTGCTGATTTCTGCAAGTTCACAGTTTGGCCAGTAAAGAGCCTTTATTTTTCAAGAATGTTCATAAGAACAGCAACCTGATCATTGCCTGCCTTGCAAACAAATATTAAATCATCGACAAAGAGAAGATGAGTCAACTGAGGACCATTTTTTGATTGTTTAGTTCCTCTCAGAGATCCATTGTTCACTGATTGCATGATCAAAGCTGTAAGTATCTCAGTGACAATTATAAATAGGTAAGGGGACAAAGGGTCCCCTTGACTAATTCCTCTAGAAGGAGTAACAAAGTCATTGACTGATCCATTGAGTTTAAAAGAGAATGTAGCTGTTGAAATACAAATCATGATCATTTGCACAAAGTCTCTATAGAAGCCCATGTGCAGTATGATCTTCTTAATACTCAGCCATTGAACTCTATCAAAGGCTTTAACTAAATCCAGTTTGAGAGCCATGAAAAAATTGTTACCTGAGGAGTGCCTATTCAAAAAGTGAAAGGCTTCTTGAGCTATGATTACATTGTCCATCAGTTGCCTCCCCTCAATGAAAGTAGATTGATTGTCACTACTGCAGGCACTCAGACAAGCTTTGAGCCTCTAAGATAACAATTTAGAGATGATTTTGTAGACCACTGTACAAAGACTGATTGGTCTAAACTGACCAAGAGATTCAGGATGAGGAACTTTGGGGATAAGTGACAAAATTGTATGGTTCCAATATTGGAGAAGCTGACCCTACTTGAAGAAACTGAGAACAGCAGCAGTTAAGTCCTTCTTAATCAAGTTCCAAAAATACTGATAGAAGTTGGAGCTCATTCCATCTTCACCTGGTGTTTTATCAAAGGGCAAATGAAAAAGTGCTGCCTTTATTTCATCCTCAGTGACTGGCCTCAATAAAGCATCATTCATATCAGAGGTGACTATCTGAGCTATTAGATGGAGAATAGAGTCTCCATCCCAGCTCACTTCGGAGTAGAACAAATTTAAATAGAATTCATAGATATTGATTTCCATTTTTGCTTGAGTATAAAGAGTTCTCCCTTGAGCTGTGAGAAGCCTTGTAATGGCATTGTGTCTTCTCCTTTGTAGAGTGATTGTACGGAAGAATCTGGTATTAGTATCACCTTCCTTAAGCCATCTAACTCTGGATTTTTGCTGCCAAAAGAGTTTCTCATTGAGATGTGCTTTGTTTAGAGCTCTTCTAGTGGCCTCCCATCTGTCCCATTTATCCCCAGCTTTATCATTATTGAGATCTTCAAGTTCTTGAGTCAATTCTGCTATGAGGGAGTGGTTCTGAGACTGAAAAGAGGAACTCCATTTGAGCAAGGTAATCCTAGTATGCTTGATTTTCTCTTTGAGCTGAAAGAAGGGAGTGCCTGTGACAGGAGTTTGCCAAGATTTATTAATTGTTTCCTCAAATCCCTCCTTGCCAATCCATCTCTTGTCAAAGTGGAATCTAGTTTGCTTATTGTCTTTAGGCAGTCCCATGTCCAAAAGCAATGCAGAGTGATCAGAAGAGCTTCTTAAGATATTTAGAACTGAGGCATTAGTATAAGATTGATGCCATTCTAAAGAGCCAAATGCTCTGTCTAGTTGCACCTCTATCAGGTCTTCATTAGCTTTGTTGTTGCACCAAGTGAAGGGGTAGCCTTGCATTCTTATTTTCTCCATTTCCATCTCTGCAATGAAAGAATTAAAAGCTTGTTAACTAGATGGACTTCTTTGAATGCCCCCTTGCTTTTCTGAGTCTGCACATATGCCATTCCAATCTCCAATGGCAAACCAGTTACTGCCCCACATTTGTTTTTTATAATTGAGCTCTTCCCATTGGCAAGTTCTAAGAAGTCTGCAAGGACATAAATATACAAAAATACCCCATTGGGGTTGATCATTTGGAAGAGTAAAATGGACAGCAATAAAGAAGTGCTTACAAATAATATTATGGATTACAATAAGAGAGTCCCAAAACAAAGACAAACCCCCACTGAGACCTGTGGGATTAACAATTGCAACCCTATCTACATATCCTAGCTTACAACTAATAGATTTTACAAATGATTTTTGTTTTTTGGTCTCAGAAAGAAAAAGAAATGTGGATGGTGAGTTTTAATTAGCTATCGAATTTGAGAAATTGTAGAGGGCCCACCCATCACTCTACAATTCGACACCACAGCTAACATTGACCAGGGTGGTGCCATTCCAAGCTGTCAACCTCCACCTTTTCCATTTGTTGCTTGCTTGTCTTGATTGATGGTTCACCCTGCTGAGTGTCTTTATTTGGGGAACATTGGTTTTCCTCTTTGTCATCCTTATCTCTGATTCTTTTCAATGATGAATGAGAAGTGAGGCTGACAGTGTTGAGAGGTTCTCTGAACAGCCTACCATCCTTGCTTTTATCCCTTCTCCATGTTTTCAATGGAGTATCTTTCTTAGATGCCAGGGAAGAGTGAAGGGTCTTGAAAATGGACACAATGCTTTTAGTAGCATGATCCACCTCCATAGCTTTGCTTGGCTCAACAGTTTAGATGCAGGTATCTTGAATCACATCAAGGGGAATAGATGTAGGAGTAACTGAGACTTAAGAGCCATGATCTATCTCCTTGCTAATAGATTGAGAATCCACTGGTAATTGGATTAACTGTTGACTGGTTTCTGCTTGATGGGAGGAAGTGTTTGATGGAGAGCCCTGTGCAGTAGCTTTTGGAGACACTGGTTGGGGAGATCCTCTTGAACCTGTGTTAGTGGGATCAAAGTGCCTCAATCCTTCTGTGACTTTAAAAAAGTCACCATATTGTCCTTTCTTTTGAGAATTATTATCAATGTCTGCAAACCTTTTAGAGCAGCTCCTGTGTAAGTGACCTATAAGTCCACAGTAGTGACAAAGATTCAGCAATTTTTCATACTTGAAACCCACTTGAGAAGTTTCATCACCTAGCCTTATGTTGGCTAATTTTGGCAGAGGTTCTTCCAGGTTAAGAGTGACTAGTAACTTCCAAATTTTCCCTCCATGATTACCTGCATTGGTCAGAACAACATTTTTCACATTTTTGAAGAAGCCCTACCTCAGTGCTCAACCTATTTAGAGGAACGTTGGTTACCTGGACCCAGATGTTTAGTTCCTGAAAGCAGGGGTGTTTATAAGAGATGCCTGTTCTCCACTCCTGGAAAATGAGGTACTGGATCTCGAAACTCCAGTTAATGCCATTGACTACTTTTTGCAAATCTTCTCGATTGTGAAATATGAACTGAAAGTAATTGGGCTTGAGTTCTTTAATCTCCATGGGGTGATTTAGCCGCCATATGTTTGTCATCGTTTTTTTAATGCCAATCCAACTTGCTACCCTATCACCGACTATCTTGCCAAACAGACTTCTATGGCATTCATCTGCACTCAGTTTGATGTCGTCCTTGGCAATGTCGATATAGTTAGCTTCCCTCTCAGAAAGAGAGAACCCTCTGAGTTGATTGGATAGGTCCTCCTCCTAGTTCTGAACCATGGTTGTCAACCCTGATTGATAAATCGCAAACCAAAGGGCCGAAAAAAAGAAGAGAAGGAGAGTAGTTTCGGAGTAGGAAAAAACCTACTGAAAATAAGGGGAGAAGAGGAAATCTGAAACTGCAATGGAAGATCGAAGATGTCAATGGAAAGCTCCCACCTGAGAGAATCTAGTCGCCGCTCTCACCTGAGAGAATGATAATTAAAATACAGATTTGACCCAAGTACTATATAGAAATATAGTTAAACTTTTTTCAATTAACAAAGTGACCATGGGTTTTATGTGCAATTACTTAAAACTCTTAAAATTGCACAATGGTCCTTATGACATCAAATTTCCCAAATAAAGTCCTTCTCCTCCAAATGTTTTTTTCAGCTGTTTTCCGGCGACCGGCGACTGATCACCCGCCCAGCCCCAAATGACGATGGACTTCGACGGGTTGCCGCCACTCACCAACGCCGGCAACAGAATCGACTGCCTCTGAATCCGGACACGTCGAGAAAAATAGAGCCGCCGCGGCCGCCGCGAAGTGAGTGCAACCTGAGACAACTATCGGCGGCCGGGAAAATGCAAAGGTGGGATATGTCTTTTGGCGATAGATGGTCACATCGTGTGGTGCTCGACGGCTGCAAATGTGCTCCGGCGGCGACGGGGGTGCTCTGCAATGGGGATGCTCCGGCGTTGGTGGTGGAGCAGCAGGTTGCCGGCGGAAATGCGATAGGTGAGTCGCTGGCGTGGAGAGAGACGTAGCGTGTGGTGCTCGGCGAAGGAGATGCTCCGTGGCGGCGGGGATCCTCAGACGGCAACGATATTGCCGTGGAGGTGGTCCGACAGTGACGGTCGTGACTCTAATTTGTGTGTCGGTGTGTGCGTGTGTCTTTTGTTTCTCTGTGCCTGTGATTTGTGTGTGTGCGTGAGGTGTTACTGTGTGAGCGTGTTATTGTGTGAGAGAGAGGGCTTGTTGGGGTGGGGCGTGGTGGGGTGGGGTCGGGTAGGGTGGAACTTAGGTGGCAGGCATTTATTGTGTAATAGGACCCATATGTTTGAGTGTAGTGTGTGTAATTACCATTTTTCCTTTAATGAAGGTATATTTTAGCTTTTTTATACATTGTTAGATCATGCGATCTAATAGCTACGATGTATTCTTTTTTCTTTCCCTGAGCATCATTCTCACCGGAGCATGACCCTTTATATATATGCATATATATATATATATATATATATATATATATATATATTTGATTGTAAATTCAAAGATATAACTCACCTCAATTTGCATTAAATTATAGCATTAAGCCATTTTAATTTCTTCAATTCATTTTGGCTAAAAACCGAAAAGAGAAGGCAATATTTCATATTTCCACTTACCAAAGAATCTCTTATTTTCTTTGAAATTCTCTCGCAATCAGCATTTTTTTCTCCTTAGCAAAATTCCAGTTTCTCGCTCTCTCATTTCTCTTGAATAAGCTTTGGAATCCTTGAGCAAACTTGAAGTAGAATCTGTAAGAATATGTGGCCCGAAAGTATTGAGTTCACAATTAATTATCCTATTGGACTAGGTCTTTAATTAATGGCCAAACAAATCTAAGCCATTCATCTGGAGACTTGATGGACGTACCAGATCTAAAGCCACCCCTATATAAACCAGTCATCTTTCCTCCTATTAGGGTATGCAGTATTTTTCCATCAGTTTTGTGCTACATGAAGAGAGGGTTAGGAGGGAGAAACTAAATTTGATCGAACAATCGATCAAGCCTCATGTGATCATCAAGATCAAGATCACTAATTATGTCGTCTTCCGCATCAAGTAAGTATTCTGTATACACCAAATTATTTATTCAAGATCCATGATGATGTTTACATGTGATATCAAAGCATGTGTTGTGAATAAATAATTGAGGTTTATTTTACTGATTATCTGGATAAACACGTTACATTATATTTACCGTTTTGATGATGAGGAGTATGTGATTTGATTTCATCGCATCGAATCGATTAGAATTCTCTCACTGATGTTTCGCTGAATTGCTGAATTTTTCGCGTCATGCATATGGCATATCTAATTGCTTGGGGAATTATTTGCTGGGCTATAATTCCTATGATGTTCTGGCTGTAATTATATGTACAAATATTATAGCTTAAGTATCTGTACATACCAGTACAAAGCCCGTGCGATGCACGGGGTGCATAATTTTAACGCTATTTATCCAGCCTTATAATTATATAAATGAATAAAGAAAAATGAACGGGATATATATAGTACGTGACCTATGCGAGACACGAGATATATTTATTTTGGGATTATTATACTATAAGATGCAATATTCAATAAAAGTTTTACAATACACGAAAATAAATATAAATAATGTAAATATCTAAATAAATACACGATATGTAGAACAAATAAGCCAAATTGCAAATCTGAAAATATAATTTAAAAAGAAAATCGAAAATCTATTTCACTAAACATGTACAAAAATATCTAAATACATACACGAAAAGAAAAAAAAATTAAAATATACGTTTCAAATTTCACAATTAGAACAAAAATTCAAATAATTTGGCTTACAGGTTTATCATGCAGAACCAACTCGAGATATGATTTGTATGTTCTGCTCCAATCTTGGAAAAACATTCTCACAATTCAAACTTTGAGCATAGGTCTATTAGACCTATTGACTTGTTTGATTAACCCAAATCTTTGATTCACTGTTTTGAATTAAAGACTGATTGGAGATATTTTTTGTTCGTAGGAGGTTGACAGTGAGGAAGATGATGGCTCGATATTTTGAGATTTGTAATTTATAATGGGTAGAGTAGATTTATATTGTTGTTAATATTTTTATTAGAAAACCTGAATTTGAATATATAGAAATCGGTTTGAATAAAATCAGAACAAATTTCCATACAATTCCCCGAACTGGAACCACCTGGGAAGCTCCTTGAGTATTAATCCCCGCCCGTAAATTTGATATAGATAATAAATATAGCTTTTTTTATTTTAGTAAAGATTTTAAGTACTTTTTTTTACTTATCTGATGTTATGAGGTTTTGTTTGTTAAATCGATTTTATGAGATATAATACAAATACAATTAGAGGATTGAACAAAATCAGAATAGATTTCCATACAATTAGATAATAAGAAGGAATTTGATAAGGAGGAGAAGGAATTAGATAAGAAATTTTGAATCTGGCTTTTATTTTAGTAGATAGACTTTACGTACAAATTTTGACTTCACCGATTTTATGGGATTTGTTTTGACAAAATCGATGTTAATATGAAATAAGACAAATAAATAAAGTCTTTTGTATTTTAGTAAAGTTTTACGTCTTTTTTTTACTTATCAGATGTTATGAGATTTTTATTTTCTTAACTGATTTTATGGGATATAAGACAAATAAATAAAATTCTGAATAGAGCTAGCAATGCATTAATTACGTTGACTTTTCAACCTACTAAATTTGGTAAATAGGATACCTTATTATATAAGTATAGATGTGATCATTGCGTAGCATATACCATATTCATTTAATTATGTGCTTACGAATTTGGCTTGTTAACAGCAAGATATTTTCATCTCTCTCGCTCTGCGACTCTTGCGACCGCCGTTTTCATCTCTCTCGGGGTGTCCGTCGTTTAGCCATTGCCTTCCCCAGTTGGGCTCGACGAGTGTAAGGTGGCGGCTCCCCTGAACTTCGCAGCCCTTTTCCGAGAGAAGTGTCGCACGGGAGAGGGGGTGCTTTTTCGCCGGGGAGACGGTAGTGCCCGC
>CACSLK010027759.1:27659-43006 GCA_902706635.1 Striga hermonthica | reverse complement strand
CGGTGGCCCTCTGGTGCTTTCTTGGAAGGGCTGCGACCCCAAAATCCGAGTTAGGGTTTGGGGAGGAGAAAGGGCTCCGGTCAAATTGCTTCTTCCCGTAGTGATTCAGTGGTCGCCGGCGATGGTAGTTTTTATTTGGAGGTGTGACTGTTTGCTATTGTTGGTTTGTCGGGCTGAGCTGCTCTGCTTGAGCCGCGGGGAGTCGGCAATTGCATGTCTAGTGCTGAGTGTTGGTGGTGGGGTCGTCGGCGATTGTTGGGCCAGGGCTGTGGGTGAGGTACGGTTGTCGGCGATTGTCGTGCTTGTTTTAGGTCCGGAGTCGTCGGTAATCATCGGGCTATAGTTATCTGTTTTGGCTGGGGTTTGTTTCTCCGGGTGACAGTGGGTTTGTTCGTCTGGACAAGGGTTGGGCCGACCCGTGGTTCTTTGATTCAGTTAGGCGCTCGTGCAGTTTCTGGGTCGTGATTTTGGGTTCAACTCTACCATGTTTGTGCTCGATGTGGCTTTCTGCGGTGGGAAGGGCTCTTGTTGCCATTTTTCTTTGTTTTGTTTTGTGTTGCATTGTGAGTTTTGTGATGTGTTGTTTAGATTTGTGTTATTTTGTTTCTAGTGTCTGTATTTTCGGTTTGGGCCGTTGGCCTCTGTGTGCCCGAGTGTCTCTCTGTGTGCCCGAGTGTCACCTTATTACTCTGTTGGGGTACGATGCTCGGGTATTACCCTGCTGGGGTTTGTAGTTGTTTTTAGTTCTTCTATGGTTCGTTAGTTTAGTCGCGTGGTGTCTTTTTTATTCTAGCTTTGCTAGTCAGGATATTAGGCGGTCGTCTGACCTGTCCTCCCTTTTTAGTTCTCTTTGTTCAGTTGTTGGCTGCGTGTTTTCAGCTGTTGGCTGCTGTGTATTGGCACTTTTGTGCTTTTTGTTTTTATATTGATTATATCGTTGGAAAAAAAAAATGGCTTCTTAAAATGGATTGATATCCTCGATCATTACGAATTGTTAACTTGTTTCCTGAACGTGGATAATTGAAACACAAGTATGTACGTTGGTTTGTTGTTACAGAAAGTTATGAAACTTTTTTTTTAAATCAGTATATATTATGATGCGAATGATTTATTATATGACATTAAGATAAATTAATTAGTTAGTCACCAAAGTGGCTTGATTAATTTTTAATGTTCGGTCATAATTTTATTATTATAATGTTTATTATATGAAATTAAGGTAAAATTAATTTGTTAGTCACCAAGTGGCCTAATTAATTTTTAATGTTCGGTCATGTAATATTATTGTTGCCATTGATTGTTATATGACATTAAGAAAAAATTAATTTGTTAGTCACCAAAGTGGTCGGATTAATTTTTTAATGTTTGGTCATATAACTTATGTTCTCTTGAGAATGTCATTATTTAAGATAATGAGTTTATTGGTTGTTAGAAATTAAAAATTTACCCAAAGGTGAATCAATGTTCTAGAACTAATAAACATTAAGGAGAAATATAATATTCTCTTGTCGAGCGTATGTAGATATCGAAAGATACTATGTATGTTAGGCTGAGTTTATTTAATTTCTCTATTATCACCCGATTCGGTAATCCGAAATTATCAACCTCAATCTCCGCTTTAGGTGGATTATTATCAACACCGACACCGACATGGCCCACAATCATCCCGGTTCGCCTACTAAATGGGCCTGATCATACAAAACCGAGGTGATCATCACACCGAGGTCAACTCAAGCCGAGGTTATTTTAAATCGAAGTCCTCATGAACCGAGGTCACCATTCCCGAAGCTGGTGACAAGGCGCCTACACACCATCTCCACAAGCCTCGAGACCTTCCATCATTCGAGTGGGACCCACTGACAATACCGCCCACCAAAAGTAGCTTTGTGAAAAAAGTATCGCACAAATCCAGATATGTGTCCAAAAAAAAGTTTACTATAAAAAGTAACATCTGATACTTGTACAGGGGACCGCTCGAAACTGTCTTTACGAGACACACGTAACAGCTCACTGTAGCTTTTCACCTTGGTTCACCTCGAACCGGGGCCATTGTCGAGTTTTGACTGCATGTTTAACGTTCAAATTACTCAAACTACGTAACTACTCATATCCACGATCGTTGTTAACAGTCACATAACAACAGTTTGGCGCTAGAAGGAGGGCCTCATAAGTTGTTTGAGGTTAATCTTCAATCCTTGGCTCTTTAGCCACAGCAAACACTGCAAATATGTCTCATTCAGATCACCATGGACCTACGTCGCGTGAAGGGCACAGTCATAGCAATCACTCTGCTAGGCATCCTGCGGCAATACCCAACATGCCGGACTATACCACTCTGTTTCAAAATCCGGAGTTCGCGTGTGGGTTTGCCGCCTTAATGGCTCAAACTGTCCCTGGAATGTCAACAATAGCGCCGGGACAATCTATAATTCCTGCTACCCCTGCAAATCCTAGAAATCCGTCTATCCGACGAGACGATGGCAGGACTACTTCTCATGCCACGTCACAACCACATCAGGAACGCGTAACGCGGCACATTGAGACGGCACGCACTCCCCCAGTGGTCCCTCATGAAGAAACGGCTGAAAGCCAGTCAGAGCTAACGCGTCGCTCTCTACCACACGCGCGGCCTCAGGCTCACTCCCATCCGGCTCGAACGGACCTCCGACAACAAATCGAAAGAAATCGATCAGCTCGGCAAGAATCCACGGAATTAGAAGTTTTAGGGTGAAGAATCACCGAGTTGGAAAGTCGGCAGAGGGCACACGAAGATCCTCCACGACGAGCTTCCACCTCGGCGCAAGTATACTTAGAAGCTGATTACCCTTTAACACCCGAGCTCACCTCGGAACCTGTACCGGGAAAAGTCAAAGTCCCTCAAATCGGATTATATGATGGAACGTCGGATCCAGACTCACACCTCGGTCATTACACATCATGGATGGATCTCCATGGGGCCTCCGATGCACTTCGGTGTCGCATGTTTTCACTCACTCTGGGGCCTTGAGCTCAAAAATGGTACCATTCTTTGCCTCCTCATTCAATTTGGAAGTGGCAACAATTGAGGTCGGCATTTCGATCTCACTTCATCGGAGCCCAAGTTTGTTTGGTTCCGAAAGAGTCTCTAGCGAATGTAACTCAGAAATATGATGAATGTGTCAAGGATTATATTGCTCGATTTAATGATCGAGTTCAAAATATGGAGCCATGTCATCCCGAAACCCTGCTTGTTATGGCTATTGCGGGACTGAAACCGAATTCTATTTTTCGCTGGACATTATGTCAGAACAAGCCAAACACTTTCCAGGAATTCCTTGCCCGTGCCCAGCAACATATTATTGCCGAGGAAGCGATGTCGGTCCCCGATTTTAATTTCAATCCGAAGTCATCTAAGTCGGGAATCGATGACAGGAAGAAAAACAAATCCTTTGACAAGCAAAACAAGGCTCAATTTTGAGGTAACCCCCGGGGAGATGCCAATGACCCCGAAATCAAGACGGCTCGGAAACAATACGCTACCGATGTGAAATCCGGTTACCAAACCGTTTATTCAGCTGGGGCTGCCACCATCTATGAAGAGACCAAAGGAAAAGGTATCCTGCCCGATCCTAAACCACTTCGGATGCCCGAGGAAAAACTAGATAAATCTCGTTTTTGTGACTATCATAAATCGCCGGGACACAACATCGATGAGTCTTTAAGCCTGTTGGCTACCCTGTTACGTTTGATCGGTCATCCGCAACTCAGGAAATTCTATCGCAACTCTGATAATCAGAAACGGGGGTCGGGGCGTCAAATTGAATCCTATGATGAAGATGAGGATGCGGACCGAGGTATTGCGGCAAAACAGATCCGTCAAAGAGAGAAAGAAGTATTCATGTTCACCTCGAAAATACTCAATGTTGAGTCAACCGGAAACTCCCGAGGACTTAAACGAAGCCAATCTCCCAGCCCGATGCAAATCACCGTCCACCGAGTAAATACTAATAATTTCCGAGGTCCCTCATCCCGTCGACAAATCAAAGCCTATGCTCGGAAAGCTTACAATTCAGGCAAACATGTTTTTACCACCGATCTGCGAGACGTTCTCAATGCCCGGAACTGCCCCATTACTTTCAACATGGAAGACGCGAATCATTTTGCACACCCTCATTCAGACGCACTCATCATCACCGTTCCAATATGTGGGATCCCGGTCCACCGTGTCATGGTCGATACCGGGGCCTACTCAAGCATCTTGATGCTAAAAGCCTTTGACAAAATGGGTCTTCATCCCGCCGACATCCGACCATGCAATGATCAAATACAAGGGTTCAACGGGAGTATTTCACGACCTATTGGCGAGATTACCCTACCTGTCAGATTTGGTACAGCTGAACACGTTACAAAGCTCATCATGGAAACCTTTAAAGTTCTCGACATCAACAATGAATATAACGCAATCATTGGGAGGACTGCCTTATACAAACTCTGAGTTGTTGTTTCCATTTTTCACTATGCACTTAAATTTCCGACTACCCGTGGAGAAGGAACACATTATGGAGACCAAAGAGAAGCTCGAGAACTCATCACCTTTATACCATCCACCGGAGTCCATTTCGTCGATTCGGTCGACGAGAGAATTCCCCTCCCATTGATCACCTCGGACAATGCAATTTCCAAGGAACCAAGTCCTGATCCTGATGTTCCCTTGACCTCGGATCCTTTAACCGAGGACCGAGGTAGAAGACCTGGGAAAGAACCAAGTCAAGAAGAAGATGAATTGGACCCAAGAACTCGATTCAAAGAGAAAAGTCGAAATGGACGAGCCAAACCCGGAGAAAAAGTGGAGTTGATCCATATTGACGAACCAACATGTCAAAAACCACTACGCATTGGGAGCCATCTTCAAGAACCCCTTCGATCAGAACTCGTGTCATTTCCCATGAATAATTTTGACGTCTTCGCCTGGAAACACGAGGATATGAAGGGAATTGACCCGGTGTTGCCAGCCACAAACTAAATCTTGATCGAACGATTAAACCGGTCGTCCAGAAACGCAGGAAGTTAGGGCCAGATCATAAGAAAGCTTTAGAAGAGGAAGTCAGAACACTTGTGGACAACAAGTTCATTAAAGAAGCCAAATACCCGACTTGGGTATCCAATCCTGTCCTTGTAAAGAAAAGCAACGGTTTATGGCGTCTGTGCATAGACTTTTCAGATCTGAACAAGGCGTGTCCAAAAGACAGTTATCCACTTCCTCATATTGATTACATGGTAGACGCCATCTCGGGACACGAGTTAATGGGCTTTATGGACGCTTACTCCAGTTATAATCAAATCCCCATGGATCCCGAGGACTCAGAGCACACCTTGTTCTACTCAGCCCGAGGTCTGTATTGCTATACTATGATGCCCTTTGGATTAAAAAATGCCGGAGCCACTTATCAACGCCTCGTCAACAAGATGTTCGCCAATTTAATCGGTCATACTATGAAAGTCTACGTAGACGATATTCTTGTCAAGTCCGTAAATGCCTCTGATCACGTTACACATCTTCAGGAAATGTTTAACATTTTTCGGTCATACTCCATGGTCTTAAATTCCAAAAAATGCACCTTTGGAGTCGAGTCTGGAAAATTTCTCGGTTATATGGTCAGTCAACAAGGAATCGAAGCCAATCCGGCCAAGATTAAAGCAATTCAAGATCTAACTCCCCCGACCTCGGTCAAGGGTGTTCAGGCCCTAACTGGCTGGCTCGCCGCGCTTAATCGGTTCATCTCCAAGTCTACTGATCGGTGTAAACCATTCTTTGAGGCAATCAAGAAAGGAAAACGCTTTGAATGGACTGAAGAATGCCAAAAAGCACTTACCAGCATTAAGGAGACTCTCGCATCTCCCCCAACGTTACAGAAACCAACTCCTGAGGAAATGCTGTTCTTGTACCTCGGAATCAGTGATATGGCGATCAGTGCCGTCTTGATACGCGAAGAAGGAATGTTGCAGTCACCCATTTATTATGTCAGCAAGGCCCTACATGACGCCGAATTGCGCTACCCTCCAATGGAGAGACTGGCGTTTGCCCTTGTTACCGCTGCTTGGAAACTGCGACCTTATTTTCAAGAGCATTCAATAACTGTTCGCACTTTGTATCTTTTGCGACAAGTCTTACACCGACCTGACGCGTCGGGAAGAATGATAAAATGGGCCGTAGAACTTGTACAATTTGACATTCGTTACCAACTGAGAACTGCAATCAAGGCACAAGTCATATCCGACTTCATTTCCGAATTCACGCCGGCTGTGGAAGCTTACAACGACGAACAACCGTGGGTACTATACATCGATGGATCCTCCACGGCAAACCGAGCAGGCGCGGGGATAGTCTTGGCTAATCCGAAAAACCGACTATTCTGTCATTCGGTTAAGTTTCTTTTTCCCGCTACCAACAATGAGGCCAAGTATGAAGCCTTGTTGTCCGGATTGAATTTAGCTGAGTCCATGAACGTCAAATACCTTAAAGTTTTCTCCGACTCACAACTCTTGGTCAATCAAATTAATGGTTCATACGAAGTTAAGGAACCTCGGTTGACACCATACTTATCCTTGGCGAAATAGAAGTTGTCAAAATTTTCTGTCGATGTCGAACACATCCCCCGAACTCTTAACGTGCAAGCAGATGCTCTGTCCCGTCTCGCTTCGAGCACCGGAATGGAAAGTGTGGAGTATGTCCAAGTCGGTCAGCAGGAACAACCATCAACCCATCTTACTGAAGTTTCGACTATTGATCCGGCCACCGGGGCGTTACATCCGACTTGAATGGATCCTATTATGCACTACTTGGACACAGGGGCCTTACCTCCAGATCCCAAAGAAGCTCGTGCACTTCGGATTTGAGCTGCTCGGTACACTCTAGACAACGGAATCCTATTCAAAAGAGGGTATTCGCTCCCACTTTTAAAATGTCTAATGGAGTCCGAATCACGATACGTTCTTGAAGAAATACAAGAAGGAATTTGTGGAAGTCACCCCGGCGCCCAAGCCTTGTCATACAAGATTTTACGACAAGGATATTACTGGCCGACGTTAAAAGAAGATGCTGCTGCATGGGTCCGTAAATGCCCGAAGTGTCAACTTTTTGCACCTAACATTCATCAATTCCCTGAAGAACTCAAGTCGGTCTACAGTCCCTGGACTTTCGCCAACTGGGGTATTGATCTCATCGGTCCCCTACCGACCGGAAAAGGCGGTGTTCGGTTTGCAATCATTGTTGTTGACTACTTTACAAAATGGGCTGAAGCCGAGCCATTAGCTACAATAACTGAACAGAACATTGTTGACTTTATATGGAAGTTCATCATTTGTCGCTTCGGCGTACCGAACTCGACATTACCAATAACGGTCGACAGTTCGAGGGCAAGCGACTGGAAACTCTTTGTGAAGAATACGACATCGAACACTTTTTCTCCTCGCCCTATCACCCACAATCGAACGGTTAAGTCGAAGCCGTCAACAAGTTGATTAAGAACGGTCTCAAAGTCCGCCTTGATGCCGCTAAAGGGGCCTGGCCAGAAGAACTGCCACACGTCTTATGGGCATATCGTACAACCCCAAGGACATCCAGAGGTGAAACTCCATTTTCATTAACGTATGGTTCGGAAGCCGTCGTCCCAGTTGAACTCGGCGAACCGACCTACCGGATTTAACATTATACCGAAGAGTCCAACTCAGATAATATGAAAGCAAACTTGGACTTGCTCGAAGAACACCATACTCGTGCGGAACTCAAGAATGCCGCTTACAAACAAAGAAGTGAGAGATACATCAATTCCAAATTCAAGTCTCGTACATTCCGAATTGGAGACCTAGTCCTAAAGCGAATCATGGGGCCTGACCCCGGTCTACTCAAATCGAAGTGGGAAGGACCTTTTCAGATCATTGAGGTCTTACCCCACAGAGCATACCAGATTGCTCATCCTGACGGAACTCCACACCAATACCCGTGGAATGTTGTATTCCTAAAGAAGTTCAAAGACTATCACTTTTGAAATCCGAAGCAACAACTCGGTACCGATGTAAAATATTTTGAAACTCGGTTCTATCAATATTTTGTACCGATGTAAACATTACGACACTCGGTCTCGCTGATGCCTCGTAATACATCCAAATCCCACGTATGGTTTGGTTGGGCTGAAGCTCGTCCACGTCACTTCAGCAAACACGATTTTACGGGTCCCGCTAACAACTGAATATAAAACAATAAACTCGGTTGGGGCCATTTCGTAATCGGACTCTGACGAAGTTCGGTGAACCCTATTTATCTTATGCACGGCAAAAAATGTGTTAAGTTCCGCAAATTCGTATTAAGTTTGTGTATCGACTTACCCTGGTAGCCGAATTCATTCAAAAAGATCAATGTGGAACTCGGAACTCATTTTTATAAAAAGCCCACAACTCGGTTGTAAATATGAATAAATCCGAGTTGAAAGGCCAGTCTCATATTTCCATCGAGTTCGTTACACTTGGTCTAAAAATTGCTAACTTTACACAGCAAAATAACCAGTATGGAAATCATTCAAATATGCTAAATTTATATTATAAAATCGGGAAATTCCAAACTTACATATTTCCTACTAAGAGTGTCAACATTCTGACACCCCAACTACTTACTTAAACATAAACAAAAAAAAAAAACGTAAAAACACAAGTTTCCAAAAGACATCAAGCAGCATCTTCTCTATCTTCTCCACTTCGGCCAACGCCGCTGCCCTCTCCGGCGTCTATTTCGGTGGACAACTGTTTTTCAAGTCTTTCCAGAATGACAATCTCCTTTGCTCTAGCCGCGGAATCGATGGCCACATCCGATACCGGAACTAACTCATTACGAGGATTTTGGATCTCCGCTGATTTACCCTCCGCCGGTGGAACAATCTCGATTATTTCGACCTCTTTGTCCATTAATTTGGCCTTCTCTTCGATATAAGCCTTTACCGTGTTTCGAATTTGTTCGGGAGTCATGTCGTCGAAATTTTGCTCGATCTCCACATTGGCCAAGGTCGTGACATAAATGTCAGCCAGCTCTTTTCTCTTCTCCTTTTCTCATTCAAGAATTATATTGACATAAGCACGACAGAGAAGAGCTGCCCTTTCTTCAGTAAGAGGAGGCAAGTTCGGATTTGCTGTCATCTCTTCGGCCCAACGGAGCATCCATTCGCAAAATTCCTTTTCGTCTTCATCGGCCCCGATGTGCATTCTCTTGATCTCTGGATCAAAATTATATTTGCCAAGCTTAAGGAAGAGAAAATGTCGGAGTTCATCGGTGTCATAAAGGCCGTTATCAAAGCGCTCAATCACCGAGCGAAGGTTAATGCACGTGTTCATCTCCATTTCAAGATCAGGGCCAACCTCATCATTCACACCGGTATCGGCGACCATGACCTCGGCACCTTCACCAACTTGAGTAGTAACCTCGGGGACAGAGTCTTTACCGGCTTGAAAGCCGTTTTCATACATTAACTCCCCATACTCAGATTTTTGTCACTCAAGCTTGGCCATTGCAGCTTGATAGGCATCCTGCTGGCGGCTCATAAGTTCGCGGACCTCGGTGCATTCTTTACGAGCTTCGTCGTGCTCGGTCTTTTCCTACACGAATTTCTGTTCTGCTTCTTCGGCCTTACTCTCCAAGGCCTTAGAATGTTGTTCAGCAAAGGCGAGGCGCGATCTGAGTTCTTCCACCTCGGTCTGGAGAGCCTTTTTCTCCTTGGATAATGCCGAGATATCTTTCCGCGCCACTTCAAGCTGTGAAGTCTGTGCAACAATCTCATTTTTCATTTCGGCCTCTACCTTAGTCGCCTCCTCCTTCAAAGATACGATCATCGCATCTCGTGCAGCAATGGTATTCTTCTTTCCCTCCAGCTGCGCAGCTATTCAGCCGTGATCATCTTCTGCAGCAACCAAACTTACCAAAGCTCGGCCCAAACAAGCCTTAGCGTAGCTCAACTTGTCCACACTAGACAAAGAAGAGACTCCTACTTCGGACTTGGGGTCCCACACCATTAACGGAACACGAGCCGCACTTTTCGCACTTTCCGGTATCTCGATCCTCGATGACATGTGAGGAGCCTTGACTGATTGAAAAGTAGTGAACCACTCCTCAACCACCCCTTTGGGCACCTTCACATTTGCAGCCTTTTCTTCGTCGATCGACAGGAATGACTTCTCAAACAACAGAGAGTCGTCAGCACCCTTTTCCGAACTCCGAAAACCGGAGTCATGCTTCTTTTTTTACCTTTTCTCCACAGTAAAGACTTCTCCGGCAGACATCTTCACTAATTTTCTTTTCTTCTTCTTCGTCGGTTTCGCCGTGTCCACCGACCTTGGAAGTGATTGTGGCTTCTCCGGTCCTTCCATCGGCACTTCAGTATGCGCTGGCTCGGCCAGAGCCAACTCGTTCCCTGCCAGACTTTCCTCAGGTTCAGCTTGATTAATCGTTGCCGCATCGATAACTGGTGGCACCTTGGAGGACGTCACCTCCTGTGGGGACCTCGTCTTCTCTAGGTTCACTATCGACGTCGCACCAGTTCCAACATCGGCTGACTTTCGCGCCGCGGTCCTCTTCACCAACGCTTGAACTAAGTCTCTCCTCATGGCGTTGGTCAATCGCAGATCTCGGCTCTTACCAAACTTTGATTGCAGATCCTTATTCGGATAACGACGCCTAAAGTCTTTGGCGTCCTTGACAGTTCGGTATCCAGAAAATCCGAGTAACGGGTAGTATACTGCGTAAAAAACGTAAGACATACACATTAAAAAAACAATTACCACGATCATGCCAAAGTACTTGTCAAAAAAGAAGGAATTAATTTGTTTACCGGGATCAAATCTGGAAGTTGAAACCCCGGGGGACAAGCCAGCAGCCTCAAGCTTCGAATCTACCACAAATTTCCTATAATCCCGAATATCTTTGTTCAAGCCAGCAAGCCCAAGTAATTTCCCACCAAATTCCGGACTGAGTTTCGGCTCCTTCTGCTTTGTCTCTTTCTCTACAAACAGGAAAAGTGCCAACCTGTTAGTACACAAAACAAGACCAATATCAGAAAAAATAACAATGAAGTGAATAACAAAATAAACTCACTCGCTCCGGAATTAATATTTATCGGAATTGTCATCCTATCGATCCGAAGTTCATGGAAAAAGCTTTCGGCTTGCCATTCTCCACCAACCCACAACCATTCCTCCTGAAAACCGTGGAGTGTCTCCGGGATTTCAGTTATTATTTCACCGACTTAAAGACCATATTGGGGTTTTGCCCCGACAAAGAAACAACATGAAGTTTCTGCCACTCTCCTTTTCGGGCTCTTATTAAAAGCATAAATGCTTCTGATCTCCTCACATGATGGCAAGCCCTCGCCTCTCTCATGCAAAAACACCATCAATCCGATAATCTTTTTCCAGCTATTCGGAGATACTCTGTAATTAAATTTGGCAGAGAAATCTATGTCCGACCTCAAACTCTCGGAGAATATACCGACACAACCCAGAGGAGGGCTAGTTATTCTTTCCCCAGGGTAGGGTGCAAAAATCTTTACCGAGGGCGGAATCCAAACTTGTTCCCGGATAATCACCACGTCGGCGTCCGTCAGTATACTAGGCTCGCCTTCGAAGTCAATCGCGGGATCAGGCCACTTCCTCACAGGTCTTCTCCAATGCTCTTCTAAGTCCGCCGCAGTCTCCTCCACCACGTTGTCACCGTCTTCATCATTCGGCTTAATATCGAGATGCCTCACCAACATCGAATCCCACCAATGATATTCGAAAGCCAGTTCAACCAGCTCCGAATCATGATATACCTAAAGCGGGACCGATTCAGTACTCGAAGAACTTGCAACGGCCTTACCCTTTCCTTTTGACGCCATGAGATTGACAAAGAAATTAAATGCAGAAACAAATACCAAAAACAAAAATTGGGCTTACCCAAGAATTTGATGTCAATCGAACCGACGGAATCACACGCAAGAATAACTCTCATGTGCTCAAGAAGTCGAGAGCAAGAAAAAGCACTAGCAAATTCGAAGATAATGGAAACAGCAGAAAAACTTAATCACAATTTATCGAGGGGTATTTATAGTCCACATTCACGACCGTTAAGGCTTCTAATTGGGGGCGCGTGCAACCGACGCGACCCCCTATTTCAAACGGCACAACCTTTCACCTGACAACACCTACAATACACGTGGCACCATATTAAAAGTGACTGTTACCTCATTTATTACCATTATGGCGCGACTCTTCACACCGCCCATTCAATACACGACCTTTACGTCTCAGCATCGCCAAGAATTTGTCTAAAATTTCGCCAAGTGTTCTCACCTCGGAATATGGCCTCCACCCCGGATCATACCACCCACTTCGGTCACTTCGAATATACAAGCACTTCAGAACGGACATTTCCGCCCTACAGTTTATTTCCGACTCGAAGTCTCCATCCGTTTGACAGTACCGACGACCATCTTCGTATGCCCGCCGATACTGGAGGCCTCTCTTTTATCACCCGATTCGGTAATCTGAAATTATCAACCTCAATCTCCCCTTTAGGTGGATTATTATCAACACCGACACCGACATGGCCCACAATCATCCCGGTTCGCCTACTAAACCGGCCTGATCATACAAAACTGAGGTGATCATCGCACCGAGGTCAACTAAAGCCGATGTTATTTTAAACCGAAGTCCTCATGAACCAAGGTCATTATTTCCGAAGCTGGTGACAAAGCGCCTACACACCATCTCCTCAAGCCTTGAGACCTTCCATCATTCGAGTGGGACCCGCTGACAATACCGCCCACCAAAAGTAGCTTTCTGAAAAAAGTATCGCACAAATCCCGATATGTATAAAAAAAAAGTTTACTATAAAAAGTAACATTTGATACTTGTACAGGGGACCGCTCGAAACCGTGTTTACGAGACACACATAACAGCTCACTGTAGCTTTTCACCTCGGTTGACCTCGAATCGGGGCCATTGTCGAGTTTTGATTGTATGCTTAACGTTCAAATTACTCAAACTACGTAACTACTCATATCCACAATCGTTGTTAACAATTACATAACAACATTCTCATTAAGTGTTGAATGACATTGGACTTATGATAATGATATATATTGTTGTCTTTACCCAATAGAGTCTTGCAATATATCTGATGTATGTATTTTATAAATCTGTTAACTAAGTGAGCATTTACGATTGCGCGACCATCTCTTTTCATTTGCAAGCTTCTTCTATTACTGTCTTCAATGGTTTGAATTTTTCTTAATGACGTGAGAAAGTCAAATTCCATTTAAGTATTTTGGATATTGACTTGACATTGCTTGAAGAAAATCCCACTGACATTACTGATCAAAGTTGTGAGGCTGAGAATCAAACAGTAAGGCTTCAGACAGGTCTAACAAATTATGTTTGAGCTTTATGTGAATGACGATTGCCAACAACATTAAGTTAACTCTTCTCGATAATGTGGATGCAAAAGCATATTTTTTCTTGTGGAAGAGTGTTTCCATTCGCGGATAAGTCACTGGCAGGAACACTTATGGCTGAACTCACGACCATAAAGTATGATGAGTCGCGGAGTATGCGGCAAGACTTATGTCCCTGTGCATGACTATGATGACTTATTTCTGGTGCAATTTATGCTTAACTCGTTGCCTTCTGAATATAGGTTTGTTAACTATACCACTATTAAGGGTAAGTAAGATGTTAATGAATTGGCTAGCAAACTTATTTAGAAGGAGACGAGGCTTAAGGCACAAGGAGTTCATACAGTCAACCTTGTGGAGCTAATGATGTTCTCAAACCGAAATCTAACAAGTTTAAGAAGAAAGGACCTGCTAAAGTTCCATAGGTCGTTAATGATGGAAAGAAGGAAAATCAAGCAAATACATGTTACTTCTGTAAGAAAGGACACATTTAGAAAGCTTGACTGAAAAAAAGTTTTGGTTTGGAGAGAAAGATATTTCTAATATCTTTGTATGTTTCGAATCAAACTTGTCTAAAGTTCTTTCAAATACTTGGTGGTTGGATTCTGGTGCTACAACTCATGTTTCTAATGTGATGTGGAGATTTTTTACAATCCATAACATAAACCCAAATGAAAACATTTTGTTTACAGGGAACCGCATGAAGGCCCCAATTGAAGGCATAAGGACTTATCGTATTGTTTTAGATTTCGGGCACCACCTGGATCTTTTACAAACTATCTATGTACCTTCATTTTCTAGAAACATAATGTCTCTTTCTAGACTTGATGTTCTTGGGTTTTCCTTTAAGTTTGGAAATGGATGTTTCAGTTTAATTAATAAACATGATTCCGTTATTGGTTCTGGAATCCTTATGGATGGTTTATATAAACTGAAACTTGACGTTGATTTTTTCTGCATCATTGATGTGTGTTCATCATAACATTAAAGTTAAACATGGTGTAGCAAATGAGAACTCTGCTTTCTTGTGGCATAAATGTTTGGGTCATGTATCCAATGAAAGAATGCAATGGTTGGTGAAAGACGAGATTCTTTTAGATCTAGATTTTATTGATCTTGGGTGGTGTGTGGATTGCATTAAGTGAAAGCAAACCCAACATAACAAGAAAGGAGCCACAAGAAGTAGTCAACTTCGTGAAATTATAGACACCGATATATATGGACCTTTTAATGCTCCATCTTTTAATGGAGAAAAGTATTTCATTACCCTTATAGACGATTTTCACGTTATCGTTATGTCTATATGCTCAAGGAAAAGTCTCAAGCTAAAAATGTACTTGAGGTTTTCATTAAAAAAGTTGAAAGGAAGTTAGACAGAAAGGTGAAAATAGTAAGGTCTGATAGAGGTGGTGAATACTATGGAAGGTATGATGAATCGGGACAAAATCCCAGTTCATTTGCTAAGTTCCTCGAAAGACATGGCATATGTGCACAATATACTATGCCAGGCACACCTTAACAAAACGATGTAGCTGTAACACCCCACTTTGATTTTAAAGAAATTCGGGACTTTCCAAAAAACAGTATAAAATTTTTCGAACTCATTTTCGAAAACATGGGCGTTATACAACATTTAACATCAACCAAGTCGTATATGGTTGTTCACATTGTTTTCATTAACCTTTTTAAAATTCAATCCACATGATTATTAGCTAAACCACATAGCATGCATAATCGAAAACACATGATATTCAATAAATGACTCTCATACGAATATCAAACAAAAGGTCCAAAAATCCCGACACGGACAAGTTTTGAAAATAGTTCAACACGTCTCAAAGGACCACACTTTATTCATAATGGAAGCGAAGACATAAACATATAAATCATGACCAA
>CACSLK010027758.1:1482705-1499334 GCA_902706635.1 Striga hermonthica | reverse complement strand
CTCCAACAGAACGTTCTTGTGCTGCTATGTAAAGAATAAGAGGACGACCAGACACGAGTGCGACTAACACGGGAGACTTCATCAGATATGCCTTTATGCTTTCGAAAGCATTTATACAAGATTGATGTTGTAGCAAATTTTATTTATATTTTCCAAGCACCGAATCGAAGATTCGTTTCCCGAGTCGATCACAAGGAAGGTTTAGCCGGATTAAATTATGCGTTTAGTCGATTACGGAAAATAATGAATTAAAGACCTAAACACTCTAATCAATTTTAAGGTTCTTACTTGATTATCTATTATGATTTACTAATGAATGATAAAAAGAAAGATGAAATCGTAAAGAAATTTTATAGAAGAGTTAGGGTATCGGGGAATAATTGTTATCTATTCTAATGATAATTCCAAGTTATTAATTGTTCGATTAAGTGATTCGATTAACATACTAATTTAGAGGTTTATATTCAATAACTTTTCGTAACATGAATGTAAACATAAATTGGTATATTTTCGTACCAAATAATACATAAGCAATACAATTACGAACATGCTTACTCGTTTCGAGCCGAGATCGACTAACTTCGCTCCTCTCAGTTTTAAAGTTAATTAAGTAGGTTTAGAAGATGTTTAATCAACTAAACCATAAAAATAAATATAACTCGAAATGATATGAACAATCAACAACAATTCATTAACATCAAACCGAAACAATCATTCCCCTCTCCCTAACAAGATTGTTTAGTTACTCATGATAATAAAAACCAAAACCTCAATACTAACCCAAGCCATCATCATTCTTAAGAACAGATAATGAAGACTTATGATTATTATTGAAGGGTTAATACACCACGAGAACTTAAACCGGAAGAGATACAAATCTTACACTCTTTATTTATGAACATGCATGAAGATAAACTTCATGAAGAACAAGACACAAGAAGAACATAATGAAAGTTTAAGAGATTTTGTGAAAGAAAATGATGATTTTCAAGCTTAAAGTTGTCCCCCTTTTATAGCCAAATAATCCTCTTTTGTAGCTGAAGATTTGTAGCAATAATAGCATGATATCACCCATTTTTGTTGTCTTCTACGTCATTGATGATATTTGGCACCAACCATCACTAAAATGGGCTTAAAAAGTTCACCAGCTGCAGAAACAGGGGTAGTAGCGCCGCTACTAGGGTAGTAGCACCGCTACTATGCCGACAGAGGAAAGGTTGCCCTTGGCGCTACTTAGTTAGCGCCGCTACTGCGTCGGCAGCTTGCATGTCTTCACGGTTTTTGCTCGTTCGGGCTCGTTTGGACTCGGAATTGAGTTCCGATTTTTTCTACGCGTAGCTAATGAACCCCTCTATCCAAAGATGCTTGCAAACCACACTTTTGCCCAGAATACGAATTTTGTGGAATTTTCAACCTTTACAGGGTCGGTAACTTGCTCAGCTTTACATTTCAGCCCCGTTTGGATTCATCCAAACTCGAAATTGAATTCCTATTTTTCTCACTTGTCGCTAACTAACTTATCTAGTTAGTTGTTTTTGAATGATCACATTCCGAGCTTAATCCAATCCTCACGGGGTTTTCGACCTGCACAACAAAAAAACAAGAAGAAAACAGGAAAAATACCGGAAAACGAAAGAAAAACACCAAAATGCTTACAAACACATAAAACATACATAAAACAATAAAAAGACTCTAAAACCAAATAAAAGACTCAAATTAGGGGAAAAAGAATAAGAAAATAAACACAAAAAATGTAACAAAAATAGGACAAACAACTCCCGCACACTTAAACATTAACAAAAAGAAAAGAAGAAAACGAAAAAGAAAACAAGCAAATGAGCGTGGATAATAGCTTCAGACAAGATAAGTTTCAAATTAATCAACTTAGTCGAGGAGACTTCCAATGACCAATATAGCATACCTCAATTACAACTCGAACGATACGCTTTGAAAAGACAAACTCTCAAGCACAGTAATATGATACGTACATGCCTCACTCAGTTCCTGTATGAATATAAATTGGGACTCTCAAATTGGTCGTCAGTCAAGTCAATCATAAATTTGCCTATCGTCTATCTCTTACTCTAAAATAGTGAAATTCATGCGATAATGAATCAAGAGGACTTTTAAGGATGTAACGTAGGCTCTTTGGATCGGATAGGATAGATATAGGCTAAGTGGCTAAATAAAATCGAAACAACCCAAATCACTCACAAAACCATAAGAATGAACTCCTTCGGTTGTTATAAACCAACCGTTTCCTCCTATATCCTTACGTTACTCGCATTATATGAATATTTACACTTTTTTTCTTTTTTTTTTAATGAATGAAAACCTTCGGGTGTTAGATTTCCCCGCGGCCTCATTTCTTCTTTTTTTTTTCATTATCATTTTTTTTATACACAACAATCATCAATCACCTCCGATTCTCCACCCACAACTCCATATTATCATCGTCACGATGTTATAAAAGAAAGAAAACCGATAAGGCTCAAAGGGGGTGACTAGCGAAATTATTTACGGAAAAAGTAAAAAGGGAAACAAAATACAAGGAATGCCTCAATCATTTCCACATCACATAAATCCAACCGATTCATTTTAGAGTAGACTCTAGGCAAATTCTAACGGACAACGATTCTGACCAATATCTCACAAGAACAAATTAAGGTTCAAACCTCACATAAGGTAAATAAATGTCCAACAAAACAGCCAATCAAATTCACCGAGATAAGCTAGTCATGATCATCATCATATCTCCCAAACTTCATCAACAATTATCAACCAATCTGAAAATCCGCCACAATCCATACTCAGAAAAACTCATAAACTGACTCAAAATAAGACACAACAAAAGCAAAAAAATAGAAATAATCTAAAGGAACTAGACACGGTTAACCACATAGTCACGCAAGCACGTAAAACTCCCCCACACTTAAAATCAGACAATGTCCCCATTGTCGATCCGTAGTGAAAGAGAGTTAGACCATATAACTAACCGACTGAAAATAAAACAAACTGTACAAAATAAAAGAGAAAGAGAAAGAAAAACGTACTAAGCACAGTGACAAGTCACTGTGCATCCGGTGGCGCTGGTGGAGGGTGGAGGTAGTCGGGCCCCAAACAATGATGGGCATTGTACAAATCAAATCTCTCACCCCATTGGAATCGGGGCAACTCTCCCGAACTCAGTTTGGAAGGTGAAATATGGTGGTTAGGGTGGCCTCCATTTGTAATATGGGCAAGGTCCTGTAATGGCCTCATCATGTACTCATGCAGTTCTGGTCTGGTCTCCCGGACGGAAATGGTAATGGACTCACCCAACACCATCATGGTTAACTTCCCCCTTTTTACATTAATAGTCGTGTCCGTGGTTGCCATGAATGGTCGCCCAAGGAGGATGGTGTGCTCTTTCTCATTCGCTCGAATGTCCCCCACATCGAGGACAACAAAGTCTACGGGAACGATCAACTTCCCCACTCGAACGAGAACATCCTCCACAATGCCCTCGGGCTGACGGAGTGAGCGATCGGCAAGCTGCAAGCGCATCCGAGTAGGCTTCAAACCCTTAAGCTCAAGCTGCCGATAAATAGATAGTGGCATGAGATTTATGCCCGCTCCAAGATCGAGCATTCCCAAAGCCTCTTTTTCATTCCCAAAGGCAATGTTGATCACGAAGCCTCCGGGATCTATTTCTTTCTTCGGCAAGAGATGATGCAAAACACTTGCTGCCTCACAGATTATGACATCCCCGTCACTATCGAACCTCTTCTTGTTGGTGGCAACTTCCTTTAAGAATCGTGCATGGACCGGTAGTTTCTTCAACACATCGGGAGGAGATAGGTCGACATTGGACTTAGCCAACATCGCATGTAGGTCCCGAATCATCGTGCGGTCCTTCTTCTCCAAAAGTGGGCTTGGAAAGGGGAGTCTCAGTCTGTACGGATTTGGGGATTTGTGCAAGGTAGGCTCAGGTGGCGATGTCACTGAGATTTTTTCTTGCTTCCTCGGGCCCTCTTTTTCTTTTTTCTCCAAGTCTGGCATAATCACGGTTATGACATTCACGTGCTCCAGCTGACTTGGTAATTTTTCCTTGTCTCTCTCGGCCTCGAGGATCCCGACCCGTGTGGCTAACTGGCCTATTTGTGTCTCTAAGCGTTTGATTGATGACTCCTGATTGGTCATGAATTGGAGAACTTTGTCCCACCTATCGTCTTGGTGAGACGAACTTTGTCCGGCCCCCTGGTTTTGCATCCCGGCTATTGGTCCCTTTTGTTGTTGTTGGAATTGCTGTTGTGGGTAGTTCGGCCTCATTTGCTGTTGAGGAACATAATTGGGCTGAGGTTGTTGTTGAACAAAATTTTGGCGGGGCTGTTGAACATTGTTGTTGTTAGCCCAAGAGAAATTAGGGTGATTTCGCCATCCTGGGTTGTATGTGTTGGAGAATGGATCGTTGATTTGTCGGTTCTGGTACCCTTGCAAAGCGTTGGCGTCTGCCGATTGATCGCCAAAGTCTTGATCGAAAGCTGAAGGGCACACCTCCAACCCATGCCCTTGAACTCCACACGTCCCACAAACATTAACAGCCATGGATTGTATTGGCTTAACTCCTCTCGATGTGAGTAACTTCATTTGCTCCGTCAGTTCGGCGATTTTCCGAGCAATAGCATCTTGTCCGGGCGAAACCTCGCTTACGGCCATCCTCTTCCCACGGAAACTCTTTTGAGAAGAGTTGGTACTCATCGTCTCAAAAATTTCCATCATCTCCTCCGCCGTGCGAGCGCCAATGTCACCACCGGCGGCATTATCCACCATGAATTGTAAGTTTCGGTCGAGGGAATCGTAAAAGCTGCTCACCAATAAGCCGGGTGGGAGATTATGATGTGCGCACTGTCTTTGAAGGTCTTTGAATCGCTCCCACGTCTCATGGAATGGCTCATTGGGATGTTGGGTGAAGGATACGATTTGACCCCTTAGTTCCTGAGTCTTTTGATGGGAATAGTATTTCCCGATAAACTTGGAATACACTTGCTCCCAAGTAGTGAGTGAGTCGGGAGCAAGATTCATAAACCAAGCCTTTGCCCGGTCCTTTAATGTGTGCGGGAAACACCTCATCTTTAGTTGGTCCTCGTTTAACCCTTGAAGAAGAAAGGTTTGGAGGACATTATAGAACTCCCGGATGAAATGGAGAGAATCTTCGTTTGGCAATCCATAGAAGGATGGGAGCTGGTTGTAGTGGATTGTTTTTATCTCGTAATTCCTAGCCGCTGGCCCCAACTGGATGCAAGAAGTAACCGGTCCAATCATTGGCTGGGCCATGTCCCGAAGAAGGGATCGTGGAGGATTATTTTCCCCCTGTTCGTGGTTCACCATACTCGCCGGCTTGTTGGATGCTAAGGATTCTGGGGCAAGGTTAACCAACAAGTTGCTTGGTTCCTCGTGGATGGGTTCGTTTCTAGAAGTAAAAACTCGTCCACTCCTAGTTCGCATAAACAAAGATAAGCAAACAATTACGAGCACTAGATAAACAGGAGTAAGTAATCGTCAAGTAACCTCGAAAATTACCAACTAACAAGAAAATAGAAGTATTCAAGAGACAAGAAATCACAAAGAGAAACAAGAGAAATTAAGTGAAAAACAAAAACAAGAAATCACGAAAGATCGAGATGAAATAAAAACGACTAATCGAATAGGCGCATAAGTCAAGTCCTAAAACCTTCCCCGGCAATGGCGCCAAAATTGTTGTAGCAAATTTTATTTATATTTTCCGAGCACCGAATCGAAGATTCGTTTCCCGAGTCGATCACAAGGAAGGTATAGCCGGATTAAATTATGCATTTAGTCGATTACGGAAAATAATGAATTAAAGACCTAAACACTCTAATCAATTTTAAGGTTCTTACTTGATTATCTATTATTATTTACTAATGAATGATAAAAAAGATAGATGAAATCGTAAAGAAATTTTATAGAAGAGTTAGGGTATCGGGGAATAATTGTTATCAATTCTAATGATAATTCCAAGTTATCAATTGTTCGATTAAGTGATTCGATTAACATACTAATTTAGAGGTTTATATTCAATAACTTTTCGTAACATGAATATAAACATAAATTGGTATATTTTCGTACCAAATAATACATAAGCAATACAATTACGAACATGCTTACTCGTTTCGAGCCGAGATCGACTAACTTCGCCCCTCTCGGTTTTAAAGTTAATTAAGTAGGTTTAGAAGATGTTTAATCAACTAAACCATAAAAATAAATATAACTCGAAACGATATGAACAATCAACAACAATTCATTAACATCAAACCGAAACAATCATTCCCCTCTCCCTAACAAGATTGTTTAGTTACTCATGATAATAAAAACCAAAACCTCAATACTAACCCAAGCCATCATCATTCTTAAGAAAAGATAATGAAGACTTATGATTATTATTGAAGGGTTAATACACCACGAGAACTTAAACCGGAAGAGATACAAATCTTACACTCTTTATTTATGAACATGCATGAAGATAAACTTCATGAAGAACAAGACACAAGAAGAACATAATGAAAGTTTAAGAGATTTTGTGAAAGAAAATGATGATTTTCAAGCTTGGAGTTGTCCCCCTTTTATAGCCAAATAATCCTCTTTTGTAGCTGAAGATTTGTAGCAATAATAGCATGATATCACCCATTTTTGTTGTCTTCTACGTCATTGATGATATTTGGCACCAACCATCACTAAAATGGGCTAAAAAAGTTCACCAGCTGCAGAAACAGGGGTAGTAGCACCGTTACTAGGGTAGTAACGCCGCTACTATGCCGACAGAGGAAAGGTTGCCCTTGGCGCTACTTAGTTAGCGCCGCTACTGCGTCGGCAGCTTGCATGTCTTCACGGTTTTCGCTCGTTCGGGCTCGTTTGGACTCGGAATTGAGTTCCGCTTTTTCCTACGCGTAGCTAACGAACCCCTCTATCCAATGATGCTTGCAAACCACACTTTTGCCCAGAATACGAATTTTGTGGAATTTTCAACCTTTACAGGGTCGGTAACTTGCTCAACTTTACATTTCAGCCCCGTTTGGATTCATCCATACTCGAAATCGAATTCCTCTTTTTCTCACTTGTCACTAACTAACTTATCTAGTTAGTTGTTTTTGAATGATCGCATTCCGAGCTTAATCCAATCCTCACGGGGTTTTCGACCTGCACAACAAAAAAATAAGAAGAAAACAGGAAAAATACCGAAAAACGAAAGAAAAACACCAAAATGCTTACAAACACATAAAACACACATAAAACACTAAAAAGACTCTAAAACCAAATAAAAGACTCAAATTGGGGGAAAAAAATAAGAAAATAAACACAAAAAACGTAACAAAAATAGGACAAACAATTGATCCTACTCAAAAGGAACACCTTTCTTCATTAGATGACTAAAAGGTTGGCATCGTCCGGCTAGATTTGAGATGAACCTTCGAAGATACGCCAACTTCCCTTGCAGACTTTTAAGCTCGTGAATGTTGCGAGGCTCGGCATTCTTAATATTGCGTTAACTTTTGCTTGCTCGATCTCTATTCCACGGTGACGAACAATGAACCCAAGAAACTTCCCCGACTTGACACCAAATGCACACTTCAGCGGATTCATCTTAAGTTGATATCTTCTTAGGCGTTCAAAAACCATCCTCAAATCTTTTAGGTGGTCTTCTCGCTTCTTCGACTTTACCACGACATCATCAACATAACACTCGATATTCTTGTGGAGTATGTCATCAAATATCTTTTGCATTGCCCTTTGATAGGTAGCTCCAGCATTCTTCAAACCGAATGGCATTACCTTGTAGTAGTATATACCCTTTGGAGTTCGGAAGGCCGTCAACTCTTCATCTTTTGGAGACATGCGTATTTGATTGTATCCTGATGACCCATCCATGAAAGACAATGCTTCGTGGCCAGTCGTAGCATCGATCATAAGTTCAGTTATAGGCAATGGGAAGTCATCCTTGGGACACGCTTCGTTAAGATCTCGAAAATCCACGCAAACTCGAATTTGGCCATTTTCTTCCTGACAGGAACGATGCTCGAGATCCACGTAGGATATTTAACTTCACGAATGAATCCAACTTCAATGAGTTTATTTACTTCAGCCTCGATCAGTGGGATCAACTCAGGTCGGAATCTCCGTTGTGCTTGTTTAACAGGTTTTGCCCCCTTTCTCACGGACAAGTTATGCACCGCCACCTTTGGGTTTAATCCAGGCATCTCCTTATAAGACGATGCGAATACATCCTTAAACTCACCAAGGAGCTCTATGTAGGCCTTTTCTTCATCTACAGTTAGCAAGGCACTGATGTACGTCGGGCGAGGATCGTCAACATCACCCAAGTTGATTTCTTTTAGTTCATCGACCGTGGCCTTAACACCTTCTTCAAGCTCGGGAGGTGCGTCTTCAGCATCTTTCTCCTCTATTGGAGCATCCTCGCATATAGTGATATGGTTCACAGGTGCAATATCTTCGGTCGGCTCACCAAGAGCTTTGAAGTCGATACATGCTCGCACCCGTCCATTTCTTCCCGTGGCAAGTCGTGTCTGCACATTTTCATCAACTCCAGTGATATACCCTTTTCTCACCAAATAAGCTATCTTCCGATAAAAAGAACATTCATCATTTCGAGGAGTTGTAAGAGTACCGCAAGCATAGTAAGACGAAGCGACACTTTCTCTATCATCATCTTCATCATCATGTACTCTTGTATGAACGATCGTGTGTATTTTTGCTTTTAAAACTTCACCACGTGATATGATCAAGGTAGTTTGACGTTTCATACGTGACGGAATTAGACTTCTAAGCTTTGGAGCTGGGCCTACACCTTTTTTTTGTCTTAAAGGCTTTGACTGCTTGAAGGATCCCAGCCGTTGAAACACAGATTGTTTACCTTTTGACTTTCGCACCGGACCGAGTCTTTGAAACACCGACACTCTTTTCTCTTTCTTTTTACCGTCAGAAGACAAGAACTCTCCTTCCGAGACATGGTTGGCGTTTGCTCTCTTGATGGCGATTCTAATTGGACTCGATGCCAAATATCCAAGACCTGCCCGGTTGTGCTTTTGCTCTTGAGGTATGAGCTTTCCCAAAGAGCGACTTTCATTGGGATTGTATCCTGCTTTAACGAGAAGCTTGTAGGCTTTTGGATCAAAACACGTAGAGTTCTTCAATCCTTCACCATGCTCCGTCACAGCTCTTTTTCTTGGACGAACAAAGTTCATGGGTGGTTGGGAGATAGGTTTCTCGTCATTTACCTTCCGCAGCGGCAACACTAACTCTTTTAAAGAGTTTTCTACCTCTTCAATCTTTGATTCTTCACTTTCAGACCCTTTATGCTGCTTAGACGAGACTTTCTCAATCAGTTTTCCATCATTGAAATAGTATTTGGCATCAGCGAAATGAGTTTCAGCCTCCGTAAAAGGTTTATCATCACCAAGCACAGTCTTCACAACGCCATTTTTGCAATATTTGAAGCATTGATGCCATGTGGACGGAACCACGCCATTCTCATGAAGCCATGGACGACCGAGAAGCATATTGTAAGAAGTTTTTGCATCGAAGACATGAAACATAGCAGTTGATTCCATATCTTCCATCAGCAACCTCAACCTTATGATGCCAAGAGCTCTTTGCCCCCCTTGGTTAAAGCCTTGAATCATCAATCGACTATTACCAAGTTCTTCGGTGGTCATTCCCAACTCTTTTAGCGTGCGAAGAGGCAAGATGTTGACTGCTGATCCTCCATCAATCAATATTTGGTTAACCTTTTGCTCTTGCATATAGCGGCCATGAACAACGGTCTGTTGTGAGGCTTAGAACCAAGCAGCAAATCTTCGTCAGTAAAGACCATCATGGAATCGTTATCAACATGGTGAGTTTCAACCTCAGGCCTATTGTTTTCTTCTAGCAGAGCTTCGTGCTCATTCGTCATGTTGCAAGCTTCACTTATATGATTAGCAGTTGCGCTACTTTATTCCAGTGAGATTTTTCCTTGGCGTGTCAGCTGCATAACCTTGTCCTTGAATACGAAGTAATCATGAATTGGATGCCCTACAAGACGGTGGTATTTGCAATATTTTGGGTCATTCACCCTGCCAGCTTCTTCAGGACGCTTCATCTCGGGTAACTCAATGAGTTTTGCTTCCATCAGATCGTCAAATATGCCAGAGACATCTGAATCAAGGAAAGGGTACTGCTTTGCTTGCATTTCCTTCAGAGTCAATCTTCTTTGTTCAGTTTCCTTGGGGACATCCTTTTTTTCAATGGCTTTATCAGCAGCTTTTTCTTTGAACTTGACAGGCATAGCATTGATCGTCATGGACTCCTTATTTTGAGATTTTGAGGAAAATTTCCCCCCTTTCCTTTGCTCATATCGATCCTTGGAGCTTTGGGGTTCTTGAATTGGAGGACCATTAGCTCCGCTTGCGGCCATGCTTAGCTCCATGTAGTGGGCTCGAGTCGCTAACTCTTCGAATGTTTTCGGCCGAATACCTTTAAGGATGTAACGAAGACCCCAACTCATACCTTGAATGCACATCTCAATGGCAGAAGCCTCAGACAGACGATCCTTGCAATTCAGACTTAGGTTCCTCCACCTATTGATGTAGTCGATGACTGGCTCTTCCTTCCATTGTCGAGATGTAGTGAGCTCGATCATGCTGACCGTACGTCTTGTGCTGTAAAAGCGACTAAGGAATTCGTGCTCCATTTGCTCCCAGCTATCGATGGAGTTTGCTTCTAAATCAGTGTACCAGTTAAATGCAACCCCTTTGAGGGAACAAACAAACTGCTTCACGAGATAATCACCATGGGTTCCCGCATCGTTGCATGTCTCAATAAAGTGGGCTATATGTTGCTTCGGGTTGCCTTTGCCATCAAACTGCTGGAACTTGGGAGGTTGATATCCAATAGGCATCCTCAAGTTATCGATCCTTGGTGAATATGGCTTGACGTAGCTGTGGGTTGACTTGGAACCACCATCAAGTTTATCCTTAATTGTCCCCATGATGAAATCTTTCAGTTGATCAATGGGGTTCATTCCCGTGGACGAATGTTGGAATGGAGTCTTTTCTCTTTCGTTATATTGCTCTTGCTTGGACGTCTCAGACTCTTCGTGATCTTCAGTTCGTTTGTCCTTCGCGTGGCTTGTTTCAGCATTGTCGACCTTGTCCATTAGCTTCGAGATTTGAGAGTCTTGCTCTTCGACCTTCTTTGCGAGCCCTTCAATAACCTTTGTTAAGCTTGCGATGTGCTCTTCAAGAGTTGAAGCATTGGTTGTCATAGCCGGAGTGACACTTGAGCTTGATGAAGAACTTGATGATGAACGAGGAGTTGAAGAAGCAGAATCATCTTCATCACGTTCGTGGGTAAGATGCAGCTTATTACTTCCAATCACCTCGTGCAAAGGAGCCGTCACCGAAGATGCTTGCAGTTGCTTGGCCATGCTTCTTGTGACGACGCCGAGGTTGGAGCTTGAGGAACTTGTTGAAGGAATCTTGACTACGGCAATCTTGCGGCTAGTCATGATGACTTGAGGAACTTTGGAGAAGAGATGAGAGGTAGAGATGTCCCACCGGGCGTGCCAAAAATTTGTAACAACAAATTTAGTGAATTGAATTTAAAAAACACAAAAAATATTATTCAAATGAATTTCTTGAATCAAAATAATATATTGCAGGTTACAATCTCTATTTTCTCCTCTGATTCTTCTCACAAACAATTTTTAATTCTTGGAGCGAAATCTTCGGCTTGATCTTCTCCTTGACTTGATTTGACTTGAATTAACGTAATCCGAGGGCTTGAAAGTTTTTTCCCGGATCAAACGTCAAAATATCCCAAGAACGCGAAGAACACGAATTCTTGGTCTTCGCCGCAAAGTAGATCTCAAATCTTCTTCACGCCGGTTTTGAATTTACTAACGTTATTCGGAGGCTTCGCAGCTTGTTTCGGGATTGAATGCTAGTCTTGAGGTTGAACGCACTTGAATCTTGCTTTGAGTCTTCAAGAACGCCTTTAAATCTTCAAGAACACTTGAATCTCGTCGAGAGATCTTGAACTTGAACTTGAATACGAATGTAATTCGGAGGCTTGGCAGCTTGTTTCCGGATTAAACGTCGGTTTTGAGCTTGATGTGCTTGAATCTTCCTTCAAATCTTCGAGAACGGCTTCGAATCTTCAAGAACACTTTGAAACTTGTAGAGAGAATTCTCTAGAGCTCTTGAACTTCAAAATATGAATTATGATGTGTCTTTTTGACATTAGGGAGAGCCCCTATTTATAGGTGTATGAGAGAGCACCCTACCAAATTTAAGAATTGTAGGACACAATTTGATTGGTCCATGATTATTCACATAAGATCTTTAAGATCTATTTAGATCTCCCAAGATCTTCTAGATCCACTTAGATCTTCCAAGATCTTCTAGAAGATATGATTTATTTACCAAGAATAAGGATTTGACACTTGGCATTATTTGATTGGTCAAGAATAAAAATAGTAAAATATCAATTAATTAACTATTTAAATTTAGGAATTAAATATGTGGAAATTCCTAAAATATAAATAGAAAATATAACTTGATTTTTAATAAATTAATTTCCACGTTGTGCCATTTGATTGGACACAAATTTTATGTCTCTACACCTACCGATGGGGAAGACACATCGCATGTAAATAATTTTCTACGGTTATCTCAAAATAATCTTTACCAGTGAGCTTATGAATGACACTATCCGTTAGGGAGCAGACCCCATGGGTCACGCGTATGCCACTCACTTCACCTAAAGATTAAGTGATTTGAATAGAAGTCTTATCTAGTAAGCTCGTGAATGCCACATCCGTTAGGGAGAGACTCACAGAGTCCCACGAGCGACAAACACCTTACTTAAAGACCAATTGTGGAGGCCAAATGAATTAATTAAAATTCATATTAAACTCACAGAGTCATTTTTACTTGAAGATTTTTATCCGCATGCAACAGAAATAATAAAATTCCTATCATGCTCTTAAAACGCAAATCACATAAATACTAGCATGCTCATAAAATTCAAAACAAAAGCAATAACAGCTTTCTAAGAATTTGTAGCACCTATTCACATGATTTCTAGCATGCCAGAAAATCGATTTAAATCAGCTAGACACATTATCAAATAAACATGCTCCAAGAAAAATTAAATCGGCATCCACAAAGCGATAAAAAATACGAAAATTTAAAGCACATCTATCGCAGCCCCTTAAAAACCAACCACTAACAGCCTATCAAAGCTATAACATGATTCAACAAGAACATGGATGAACACTGGAATCTGCCATTCACAGGATATCGGCGCCCACCGGCGGAAAAATGGGCAAAAAACTTTGGGAATGTTACATAATTTGACTTAGCCACGAAAATTAACCGCTGCGCAGTGAAATTAATAGTCGAAATTTTAACACTAGCCATGTGAATCAAAACAGGGACTCCGTTGGGGAGTTATATTAAAATTCATATCTAAGTGATGACCACTATTTAACCCCAAGAACAATCATACACAATTGATTAGCCTACCGATGGGGAAGACACATCGCTTGTAAATAATTTTCTACGGTTATCTCGAAATAATTTTTACCGGTGAGCTTATGAATGACACAACCTGTTAGGGAGGAGACCCCTTGGGTCACGCGTATGCCACTGACTTCACCTAAAGATTAAGTCATTTGAATAGAAGTCTTTTCTAGTAAGCTCGTGAATGCCACATCCGTTAGTGAGAGACTCACAGGGTCCCACGAGCAACAAACACCTTACTTAAAGACCAATTGTGGAGGCCAAATGAATTAATTAAAATTCAGATTAAACTCACTTAGTAATTTTTATTTGAAGGTTTTTATAAGCATGCAACAGAAAAAATTCCTATCATACTCCTAACACGCAAATCACATAAATACTACCATGCTCCTAAAATTCAAAACAAAAGCAATAACAGCTTTATATGAATTTATAGCACCTATTCACATGATTTCTAGCATGCCAGAAAATTGATGTAAATCATCTAGACACATAATCAAATAAACAAGCTCTAGTAAAAATTAAATCGGCATCTACAAAGCGATAAAAAAATGCAAAAATTTAAAACACATCTCTCGCAGCCCCTTAAAAACCAACCACCAACAGCCTATCAAAGCTATTACATGATTCAGCAAGGACGTGGATGAACACTTGAATCGGCAGCTAACGTAAATCTGCCCATTCACGCGATGTCGGCGCCCACCGGCGGAAAAATGAGCGAAAAACTTTGGGAAGGCGATAGAATTTGACCTAGCCATGTGAATCAAATCAAGGACTCTGTTGAGGAGTTATATTAAAATTCACATCTAAGTAATGACTACAATTTAACCCCAAGAACAATCATCCACAATTGATGAACCTACCGATGGGGAAGACACATCGATAGTAAATAATTTTCTACGGTTATCTCGAAATAATCTTTACCGGTGAGCTTATGAATGGCACTATCCGTTAAAGAGGAGACCCCATGGGTCACGCATATGCCACTCACTTCACCTAAAGACTATGTCATTTGAATAGAAGTCTTATCTAGTAAGCTCGTGAATGCCACATCCGTTAGGGGGATACTCACAGGTTCCCACGAGCGACAAACACCTTACTTAAAGACCAACTGTGGAGGCCAAATGAATTAATTAAAATTCATATTAAACTCACTTAGTCATTTTTACTTGAAGGTTTTTATCCGCATGCAACAGAAATAATAAAATTCCTATCAAGCTCCTAAAATTCAACACAAAAGCAATAACTGCTTTCTAAGAATTTATAGCACCTATTCACATGATTTCTATCATGCCAGAAAATCGATTTAAATCAGCTAGACACGTAATTAAATAAACATGCTCTAGCAAAAATTAAATCGGCATCCACAAAGCGATAAAAAAATGCAAAAATTTAAAACACATCTATCGTAGCTCCTTAAAAACCAACCACTAACAACCTATCAAAGATATTACATGATTCAGCAAAGTCGTGGATGAACACTCGAATCGGCATCTCAAGTAAATCTGCCCATTCACGAGATATCGGCGCCCAGCGGCAGAAAAATGGGCGAAAAACTTTGTGAAGGCGATAGATTTTGACCTAACTACGAAAATTAACCGCTACGCAGTGAAATTAACAGTCAAAATTTTAACACTAGCCATGTGAATTAAAACAGGGACTCCGTTGGGGAGTTATATTAAAAGTAACATATAAGTGATGACCACAATTTAACCCCAAGAACAATCATCCACAAATGATGAACCTACCGATGGGGAAGACATATCGCCTGTAAATAATTTTCTACGGTTATCTCGAAATAATCTTTACCGATGAGCTTATGAATGACACTATCCGTTAGGGAGAAAACCCCATAGTTCACGCTTATGCCACTCACTGCACCCAAAGATTAAGCCATTTGAATAGAAGTCTTATCTAGTAAGCTCGTGAATGCCACATCTGTTAGTGGGAGACTCACAGGGTCCCACGAGCGACAAACACCTTACTTAAAGACCAATTGTGGAGGCCAAATAAATTAATTAAAATTCATATTTAACTCACTTAGTCAATTTTACTTGAAGGTTTTTATCAGCATGCAACAGAAATAATAAAATTCCTATCATACTCCTAACACGCAAATCACATATACACTAGCATGCTCCAAAAATTCAAAACAAAAGTAATAACAGCTTTCTAAGAATTTATAGCACCTATTCACATGATTTCTAGCATGCCAAAAAATTGATTTAAATCAGCTAGACACATAATCAAATAAACATGCTCTAGCAAAAATTAAATCGGCATCCACAAAGCGATAAAAAAATGCGAAAATTTAAAACACATCTATCGCAGCCCCTTAAAAACCAACCACTAACAGCCTATCCAAGCTATTACATGATTCAGCAAGGTCGTGGATGAACGCTTGAATCGGCATCTCACGTAAATCTACCCATTCACGCGATATCGGCGCCCACCGGCGGTAAGCTGGGCGAAAAACTTTATCAAGGCGATAAAATTTGACCTAGCCACGAAAATTAACAATTGTGCAGTGAAATTAATAATCGAAATTTTAACACTAGCCATGTGAATCAAAACAGGGACTCCGTTGAGGAGTTATATTAAAATTCACATCTAAGTGATGACCACAATTTAACCCCAAGAACAATCATCGGGGAAGAGACATCGCTTGTGTAACACCCCGACTTTCTAATACATCAGAGTACGCGATTTTTCGCAAATTTTCTGAAGAAATAAATAAATAAACTAACTTCTTAATTTGCGAAACTGATTCGGGGGCTACCGTGAAAAACATAACTTCTGAAAACCGTTAGAATTTAAAACTGATACATAAAACGGTTATAACTTATTATCCGACTCACGTCGGAGCAAAGTCTGAAAGTTTTAACGGAAGTCTAGCGTGGCAAAACATAAAAGTCTGATAAAAAGTTCTGAAAAGTTTTAGCGTTCAACATCAAATACATCAAACATAAAATATCCTGAACAGCTCGCCCGCTAACTCCTCGTCCCTGACCCTGCGACCTGAAAATCATGAAAATGTGGGGCGTGAGCA
>CACSLK010027758.1:1447660-1465880 GCA_902706635.1 Striga hermonthica | reverse complement strand
GAGAAATATATGTTATCCACATCAAATAATAGTGCCATGTTCGAAAACAACCTTTCCGGAGACGTTGATTATTTTTTCATTTTTTCCCCTATTTACTCTTATTTTATTCGAATGGATTACCCAAACACCTAGTTCGATCAAACTTGGTGGAGCGTTTAATCGAATCTCCCTAACTCTCGAACAAAGATATTTCTCGCGCGTATGTAGAGAGAAAATCGGCCAACACATCTATGTAGGAGAGGTTGGGAGATGGTCTATTTATAGGCTCCATTAGGGACCTTAAGAAGGTGCTAAATATGGGTTTATCCCATTAGGCCTAGGAATCCTAATTCTAATCAATACTAACTCAATGTAGGAAGGAGATCTCCTACTAATTTATCTCTTCTAGAAGACTCCTTAGTCTCTTAACACTAGAGAAGATCCTCGGAGGAATACCTTTCCAAATTAAATTAATAATCATGGAATAGAATTAATTCATAATATAGGAAACCTAATTTTACTCCAATTAATAATATAATGTAGGAAATATATTTCCTACTAATCTCCATCTTCTAGAAGACTCCCAAGTCTCCTAATCCCAAGAGAAGATTCTAGTAGAAATTTTATTCTCCTAATTAATTAATTAATATGGAATAAAATTAATTCATATTTAATGGAATTAAATAATAAAACATCCCACTAGAGTAATATTATTGCTCTCTCCATTGAGCCTCCATGATTAAATAATATTAATCCATTTGATTGATTTACCTCCCTATGTTTAAGATATAACGTCCGTTGATTAATTAAATTACTGAAATTAGTACCACTCAGATCCTTAACCATTATGTCAGACAATCGTCTACCTGCAGGGTTTAACATAACGTACATTCCTGAGCTCATTTCGGGGAAGTCATCAATCCAGCGCACTGGAACATAGTGACCATAAATAATTTATAATAGCACATCATATAATTATTCTTACTTACCAAAATACCTCGTATGTCATACTAATAAAATAGGAATTACTTGGTAAATCAAATAAATAAGAAATAAAAATATATGCCTATTTTATATTATCATACAGCTTAAGAGAACGCATCAATCACTGAAGGACGAGGTTACAACTATGGTCAGTGAGTCTCATAACCTTTGCCTTCCGTGGTCCTGTTCAACACTTAACATAAGTGCTAGTGTAATTCTCCAGTCAAAGACCAACTGAATCAAGAATACAATACAGTCTTTTTCTAAATGGGATCTCACTGCCAGTCTAGACTGTGAACGAATGATTTAGTCTTATAAGGAACCGATAGGTGATCTTTCTGTTCGAAACACTTCGAACCACACTACCTCAATATAAGACATGGAGTATGTATTTCATAAATAAATAAACTACAAACATATGTACTTTGACCGAAACATGATGGCCAGATGAAAATGGAATTGATAGAATCTGCAAAACATAGCTTTTACAGCATACCTCTAACACCGCCACGATCAAGAATTTCCTCTGTCCAGTTCCTTGCGGCATAGACCCCACTAGGTCGATCCCCAATTGAGCAAATGGTATCGGGGCGCTCATTGTTGTCATCGCCTCTGCCGGCTGGTGAATTAATGGACCGTGCTTCTGGCATTGAAAACACTTCTTCACCATCACTTTGGCATCCTCCTTCATCGTCGGCAAAAAATATGTTGCCCTCAAGATTTTCGCCACCAAAGCCCTTGATTTGCTATGGTCACTGCAACACCCTTCATGCACTTCCCTCAGCACCTATCGACCCTCTTACTTGGTCACACACTGCAGTGTGGTACTGCATACGACCGCTTGTAAAGGATGCCTCCATGCTAAAAAAACCTCCTCACTACCTTCATCGTCCCCTCTTTCAGCTCTCTAAGAATTGGGGCCCTCCAATCCTCAACCTCCTCGATCTCAACTACCTCTGCCTCGACCACACTCCGCTCCAAATGTAACAAAGTCATGCTTTTGCTCTTACAGTCTACCAGGCTCTGGGCAATCTTCGACAGCAGATCTGCTCGACCATTCTCCCCTCGAGGAATTTGTATCAACTCAAATGAATCGAACTCCTCTCTCAACTTTTTCATCTCATCAACATTTTTCTGCATCCTATCCTCCTTGACTTCAAACCCCTTCTGAAACTGCTCAACTACCAATTGAGAATCGGAATGCACTTGTAATCTTCGAGCTCCTCCGGACATAGCTAATTGTAATCCTTTGATTATCGCCTCGTACTCAGCCTCATTATTGGATATTCTGAACCCCACTTTAGCTGCAAATTCTAAATAATCGCCCTTTGGGGAAAACCAGAATAACCCCCAATCTCGCTCCACTTCTTGCTAACAATCTATCCACAAATAAATGCGAAACTCCTCTAGACTCTTCCTCCATCTTCGTACCCTACTGGATAAAGTCTGCTAACACTTGCGCTTTAATAGCCCTCCTTGGCTCATACATCAATGAGTACTCGCTCAGCTCGACCACCCATTTTACCAATCGACCAAAGACTGAGGGCCGCCTGGGGGTTTCCCCTAAAGGCATGTTCGTCCGCACTTTCACCTTGTGGTTCAAGAACTAAGGCATCAACTTTCGAGCAGTTACGACCACTGCCAAAGCGCACTTCTCAATCTCTGAATATCTCATCTCGGCTCCCTACATCACCCTGCTCACATAGTAAATGGGAAATTGCACCATCGCCTCCTCTCGCAACAGCATCGAGCTCATAGCTCTTTCTCCAATGAAAATGTATAACACCAACTCCTCTCCTTGGACTGGTTTGGCCAACAATGGTAGGTTGGCTAACACCCCCTGCAACTCCTCGAATGCATGTTGGGCCTTGTCTGTCCATTGGAACTTCGCACTCTTCTTCAATGTTTTGAACAATGGGCTGCTCTTCTCTGCCACTTTCGAAATAAATCGACTCAGCCCCGCAATTCGACCAGCTAAGATCTGCACCTTTTTAACACTCGCCGGGGGTTTTATCTCCTTCACCGCTTGCACCTTCTCCGGATTCACTTCGACACCCCTCTTGGTAACCAAATATCCCAAAAACTTTCCTGACTTCACCCCGAAAGAAAATTTGGTTGGGTTCAACTTCATCCCATACCTCCTCAATGTTAAGAACGTTTTCTTCAGGTTTCGCACATGATCATCTCCTCTTTACTCTTTACTAACACATCGTCCACGTACACCTCCATATTCCTTCCCAACTGCTCCCTGAAAATCTTGTCTACCAACCTTTGATACGTGGCACCCGCGTTTTTCAGACCGAACGGCATCACCACATAACAATAAGTTCCTCGGCTCGTCACAAAACTCACCCTCTTCCTATACTCTCTCGCCAAAGGAATTTGATGATATTTCTACGAGGCATCCATCAAGCTCAACAACTCACATCCAGCAATTAAATTGACTAACTGGTCGATCCTGGGCAGCGGGTACAAATCCTTCAGGCATGCTTTGTTTAGGTCACAAAAATCGATGAACATTCTCCATTTCCCTTCCGCTTTTGACACCATCACCGTATTCGATAACCATTATGGAAATTGGATCTCCTTGATATGCCCCGCTCCCAATTGCTTCTCGACCTCCTGCTCGATAATTCTATCCATATCCACCCCATGGTGCCTTCTCTTCTGCTTCTCTGGCCTCACACTGAGGTCGATGTTTAAATGGTGCTCAATCACCTCTGCACTTATCCCCGTCAACTCCTCTGCCGTGTAGGCAAAAATATCAGCAAACTCTCTCACCAAACTAATCAGCCTCGACCTGATGGGCTCCTCCAGCTCTTTCTCGATTCTAAACTTTCTCTCCTCATAACCTTCCACCATTTGGATCTCCTCGACCTCCCCACCTGGCTGGATATCCACCTTCTCCTTGCCCTTCTCTATTCTATGCTTATCCTCCTTTGACCTCGACCCACCTGGTCGAATAGCCTCTTCTTCTTTCGACTTAGCCTGCCTCTCCACCAATGGCTTATTGTTACTCTATGTTGCCTGATAACAGCTCCTCGAAGTAAGTTGATCCCCTGCGATCTCGCCAAAATTTTCGCCCACCGGGTATTTGATCGTCATGTGGTACGTTGACACGACCGCCTGGAATGCATTCAAGCTCGTTCTCCCCATGATAATATTTTAAGATGATTCTGCTCCCACAACCACGAATCTCACTATCCGCACCTTCCTCATCACTCTTGATCCCAACGCAACCGGCAAAGTGATCTCGCCCATCGGCATTAATTCGCCCCCATTGAAACCATAAAGAGCTGTGGCCACCGGCTTCAACTCCATGTCTAGCTCATTGTTAATCTGCACAAAACAATCATAAAACATCACATCTACTGAACTCTCGATATCAATGAACACCCTTTTCACATCGAAACCCGCCACCTCCGCGGTAATCACCAAGGCATCATTATGTGACAACACTACTCCCTCAGTATCCTCTGCTCTAAAACTTATCTCCGGCATGCGAGCGGTAATTCCGACCTCCTCCCTCTTTCTCTTCACCTCTCGAGCATGCTCTTTCCTGGCATTATTTGGGTCACCATTTGTCGACCCTCCTAAAATCATATAGATCGTGCCCCTTTTCAATGGTGCCTCACCTCCTCGCCCTCCTTTATCTCCGTCTCCCCTCCTCTGCTTCTTCCCTCGACCATCTCTTCCACCTCTCAACTCATCGTCCCCCTCCTCACATTGATCGCTTCTCTTCTCCGAATCCTCTCGACACCTCCTCTTTCCTTTCCCCTTTTGCTCTATCATGATACACAAACTCCTTCAAGTGCCCTGCTCGAATCAATCACTCAATATCGCCCTTCAGATGCCTACAATTCTCCGTGGTATGGCCATAATCCCAATGGAACCGACAATAAAGATCCAACCTGGGCGAGGTTGGACCCGTAAACCTCGTGTTTGACCATGTCACATCCTCACTCTCCATTTTCTGCTCCATCACCTCGAGCACCTCCCCCACGTCTTTCCTCAAAGGTGTGAAATTGTGATACCTTTGTCGCTCGAATAGCTATGGCCTCCTTTGCCATCGATCATCCCGCTTTGCTTGCTTCGAATCTCGCCCGTCTCTCCTAGGCGATCCCCCTTTCGGTCCACCCCACCTAGGCGAACTCCTTCTGGGTGATCTCCCTCTCGGTGGACTCTTCCCCTTCTTCGGCTCTGGTCAAGCAACTCCCTCCAGCTTGGCAAACTCCGCCTCCATCTCCTTCATATTGATATACTTCTTACACCTCTTCATCACATCCTCATATGATCGAGCTGGGGTCTTTGCCAACAAAGTTCGGCAGGGCCCTGCTCGAAGACTCCTTATCAATCCGCCCGCCTTCACCTCATCAGACGCCGAATGCACCTCCAAACACGTTTGATTGTATAGAGCCACATACTTTCTCAACGATTCTTTCTCCCCCAGCTTCATCGCCATCAGGGTCAAATATGTTTTTTCCTGAGCCACTGCACTCGAGTACTGATTGGTGAGCTTGCTGGAAAAATCCTTGAAATCAGCAATCGACCTCGGGGGTAACTGATGAAACCAGTCGAGTGCTCCTTCCCGCAAGGTCGATAAGAAAGCCCTGCAACACACAGAATCAGAATATCCATGCAACACCGCCATATTTTCAAAAGTTCTTACATGCCTCGACGGGTCAGATGACCCATCAAACACCAAATTGGTCTCCCAGATATTGTTTGGCAAAGGTGCAGCCAAAATCTCCCTCGAAAAAGGGTGTCCTCGCGCCCTCCTATCTTGTCTCCCTTCGACCTTGTCCTGCAACTGGCGCAACTGCTCCACCATTCTCTACGTCGCCCAATCCCTCACATCTCCTCCATCTCCATGACTAGACACGTACTCCTCCTGGCCTCCTTCCACCGTGGTCGGCGCGGTCGCAGTATGGGATGTGTGGTTTGTGACTTGCTGAACCGCCTACGTCGCCGCGACCGCCACCATCCTCTGCATCTCTTCCCTGGTCATCACCACCACCTGTTGACCGGGAACTTGAGCATCCGCCCGCGGTGGTGCTCCTCCTTGCACCGGCGATCCTTGTAACACCCCACTTTGATTTTAAAAAAATTCTGGACATTCCAAAAATCAGTAAATAATTTTTCGAACTCGTTTTCGAAAACATGGACGTTATTCAAACATTTAACATCAACAAAGTTATATCTGGTTGTTCACATAGTTTTCATTAACCCTTAAAACATCAATTACACATGATTATTAGCTATACATTATAGCATGCATAATCGAACACACGATATTCAAGAAATAATTCCAATACGAATATCCAAACGAAACATTGGTCCAATAATTCCAAAGAGATAAGTTTTGAAAACGGTTCAACACTTCTCAACCAAAAGAGGTTCACAAGGACCACACATCATTCATAAACGGAAGCATGATAATAAAGCATAATCAAAGGACCGACCCACTCGTCTTTCCTCGTCACCCGGCACCTGCTTAACCTGCATCCGTGAAGAGCAGGTGGGAGTGAGCACAAAATGAACGTAGTGCTCACTACTATGCACATATATAATAACATGTCAAGATGGTACGGTCGCAGCATGAATATAAAATAATCACATCATGTCTCATCTCCTATCAAAATCACAACAAACCACATTACTCCTGTGCACATCTATCGCTAGCCGCAGAACGGGGGTTCATTACCCGAAGGCAGGAGTACATGCCACGCTACGGACACGGCCTTCTATATGGGCTTACGTACCTCACAAGGGCACGACCATATCAGAACTTAAGGAGACTTGCCACACAAGGGAAACCGTATTACATCGACGGAGACAACCGTACCGACGGCCGTAACAGCTCACATCGATAGGCTACATATTTCACATTCATACATAGATCATACCGACTCAACTTAAACGAAACACATATACGGCATAGAAACTTTATAAGTAAACCCACCTGGTATCCGAAGGATGAAATCACAGAAGTTCGAGAAAAAAGGTAGGCCGAGACACAGCTCGTCACACACCTACATTACACAAAATAATCCTATGAAAGTCTATCCAACACACAATCACTTAACTACACTCATGCGATATAAATTAGCCACATACTTCAACAATAACACATAACATAATTGTAGACCAAAAATGGAAATGAACAATTTGCATGGTCTCAATATTTCCAAGGTAACATGAGCTACAAGCATGCTATTCAAGTGATTCCAAAACTTATGAGCATTTAAAATATATACACAATTTTCATGTTGATCACTTAAGCCAAAAATAGCTTTACAACCGAGTTTAAGCGTAAAACACTTAGGTCAAGAAATCTGCCAACGCGACTTTTTATCAATTACAGCAAGTCACTAAAACAGAAAATATCTCATGCCACAAAACTCTAAATCATGCAAACTCAAAACTTACAGAAACTACACTTGAATTGCTACAAGTTCCAAGAAGGACATTTTTACAAATAACCACGTTAAGGGCCTCATTTCAGAGCATACATTTCAATTGTAAGCACAACCACTGTTTTAAAAATTCTGGGCATAACCCTAACTTTGGAAAATCATATAAAATCAACGGAACCCCAACTAACATGATTTAAACTCCTAGAAAAAGCTTATAACATGTACTACAAGTTTTGTGTTGATCATATTTTTACATAGTCACATTAAGATTGTAAAAAACAGCCCAACATCATGATTCACAATTCTGCCCGGAATTTCAAAAACTGCTCGCAGTTATAACTTCAAAAATTCATAACAAATTCAAATCAGCTCCAAATTTTGAAATTATGAAGCCCAGAGAAAGCCAACAAATCGGACTTCATTTCATAAGAAGGGTACAATGTCAAAATACAAGTTTCTGAGGCTCTTAATAGCAGTAGAACAAATTAGTAAAAATCACACTTTTTAACCCAATGCCAATCAAACTTCGACAATAAATCCTCAATGCCCTAAACACTCGATTACACCATTTAAACACAAAATCGCTAGCTACATACGCATAATATGAGAGGTCAAATTACTCATAAATAACTGCCCCTTAACTCAGATTTATTACGTGAATAATATGGTTTGAACTAAATCATAAAAATCCCACTTTTGCCAAAACAATTTCAAGGTACTTGAACCCACAATTTCTAGCCATATATTAGGCACATAACAATACATAACTTCTAGACTTTTAAGCAAAATACAGAGGCTTACTACTCAGTAGTATCTCAGTCTTCACTGAAAATTTTCGAATATAAAGGAACTCAAACCAAGCAATTAACATGATTTTTTTTTTTTGAAATTAATTTTTAAAGCTCTAGTTACTGACCCTTATAAACCATAATAACATCATGATTTTTTTTTTTCAGAGGCTTGTACATTTCCAAATCAAGAATCTAACATCATCTTGCATCAACTTAACAATAACTCTCATAAATTTCTCAAAATCCAAATAACTTTCATGAACCATAAGTCACTTAACGTATTCCTTCAAAAATTTTCGTAAGTATAAAAAGGATGGCCAATCTATACCTCCTTTGAAGAATGAACGAAAATGGAAAACTAAAATCGAAGAGCCTCAGACGTGACTCGACCCGCTCGACTCTCGGTTTCGATACTCGCTTCTCGGCTTGCTCACGTGAATGGGGCTGATACACGGCTACCTTGGATTTCTTACGTGAACGGGACTGAAAAGTTGACTTTGCTGCTATTCGAACGTCTGGTCCTCCTCGGATGTAACCGATACTCCTCGTCGTGGCTTCTACTCGCTATGGAGTGATGATGATGGCCGAAGATGATTGGTTTTTACGAGGAAGAGAGTTCTCTGATGTGCGACAGTAAGGAAAAGAAAAGCGAGAGATTTATGTCTCCTCTGCTGCTAACTCGCGAAAGGAAGAGGATTAAAGTGTGAGAGGAGAAAGGCTGCGGGTTTCACTTTGCTGCTGAGAGTTTGGGAAATTCTATATATACATAAAATTTAGGTTAATTAATTGCTTGGTCTACAAGCTAATTACCCACACAAAACACACGCTCGGAAAGAGAAAGTCGGGTCGGCTTAGCTGGTCGGTTCGGTCCGTTAGACGCTCGCGGGTTCTCGGGCTCGATTAAAACACACGATTAATAAAATAAAAATCGGACTAAATATATATAACACATTACTTAAAATAACAATAGTAATAATCAAAATATAAAATTAGCAATTTAATGGACAATTATACATATAATATTTACAATTAATACATATTAAACACATTAAATCATTTAGGCAATTAGACAATTAAATATAAATAAACACATAATAATAATAACCTTAGTAATAATAATAATAACAACAACAATAATAATTATAATAATAATAATAAAATAATTCAATTTATTTATAAACGAACGGGGCGCTACAGTTTACCCACCTTACAAAGAATTCCGTCCTCGGAATTCGAAAATAAAAATCTAGAAAGCGATAAAATACAAAAGGGAACTAAAAACTCAAAGTTTGGATAACGCCTCCTAATATCGTCCTCCCTCTCCCAAGTCTCCTCAGACTCATCGTGTCGGCACCACCGCACCTTCACTAAACTCACTGCCCGGTTCCTCAGTTGATGGACCTTCCGGTCCAAGATGGCTGCCGATACCTCTTCGTAGGTAAGGTCTCGCTCGACCTGCAGCTCGCCGAAGTCCACAACATGATCAGGATTATGCACATATCTCTGAAGCATCGAGACATGAAACACATCGTGCACTCCCGACAAGTCCGGTGGTAAAGCCAACCGATACGCCAAGTCCCCGACTCGAGCTAGTATCTCAAACGGCCCGATATAGCGAGGTCTAAGTTTCCCCTTCTTCTCGAAGCGAATCACACCTCTCATGGGTGAAACCTTCAAGAAGACATGATCTCTAACTGCATACACCTGCTCTTGCCTCTTCCGGTCGGCATAGACCTTCTGCCTCTCTTGGGCAGCCCTGATGGTCTTCCGGATCTCCTCAACTGTCGCCGCAGTACTCCGAAAAAACTCCAGACCCATAATCCTCCTCTATCCAACCTCATCCCAATACAAAGGAGTCAGGACCTTACGTCCATACAAAACCTCGTACGGGGCCATCTTGATCGAAGAGTGGTAGCTGTTGTTGTAGGTCAGCTCGACTAGCGGAAGGGCATACTCCCAAGTCAGGCTCCGGTCCAAGACCACAGCCCTCAATATATCCTCCAAGTACTGGATCGTACGCACCGACTGACCATCTGTCTCGGGGTGAAAGGCTGTACTGAACTCCAACCTCGTCCCCATGGCTCGGTGCAACGTCTTCCAGAACTGGCATGTGAACTTAGGATCTCGATCAGACACTATCTCCACGGGCACTCCATGAAGCTTTACAATATCCTTGACGAACAATTCAGCGTAATCACTTGCCTTCATGGTCGTACTTTCCGTTTATTTGCTTTATCATTCGACATCACGTGGGTTTTATTTGAAAATTTGCTATGCTGTAAATGTTATTATTGTTTAATTTGTGGTATGATCAAAGTATGCATGTGGATCATGTAACCTTCGATGTGAGCTGTACCGGCAGTCGAACGGTTATCCCCATAGTTGTGGTACGAACCCCGTTGGGATAATCTCCCCTATGCGCCTGTGAGACTAGGGCCGTGCTCGGTCTAGGCATGAGAACAAGGCGGCGCTCGGTCGGTTCCCCGTTGTGAGTCAGGGCGGTGCTCGGCCGACGGGGGTAACTCCTACTGGCTGGCACTCGATGTAAGTCCAGGGGGCATTCGATATATAGTCAACAGTAGTCTATTGATATAGGTGTGCACATGAGTGTGATTATTGATTATTGATGGGAGATGGGATAGATTATTGCTTCGTATACATGTTGAGACCATACCTTTCGATTACTGATTATTGTTGATTATTGTCATTAACATTTATTGCATAGCGGTGAGCACTACTGTTCCTCTTGTGCTCATCCCCACCTGCTCTTCATTGATGCAGGTTAGTATTGTGGGCACGACAGAGGGACGGAGTGGTGGTCTATAATTGAATGTTGCTTCCGCCTATTGAATTGTCTAAAGATATTATTGCGTTTTGGAATAATGGATATTGGATTATTGAGAATTGAATTATTGTTAAGGAGATTCTCCTTATTTCCTTTTAAGGATTTATAATTGTTTAAATGAGGAATGATGATTGATGATTGAGAATTGCGATTAATGTTGATTATTGGAAATCGCTTTTGAAAATGAGTAACGCCTCAATTAGTAATGAAATAAAAGTGGGGTGTTACAGGCTAAACATATAAGCTCAAAATTAGTCACGATAAATTCTAAGAATCGAGAATAAAAGAAATTGACGGAATCGAGATTGGATTTAGAACGGATGGCGATAAATAAATTAAACTGGACATAATATATATAAATATACATTACACGCAATAATTATTTAATAATAATAATAATTATTTAAACAATTAATGACAATTAGACATTTAATAATAATAATAATAAGCAAATAATAATTGGACAATTAATAATAGTAATAATAAAATAAATAATAATAATAATAATAATCTAAAAAATGCCCATAAATAAATGGGGCATTACATCTGCAGTACCAGGTGGGTTTATTTATGAAATTACTATGCAATAATTAATTGTTGTTGCCAGTGGTATGATCAATGTATGCATGTGAACCATGTAGCCTTCAATGTGAGCTGAACCGGCCGTCGAACGGTTATTCTCGTAGCTATAGAACGTACCCGATGGGTAGTCTCCTTTATTTATGTATGGCAGACCAGGGCATGGGCCCTGGGCTGGTGATCCCCGATGTAAGTCTGATGGCGAGGTTCCGGGCCTTCGGGGTGGATTTACTCCTACTGGCTGGACACTCGTTGTAAGACCAGAAGGCCGAGGGCCGTAGCTTTCGATATATAGTCGGCAGTAGTCTATTGCTATAGGTGTGCATAATAGAGTTGACTCTGGGATAGAAGATGGGATAATTAATTGATTTGTGTTCATACTGTGACTATATCTGCTTTATTTTATGAATATTGTTTATTGATTATTGCATAGTGGTGAGCACCACGGTTCCATATGTGCTCACCCCCACCCGTTTCCTCACGGTTGCATGTTAAGACAATGCGGGCACGGCGGAGTGGAGCGAGTGGTGGTCGGTTTATATGACTAGACCGTTATTTAGTTGCTTCCGCTATCTTGAATTTATTTATGAATTTATGAACTTGGGATATTGTGAATTTAGAATTTGTAAATTTGGGAATTTACAATGATTTATGAATAATGCTGGGGAGATGCCCCTTAGACAATGTGATGAATTGTGGGAACCCAGTTTGGGTGTTTATGATTTGGGATGAAACTTTGATGAATTATCGATTAATGTTGACAGTCATTGTGATGACTGCTATTTATGATATGGAATTTGGTTTTGAAAAATGAGTAAAACCACAAAGGTTCAAATTGAGATTTGAAAATTATATTGATTTTTCTGAAAGTCCATAATTTCTTTAAAATCAAAGTAGGGTGTTACATTCATTCTACTTATTTTTTTTAGGAAAGAGAAAGACTATATGAAAATGACTCATTTAACATCTCTGTCCCGTGTATTGCACGAGTTACATAGTATAACTTAGGATAATTTAAATATATATGCACTGCAAACTATGAGATACTAGTATTGAATTGTTATAAAAATGAGAAAGATAAAGAACACAAATGTAGAAACCGGATATAAATTATACTGCATATTTCTTTCTTTCTTCTTTCTTCTTGATTGTATTTCTATTTGTGTCAATACTCAATGAATTGAGCAAGTATTTATAGGCATAAATTTTCCCACCTCTCTTGAGAGTTTTTACATAATGTACTATTCATAGTCTAATTTGTACAATAGTCCATTATTCACAACATAGTCTAATTTGTACAAATGACTATTGTTAGTCCATTATTTACAACACTCCCTCTTGGACTAACAATTATAAAATGTGAGTTTATGCTGCCTCATTAAAAACCTTACTCGGAAAAACCCAGTGGGAAAAAAAACTGATATAAGGGAAAAAGAGTACAACCTCACAAGCTCCCCCTCGAGCTATCAACTTTGCAAACCTCGAAGATGTCTCATTCCAATGTTATGGGCATGTTTTCGAAATGTTGTGGTTGGGAGAGATTTTGTAAATAAATCTGTTGCATTATCGCTTGATCGGATGTATTGAATCTTGATCTGTTTGTTCCTTTCAAGCTCTTGAGTGCATGAGAAGAACTTTGGTGGGATATGTTTAGTTCTGTCACTCTTGATGTACCCTTTTTTGGTCTGAGCGACACATGCTGCATTGTCTTTGAATATGACCGTCGGGTCTTTATTATTCGATAATCCACTGGCTTGTTGAATGTGTTGAGTCATGTTTCTGAGCCAGATGCTTTCCCTAGTTGCTTCATGAAGTGCAATTATTTCAGCATAGTTTGAAGATGTAGCAACTAGTGTTTGTTTCTGAGAACGCCAGGAAAATGCAGTTCCACTAATAGTGAAAATGTAGCCAGTCTGAGATCTCGCCTTATGTGGGTCTGATAAATATCCTGCATCTGCAAAACCGATCATTTCATATTTTTTATCATTTGAGTAAAATAATCCCAGATCGATTGTTCCTTAGAGATAACGGAATATATGCTTGATTCCATTCCAGTGTCTCCTCGTAGGTGACGAATTATATCTTGCTAACAAGTTGGTAGCAAATGATATATCTGGTCTGGTGCAATTAGCAAGATACATAAGAGCCCCTATTGCACTCATATATGGTAACTCAGGACCAAGTATTTCTTCATTTTCTTCACAAGGTCGAAATGGATCCTTTTCAACATCCAATGATCGGTTAACCATATGAGTACTAAGGGGATTAGCTTTGTCCATATTAAATTGTTTCAGTACTTTTTTAGTATAGTTAGATTCATGGACAAATATCCCATTTTGTACTCTCTCTATCTGTAAGCCAATGCAATATTTAGTTTTTTTCGAGATCTTTCATTTCAAATTCGCCTTTCAGAAAAATGACTGCTTCTTGAATTTCCTTTGCTGTCCCAATAATATTGAGATCATCAACATAGACAACAATTATCACAACTCCATCATATGATTTCTTTATAAAGACACACGAACATATTTGATCATTCATGTATCCCCTTTTTAGTAATTGTTCACTCAAACAATTATATCACATACGCGCGGATTGTTTTAATCCATATAATGATCTTTGCAATTTTAACGCACATAACTCTCTAGGTTTAGAGTTTAGTGCTTCGGGCATTCTGATACCTTTTGGAATTTTTATATATATGTCGGTGTCTAATGATCCATACAAATAAGAAGTTACAACATCCATGAGACGCATCTCAAGATTTTCATGGATAGCTAAACTCATTAAGTATCTGAAAGTAATTGCATCCATGACAGGGGAATATGTCTAATCATAATCGACCCCAGGCCTTTGGGAAAATCCTTGTGCAACAAGGCGAGCTTTATATCTCGTGATCTCATATTTCTCATTTCTTTTTCTAGTGAAAACCCATTTGTATCCAATAGGAAATAGGCCCAAAAACTTTTCGTTTATTTAGTGAATCTAATTCGGCTTGGATGGGACCTTTTCATTTATCCCAATCATGTCGTTTCTGACATTGAGTTACAGATTTTGGTTCAGGATCCTCAACTTCATATCAATTTCTTTCGATACCATTTATGCAAATGCATCATCAATATTTGTGATCTCATCACGCTTCCAAAGATTCCCATTATTTATATAATTGATGGAAATTTCAATATTTTCATTCTGTTCTGAAATTTTTTAATCATCTTGATTCTTTTCTAAATTCGGGTCACGAATTTCTCTTGTCTTTCAAGGATTCTTATCTTTAGACCCAATTGGTCTTCCTCGTTTCAAGCGTGTCTTTGACTCATTTTGCAAATCATCATTTGCCATTTCTTTTGGAATCTCAATTCGAGCAGGGGCATTCACAGCCGCCACATGTGATTTGGTCACCCTTTTTAAATCAGTAAATGCATCTGGCAATTGATTTGCAATATTCTGCAGATGTATGATCTTTTGAACTTCTTGCTCTCTTTGTTCGGTGGGAGGATCAAGATATGATAGTGATGATGTTCTCCATTCAATATTTCTCTCAATTGATTTTTCATTCCCATCTAAGGGGGAAACAATTCTTCATTAAAATGACAATCATCAAACCGAGCTGTAAAAACATCAAATGTTTTCGGCTCAAGGTATTTGATTATTGATGGAGATTCATATCCAACATATATTCCCCACCTTCTTTGTGGCCCCATTTTTGTACGCTGGGGTGGAGCAATTGGTACATATACTGCACAACCAAAAACTCTTATATGTGCTATATTTGGTTCTCAACCATATACCAACTGTAATGACGAGTATTTATGATCTGCACTTGGTCTAATTCGAATTAGATCATCTGCATGCAGAATAGTGTAACACCCCGCTTTTCGTACATTGAATTTCTAGAATAAATTTTTCTTTTTATAAGACATTTGAAAATTTTACTTGGAACTCAGGGTGCTACTCACTTTGAAAAACTTTTCATACATGATTTTTTCATAAACATTAAAACTTTTCATGAACATAAACATTTCATACATGAACATTCGTTGCGTTGCCTTGAGAACTTACACTTTAACTTGACTTTGCATGAACAATAACTTATTTCATAAAATAAACTTTGCATAGCGGAAGCTTTTAAAACATAAGTATCATAAACATAAAACATGTGACCACCCTTGCCATCGCTCCTTTGCCAGCTCGCCAAAAACCTGGGTGTGGAAAACAAATGGGGTGAGCATTTCCACTTACTCCGTGAGAGATCCCTCTACGTTATCATCCTAATCAACTATAAAGCATGAAATCATTTTCGTATACTCCACATAATCATGAGCTCCCGACGAGTGGTGACCCACAAGTCGAAAGACTTTCTTGCTTCTACAACACTATTAGACAACTAAACACTAGAGTCTTTGCATGCAGGCGATTACATTCTTGTCACACTCCCACCACTCATCAAACTTCTTATACCACTTTAGGGTGGTGGAAGAACAATGCCTCTCGCAGATGGCACGGCCAAATAGGCTTGATGAGAGTACCTTTCAATAGGTTGAAGGAAGACAGCCTTTCACTAGTCTCCGTACAGTCTTATCGACGGGGACAATCGTTCGAAGAGTGCACCAACGAAGGTTACACATAATCACTTACACCCTCTAACCCTAGCACTTAGCTACCCTCTAGAGTTATAGTCCGTGAACCTTGGTACTGCAACAAACGACTTGCTCGAATGTTGGAACATTGTATAAACATGGGTACTATGCAAGATACTTAACTTCATTCATAGCATATATAATTAAAGAGGATTAATAAAGTAGAACTTCCCCCACCTTTTCAGTAGAATGCTCGGCTTAGACTTGAACTTGAAAGGAATCTCGAGGGCTCGACTCCTCGTAAAACTACATTCATTGGGGTCATGTCTTAGTGTCTTAACATGGAACTTATTCTTATACTTATACTTATACTCATACATAAGCTTTAGAAAAACTTTGCTCACTTGGCTTCGCCTTGCTTTCATTCTTTTGAAAACATTCTTACTATAAAACATTTGGACAATCGAACTCTTAGCTTGCTTGCTTACGGATACTATTCTAATCGTCTAAGGTTCATCATGATCTCACTCAATGCTTTACAGCTCATACATGTCACATAAGCATGCTTTATAAACATAAGTCTCACTTAAGTAATTACACTTAATCATTTGACAAAACTTAACACGTTCTGCATTTTTAAAAACGAGCATATCTTTCAACATACAAGTCGCATTAATATGATTCAAGTCTCGTATTACTCCTAAGACATGGTACTACAACTTTCATTTAGCACTCAAAAGCAAATAAGGTCATATACATGGTCCAAAACAAGTAAACATTCAAAGCTAAAATGCTGTCCAGAAATTTAACATAAATTCATGCGCGGTTTTACGAAAACAGGTATCATTCACTACTCGGACCATATTTTTGATTTCTTCCAGAACCACATGAACGATAACACATAGAACTACAATTTCAATGAAGACTTCAGGTTCATATGAGCACATTATCATATCATAAACACACAAAACATCCAAACCTAACTGCAGCCGGATTTAAAAAAAACTGCTCGCGTAGTCAATTTTGCAAATATCATAACTTATTCGTTTTAAGTCGAAATTGCACGATTCCAAAGCTCACGTAAACACAACTGAACGAACTACATATCATATGAAGAACTCGAAAACCGAAAATAACATCTCGGGGGCCTAAATTGCTTCCGAACAGACAGCACAAAAATCACAATTACACATGAAATCATAACCTAAATATCCGAACTTCATAACATGTCGAAAGCAACATATAATCGATGGTTCTAGGCACGTTTATCACACAATAAGACACGATTATGAACACATAAATTGACAACAATTAACCCTATGCACATATCATTAAATCAATTAATTCTTTCGGAAGCCCGGCAAGGCTCCGACCAATTTCCAACTCAACAATTACTCAACAATTATTTATTCGGACCTTAAGCAAGCATACGAGATTCGATTATCAAGTCTTAACACATTAATAATTCTTACGTAACTTAATCGAATTCAAATTAACAGTCCATAAGAGGTTAAGATGTTAGGGTTTTACCGCTTGAAAAAGGATGACGGTAAGGGTTCAAATGAAGGCATAATTTCAAAATTCGTCCTATAATTTGGTCACAGTCCAAAAAACCACCCCTATATTGACCACTATCAAAATTGGTCCTATATGTTATACCACACAAACCTGGACCGCTGGACCGCTCCTCTCCGAACCGGGTTACGTCTCCTTGATCGTCGGTACCTGCAAAACACGCCGGGGGTGGTCCCGGCGCGAACACTCCGACGCTCAAGTCAGTGGTGGTCCGAAGAAAAAGCGGCAGAGTAACTAGAGAATTTGTATGTGGGTGTTGTGTAAATGAAATAACCTGCGCCCCTTTTATAGGTGAAGACATGTAGAGGCTATAGAGTTCTTATCATAATAGGAGTCTTCCCATCAGATTAGGTCAAAATCCTAAGAATCCTTGACGTTGTGAACCTTTTCATGACTTGAGCACGATACCATCTTTGGGCTCTGGTCACCTCAATGGGACGTCCAACTACTCAGGTGCCCAGGTGCTGCCTA